>OV743309.1:20012500-20533939 GCA_928268935.1 Lasiommata megera
GAGAACATTATGGAGAACTCTCAGGCGTGCAGGTTTCCTCACGATGTTTTCCTTCACCGTTGAAGCAAGTGATATTTAATTTTTTTTTTTAATTTTTTTTTTTTAAACGCACATAACTCCGAAAAGTTAGAGGTGCGTGCCCGGATTCGAACCGCCAACCTCTGATTAGGAGGCTGACGCCCTAACCACTAGGCCATCACCGCTTTTATTAGGCCATCACCGCTTTTATTAGGCCATCACCGCTTTTACTAGGCCATCACCGCTTTTGTGCTTTTTGTGCTAGTCTATTACCTAGGTAAAAATTAACAAGGAAAATGAAATCAACAAAGTACAGTAGGTACACTCATTCGTGCAGGCATGCGTGTTCCATCTCATTAGGCACAGAAAATGTGGCCTACGGTAATAGATGGGGGTAATTATAGCTGAGAGGAACCAGTTTATCTCCGAAACAAGGGGCAGTAATGGAGCAGGGGCGAAGTTCGTGACGAACATATTTTACTGGCTGGTCTGTACAAAGATCTTGGGATTTACAATGGTTTGAATATAAATTAATATGAATCTCCTTTATTCACTTCTGTCAGTGATTCTATCCGATTTTAGGACTAGCACAGCATGGTAATCTTCTTCTTATTTAAAATTATTATAATCGTTCATAAAAATTCGAATTCGAATACATATACAAATATTCGATAGTAAATAAAAATAATCATAAATGAACATAGCATCGATATGAATTCGTGAAAAGAAAACTTCGTACCATTGTTTAGCGCGGATATAGGAGTGATATTTGACATAGCTAAACTTTATATGGAATGGACATACCGGTAACATGTTGTTATATAAAATTATATTTATGAAATTACAACTACTGAACGACCACTAGTAATATGACAAACCAATAAAACTAGTTCATAAGTGTAAAACCTATATATACGATTTTAACTATCGTATGTTTACCGTTATGGAAGCCATGCTAGCCTAGAAGTTAATATTTCAGTATCAGGGATTTATGAAGCGTCCATATAATAAATTTTTCATAATTTTAATTCGTGAGACGAAGGTGATAACTACATTGGTTACCTTTAAACTAAAGCTGCGAGGGTCTCAAACACGCCGAGTATAAGAAGATACCCACAACAAACTTATTCTAGTTTAGCTTATCCCTATCTGGAGGGAAGATTCTCCCTCGCACCTCTAACTAATCCCGGATTGTGCGTTTCTTATATTTAAGTAATTTTTATTATTATTTAAGTTATTTTTAAATATTAACGGTGGATTGAATATCCCAAGGAGAACGTGTAAAGAAACTGAGAAACTGAAAAAATATGAAGTCACCAATCCGCACTTAGCATCGATGAACTACGGCTAACATCCCTTTTCAAGCTGAGTGTCACAGGTTGATAATACTGATAAATAATGATGTTGACTGAGGGTAACAATTAATGATTTATTCATATAGACTTCAACTAGTTACAGAAAAAAAAACTTCAAATAAACCTTAGGATGAACCTAAAACTAAAAACTTCAAAAAATATAATATCATAACTAAAATATTTTAAATTCAAATTCAAATAATCTTTATTCAAATATCCCTTTAAAAGGCACTTTTGACGCGTCAATAATTTACATAGTAGTGATTTGATGGTGATAACTACATTCGTAAACTTAAAACTAAAGCTATGAGGGTTCCAAACGCACCCTGGTCTAAGAAGAAGCCCACAACAAACTTAGCCGGCGGTTGTTATCAACATCTCACATAATCAATAATCAATAATAAGTTATAGTACCTATGGAGATAGAGCAATTCACACCCATATTAGTTAAAGAAGTCCCTTTAGGCAAGGTTCCAAAGATACTGGTACCGTTCCCCTTTTGAATAGCAAGACTAATTCGTTGTGCGACATAGCTGGCAACTCTTCGGTAACTGTAAGTATATTATAGATACATAAATAAAAATTTAAACAAGTTGCTTATGTAAACAGTGTAAATAAACAACTCACAATACTTTATGAGATTATTGCGGTTAGAAGTCAAAGTTTTCTTAACACAAACTCGATGAATATGCAACAACTGAACATATTTGTAGTGAAGGTTTACAAACGAAGTGCGAGAAACCGCTGTGGCAAGGCTTAAGTATAGTTTTTCTTCACATTTCCTCCGCCAAAGTTCGCGCACCGGCTACACCTACGTAGCGGGAGATGGATGAGTTTTCTTTTAACTTTCTACCTCGCTGACTTATTAAATTAGTTTACTAACTCTGCAGTTCGTGAAAAAACTTCTTTTCGTTGGCTGCGTGTAAGCCGCTCTGTTCCAGTCGCTGCGTGCAGCGAGGCTGTACGCGTCAGTCTGTGTTCTGATTTATTTCTGTTTAAATATGTTTCTTGTTAACGCTGTGCTATCTATGTTTATGTATTGTATACTTTTTTTTATGTCTTACGAAAAATACTGCACATTATCCAAGTGAACCTCGAACGACACCGTCACGTTGATAGTGACACAAGATAATTATGTCATGTGATATATTAAGAAAAAAAATGTGATAACATTTTTTTTAATCCACTAGTTAGCCCTTGACGGCAATCTCACCTGATAGTAATTCATGATGTAGTCTAAGATGGTAGCGAGCTAACCTGTTAGGGGTATGGTAAACCCATACTGTCGGTAGGGTGGTAACTAGCCACGGCCGAAGCCTAGCACCAGACCAGACTCGAGCCGGTAATCGAACCCAGGACCTCCAACTTTATAATGCAAAAGCGCGCTCGCTGTTGCATCATGCGCCACGGAGGTCTTAGTCATATAACTGGTATAAGTAGAATATCTATACCGGGTATTCTTTTGATCCATATCAAGTGTATACCTTAAACTCGGTACCAAGGTCTTATTATTACCTAATTGCAGGCTTATTTTTCACTTGGCTTACCTCGCAGATTCTCACTTAAATACTGACGCTTTTGATACATAATTTATATTATACATTAGTAAAGTCCAAACTAAAACATTTAGTGTTCCTATACCTATGTGGTCTAAAATTTACTTAATCCTTTATAAAATAAGAGGTCATTTCTATAAGCAGAGATAACTACAAGATGTCATAGTATATTGAAATTTATTTTATCCTTTAAACGTTTGACTAATTTATGTAGATGTAGTAAACTGCACAACAATTTTATATTTGGTTGTAATGTTTCAATAATTACAGTAACTTTTAACCTTCTTAGCTTACAAAAGCTATCAGTTTGCCAAATTTAATTGCCAGTATTTCTAGCTATACGTTGATAGATCAGGCAGCCAGTTACCTTTCCCTTTAATAAATTTACACAACAGAAGATTTACGCCATCCTTTCAGCGGTTATAATTGGATTATAATAAAAGCTTCAGTAAGTAAGAAACTTTGAACTTATAAAGACACACACCCAATATAAATCAGTAAGTTATTGAAAAACTAAATTCCACTAAACGAGTACTATATTGAGAGCCTTGTTTATTTTTTAAGGTCTCCTTAAATTACCCCTTGCTTTTCTAATAACACTAACGCTCACACGGAAGGCGTCCCCTCCATTCCACTTTATCGTGTCTTTATTTTTAATGGCAACACTTGGAAACGCATTAAAGTTCACACGTGTGAGCCTGGAGGCAGAGCGCGCTTGGCATACTACAGGTGTTATTACAGGGCCTCATATTGAAACACGTAGCTATTAAATGTTGTATAGAAGCCGGCATTACTTTGCGGATGTCCATCTTGCACAAGGCACACGGCGTGTTTGTATGTGAGTTTCAAAACACATCCTCCGAAACAAAAGAAAGTCGGGAGGTGAATATTCACCACTTCAAATGGTCGGACGGTGGAAACGTTTTCTCTGTTTTTAGAAAAGTGTGTTCTGGAACTTTTTGATCGTACTCACCCTTAAGTATAGCAGTGCAATGGTCCTGAGATACCTGACCTGTCCTGTGGTTGAAATACAACCCAATAATTTTAATATTTACCAAATCATCTTTAAGTAATTTTGAATATAAATTGGAGCCGGCTCGCCGAGCGGTCGTTCTTTAGCTATTGTGAATTGTAAGAATGTAAAATAATAGGAGTTATTGGTTCCTGAATGATTTCCTCATGACTTAGGAAAGAATTAGTTCCTATGCCTAAGACTCGCAACCGGTACCTCGTGGTCTGTAGCTAAGCACGCTTACGAAAAGTATATTGTCATATCGCCAAAATGCAATCTCAAGCAGATATTGCAGCTGAAGACGTGATGTTAACAATTAGTTCTGGTGTATAACCTAACCAATAGAAGATTTCCTCATGACTTAGGAAAGAATTAATTCCTATGCCTAAGACTCGCAACCGGTACCTCGTGGTCTGTAGCTAAGCACGCTTACGAAAAGTATATTATTCGGTCATATCGCCAAAATTAAGCAGATAACGCAGCTGAAGAAATGATGTTAACAAATAGTTCTGGTGTATAACCTAACCAATAGAATAACGGGCTATGAAGCACATGATACAAGAATATAGAAATTCTGAGTGGAGCGAGTCGCGGGCAATCACTAAGTCTAATAAACGGCCCAAACCAAACCCCTGACGGGTTCGGCCCTTTTTATTGAGGGCACGAGCTATGACGTATGGACATTAGGATGCTGGACCCTTTTATATTAACGCAGATGTCGAGTTCCCTAGAAATGTTTGTTATTTTAACCCCACTGTGAAAGGGTGTGATTGTGAAATGCATATTATTTTTGTCTGCTTATCTTCAAAAGGTTTTAATAAATATAGCATTAGAGAATGTCAAGGATAAAAAATAGACATCCTGCGTATTGACTCAAAATACTGTTTATCCCGGAAATCCTATTTATATTATAAATTCGACTATAATCGCTAAGTAACGACACCTAACTACTGTAGTTAACCTTGTTTCCATTCTTCCTTTCATTTTGTGAGATGTATGATTGGTTTAACGGCGTGTCCTCGATTCCGGCACTCGATGGGCCTGTAGTGAGGGAAGCAGATATTTTTACGATCAACTCGCGCGTGATACATCGGTTTAATCAATTTCTTTCGCTCGTGAACTTTCATACCTTTTATGCCTAGCGTATTTTCGAATTGTAACTTGAACGTTATGTTTTTTTTATGTCTAAATATCAAAATTTGCGTTAACATTATAACAAAATATAAAACTCGCTGTTCGCGCGAATATTAAGAATTCGGTCTGGTACATAGACTTTTTGTGATCTTTTATTATTGCCGAATTATATCTAGATCGCATTCGTTCCAATTTTTCTTTTTTTTTACACATTACAAGTTAACCCTTGACTGCTATCTCATCTGGTGATAAGTGATAATGCTGTCTAGGATGGTAGCGGGCTGACCTGTTAGGACTATGGTAAACCCACGCCCCTAATTGGTTTCTACGCGACATCGTGCCGGAACGCTAAATCGCTTGGCGACACGTCTTTGTCGGTAGGGTGGTAACTAGCCATGGCCATAGCCTCCCACCAGACCAGACTCGAGCCGGGAATCAAACCCGGGACCTCCAACTTTAAAATGCGACAGCGCGCGCTCTGCGCCACGGAGGTCGCCAATTTCACACGTAGAGTATAATTTAGTAAGAAAACGCTTTTCCCTTCCGTGGCGTTTTCCCTGACCACAAACCGCACTGGGAGCTTCGTTCCAAAAACTTCAAAAAGGAGAAAACGTATACTGAAAGTTTACTGTCATTAATGAATATTCTCTAGTTATGGTAATTAAGTATGGGCAGAGCGAGCCCTGATGATCGTTTCGCGTGTTCGCCGCATAACTACCCGCTTATTAGCGAAATTTTGCAGTTTTAAGGAACCATTAAGCAATCTACCTGCGGCTTTCATTTACGCCAAGCATTTCGGAATGCGATTCGAAAATAAATATTTTTTATAGGGTGAAAAGTATCCTTTGCAAGTGCCGTCCTGTGCCAACCTCTCGGTTGCACGCTCTCTACACAAAATGTCGTCAACATTAATTTAAGCCGCGCATACTGCATATTGGCCAATATTTTTTTGTTGATTGTGTGTGTTAGTTTTGCCGGGACAGTTTTTGTTTGAAGCACTGTTAGAGCGGATCTTAACAATAATTGACAAATAGACGAACAGACCACTTCCTTTGTTGCATTTATATAGTTAGTAGGATATATATATATATGTATATATATATATATATATATATATATAAATATATATGTGAATCAATTGCTGTTCGTTGGTCTCGCTAAAACTCGACAACGGCTGAACGAATTTGTATTATCTTGGTCTTGAAATGTTCGTGGAGGTCTAGGGAAGGTTTAAAATGTGAGAAACATTTGAATAATTGCCGGGAAAACCCTAAAAACAGCTCTTTTCTTTTTCCCATATAAAAGTTTTCTAAATAAAACGTAGAGTCAATTTGAACTTTATTGCTATTTAATAAAGTTCATATTAAATTATAATCACTCACTGTTGTCTAAGAAATGTAGGTATGTTCCTAACTTCAAAGAGTCAATTTGCAATTTATATTCAGGCAATATTTTATCCCGGTATTTCCACGGAAACGAAAACTACGCGGGTGAAACCGCGGGTCTCAGCTAGCTAGTATTAATGAGAACTGTTCATGGATATATTACAACAAAAACTGCACTGACCCCAAGTTTTGAGAAGTTGGTTAATTCAAAGACAGATTGCAGCATAAAGTCAAGGTTACCACACTATTAGCGGATTCATTAGAATTATCCAGATTGACGACCTCCGTGGCACAGTGCCTGCGCTGTCGCATTATAAAGTTGGATGTCCTGGGTTCGATTCCCGGCTCGAGTCTGGTCTGGTGTGAAGCTTAAGCCGTGGCTAGTTACCACCCTGCCAACAAAGACGTGTCGCCAAGCGATTGAGCGTTCCGGCACGATGTCGCGTAGAAACCAATTAGGAGTGTGGGTTTACCATACCCCCAACAGGTTAGCCCGCTACCATCCCAGACTGCATCATCACTTACCACCAGGTGAGATAGCCGTCAAGGGCTAACTTGTAGTGTATAAAAAAAAAGAAAAAAAGAATACTTGTATGGAAAAGTTGATTAGTGCAGTGGGAGTGACCGAAATCCCTTCAGCAATATAGCTGATAATCGTCAAATTACTGGAAATATAATCATTTGATATAGCTTAGTAACATTGCGAATGAAGACAGCTTTGAATTATTGCCTCAGTCTTTGTATACTATAATCCAGATGTGTTTCTATACTTATCTTAATAGCTTACGTTTGAATCAGTGTTCAGTGTCAGGCTTGGTCTCATAAGAGGTGACCTCGGGGCAGACTTAGACTCACTCCTAAAAATCCTACGATACTTGCTTCCCCTATCGTTCGTATAGTGTCGTTGTAATGCTCTGTTGGTCTCGTCTGTTCTCTTATTCTCACATAAAAGAGAGAAAGCTCAGGCTTGCCACTTAGCCTTCTTAGAAATTATTATCTACGCAAAATGAGTTTTCTGTACCAAAAATAGTTATATTTTGCTTTTGAGGCTTTCATACATTTTCGTTCGTCCTATATACGTACCTCAGATCCACCAATACAAAGGGAAGCCTTTGTAGTTAATATACAAAGGAAAAAAAATATTGAAGTGAATATGAAAACAAATGTTTCATTTACAACAACAACAAAAAAATATAACCTTTATTAAAGATAAATAATCCATCTAATTTTGTTTGTTTATTATTTATGTTTGAGTACAGAGTGAATCCCAAAAAAATATACATAAAAATACCGTCGTTACTTATAAACGAAAAGTGGAAAGTTACTAGCATGGGAAGTTAAACGTTGTTGAAGTTAGTCATAGCTCAAAAGGAAGGGTCTGCCTCGGTGGACACCGCTGGCTGGGTTGCGGACGGGTGCGTGTGCATTCCCGTGACCTAGGCACCAGGCCACACCACGACGTGAAGACCACATACTGGAAGCGGGGCAGTTGTGCCGGAGGGGATGCGTATATGATTTCCCAGCGTTAAAAAAGTTCAGAAGGAAAAAGCCGTTAAAGTTGAGTACGAAAGCTCAATTCAATTACTTTTTACTAATATAATATGGCGTCTTATACTTATACATAAATTAGTCTTATAATAAAAACGTATTGGTCTTAAAACATAAAAAAATATCCATCTATAGTTTAGAAAGTAAGATTAGATAGATATACATTAAAGCCTGTCGCCGACGACTTCATCTGCATCTTTTTGAAAAACTCGGGCTTCTTTTCCGGAGATAAAATACATCCTATCCATCCAGGGTGCAAGCAAGCTCCATGCAAAATTTTGCCAGGACCGTTTTAGCTGAAAGTCATGCATAAATCATAAAGGCAGTTTTTTTTCCTTCTGGAACTTTCTAAAAGGAAGCTTTAATTTAGATAGGTACAGTGCGGCGGTTGAAACAGACATAGTTAACAAGTATATATATCTATATATATACAGGTATGGGAATATAGATTACTATTTACTATAGCATTTACTTAGTATAAGAGATTTACTATCAAATAAAAAAATATTTATCAATTTGAAAGATTTTACAATCTTTGCTTTGGAACGCGGTTGTAAACATGTTCTTGTCTAAGAAGAAGCTCGTAAATTTCATAATGATCGCCATCTTGGAGCTCCAGTGACAACTTTCTACCTAGTAAATTTCATCTCTTCTTACAGTTCTCGCTAGGTGTTAGGTTTCTGCTTGGCGCACAAAGATTATTTCAACACTTCATAACATTCCATTCTGACGCCGTAAATCAAATATTTTTGTGTTGAGCCCAATTTGCCCCTTCCTTCTTTGAGAGTCAATTAATCATCAATTAATAGTAACCGAGAAGCGTCAAGCCATTCATTACTTCGGCGAGTTGATCAGCGCCCGATACCGTTCATTTTATTAGAGTTTTTCACCCTTTTCCAATTAATTAGGCCTGACGCCTCTCGATAAGACTGTTTGGTAATTTGATCTGAGGTAGTCGCTACTTACATATTGACGCGCGTTAGTCAGTCATATTTCCTTCCATCGTATCGCTTTATTAAAAGGTTTTTCTTTTCCACATCTGGTATTTGGTGTGGAGAAACTGCTATTTGTTACGCCAGCCATCTTCTTCTTCTTCTTGCCCTTATCCCACATTATGTGGGGTCGGCACAACACGTCTTCTTCTTCCACTCACTTCTATCAGCCGTCACCTCACTACCCACACCTTTTACCCGCATATCCTCTCTTACACAATCCATCCATCTCTTCTTTGGTCTGCCTTTACTCTTTTGCTCTTCCACATTCATATATAACATTCTTTTGGTGACATCTAAGCTGTACAAATTCACATAATAATTGGTTATCATTATGTCAATAAGCAGCTTGAGTTCCTTCCCATCCTCGTAATCAAAGCAGAGCAATAGTACCACAACCAGTTTTTGCCATCAAAACCACTATCTATCCACAGTACAGTCAAAAAATGCTTTAGGCTTCATCGAATCGTATTTATGCATATGTTTGTTTATTCCATCATAACTTATAAATGCCTGAACAAATTCGGAGGTATAGGGTATCATTAGATAGATATTAGTAACAATATAGAGGTTACGATGTCAAAAAAATCATAATAAATTTACTTACTTATTAGATCTGTGGTTTCATTACAGGTTTACACTATAAAATATATTCTCACACAATCTTCTACTAACAATTGTGTGCCAATTTTAATTCGCTGAAATGGTGCATCGAATGCTGGCTGTATTGCTGCAGTGAATAGCCAGTAACCCTTTGCGCAAAAAAATGAGCCAGTGACATGGTAACCAGACGGTCTCATCAGACCGTGCCGTACCGTAGTGTAATATCACGTCACAAAGTTAGCCACTGACTGAGCTTAGACTCCAGGCACCAGTGTATGTACACAGCGAACGGGACACATATGTAACCTCGCTATTAGATGTTTATTTTCGACGCTTATCAGTTTCAGTATCTCAGCTGTAGTCGATGCTGTCTTAATGTATAAGATGAGGCTCATGTATCAAATTAATTAATCTACTCAATAGTGAAAAAATCGTAATAATAAAATGGCAGCAACATTTTTAATCAATGTAATGCATAATATAAAAAGTCAATGATTTGTTCGGCAGTCGTATTTATTAAACCATTTAAATGCTTACTTCTATTGAAGTAAGTTTTACAATATTTTAATATATAATAAAGAAAAAGGGTCAGTTTTTCCTCGTAACATTCGAAGGGTAAGTTAAATAAAGCCACGTGAAAAGGTACGTATCGCATTGCGTCACCAATAATTGATAGCGAGTTGCCCTGCGTCCGATACCGTTAATTTTATCGAGCCTAGCCAACCCTTTTCTAATTAATTAGCCTTTTTGCCCAACACCCGGCCGCCTGCGACAGGACAGTTCTGTTCTTTGATCGGCGTTAATTTGTTTTTAAAGAGCACGGCTGACTAATCCCCTTAATTAGTACAAATTCCAGTTTAAAACGGCGGATGACTTATCCAAATCGAATTACTTTAATGTTGTTACGGAGCTCAAGGTTCATACAGACCGTCAAAATGAAAATACAATAATGTTGGAGGGAAATTGTTTTAGAGACAAGATAAAGTTTAAGAATTATTTTCTTTTAATGTTTTCGATCAAAGGAAAATGTTTATTTATATAAATGCTTACTCGGATATGAAATCTTCCATCTATTAACCACTGTTAAGATTTGCACCGATATAGTTGGAGGCACATGGTACATGGACACGGAGCCTATGATGGGTAAATTATGATGAAAAAATATTTATAATCGGTTAAGTAGTTAGTTAGTAAAAATCTTACGCCTTCATAGTACCGGAACAGGTAAACACTTTGAATATCTATATAATGTAACTTGGCTTCTGTTCCCCGCGATTTGTAAATTCTACTAACAAACTATTTAAATGCAATTAAAGAGTATATATAAATATCTTTTAAGAAAGTGAAGTTATTATAAGTCAACGAATAGAAATTATAATTATGAAATGTGTATAAATTATTCAATGTATAGGTATGTATATAATGACATATTTAAACACGAAATAAATGTATTTGTCTTGACCGCCATATTTTTACATGCCTGCCATCTTTGACGCCAGGCAAGATTTCTGTATACGGAATCAACTTTCGTATAATACATTAGTATTTACACACACAAATATAAAGTTAATGTGCTCAAATCAATGTCACTAAACAGCGTCTCGCAAGCGGCGATGCGCTTCTAAATGCACAAGTCACAGTCACCCCCATCTAGCAATCCCCATTTACATTTCTGATTCTGACATGATTACAAAGCCCGCCAATCCGCATTGAAGCCTTGACAGTTGAATCTCTACATATCGAGAGGGACTAAGGAGTTTAGCAAAGCTGGGCAGCTATTCTCATGCGACGACGCTGCTCTCCAGCAGTGGGGTACAAAGTCAACCGCAAATATATTTAGTAGGCTGTACACTGAGTAGTTTAAACTAATGTCAGTGGGTCGTAATAAATCAGGTCGTGGCGCTCCCGCAAACCTCAAACGTAAATAATGGTATCATTCGTCAAAGTCGGATCGGCCCCGCTACCAAACCTACGCAGATGATGTCTTCACTCAAATCAATTCTAGCAACCCATTTCAGGATTAGGACCTTATTATAGAGGTTCATAAGCGCTAGCCTAAGCTATACTGAAATATTAAACCATAGTAGTGTCGGTGTAGGTACCTATATGGTGTACAGGGTTAAAACATTTATTTCTGATCGTGGTGTTTTTTTTTTAGACTAAATTTAGGTACTTGTGGAATATAGCAGATAATTACAGAAAACTAAATTTCACGTTTTTGCGTTAAATGTATATGTTTTCTATCTTTAGGGATCATGTTCTAATTTAAGTCTAATTAACTCAAATCATTTATTCGTTTAATACAAGTATAGGCGCCTAGAGGCCTAGATTATTGTGGGGCAATGTCGATTAACGACATTTATTGACTTAAAACGAGGATTCCAAACACCACCTGTTCTAAGAAGAAGCCCTAAAACTAAGCCTTGTTATTTCGTGTGAACAAGTCATCGAGTTCAGATTTGTTGGAGTTATAAAGAAACATTACATCAAATAAGTTATTCAATATTGTCAATTGGTTATTCTTCGTAACGATAAAAATAATATTAGTATATTATCTGCCATAAGCACACCCACAGATGCATATTTTAAACTTTCACCTCTCCGATTGCGTGGGAGGTAAAAAAAGTCTAAGTTATGAGGAACGTCAGAATAAAAATGAAAATTTTCAGCTGCCTCCATTCTCACGCCCATCGAATATTAAACTTGGAGAAAGTAAAAATATTATGGCCATTCCTAATTAGGATTTCGTAGTAACATTGTGGAAGGACACTTTAGCCCTGTGTCTACATTATTAAAACATCTCGGGTATGGCCATGAATTTTTGTATTTTTCATATCTCTTTTTATTTAGTTTTCTTTTTACTGGTCAAAAGTTTTACAATATCGTCGTCTTGGCCTTGGTCGTCGACGGAGAAAGTTAGGCCCATTGAAATAAATGAGTAGATGAGGTCGCGCGAACGAATATCTTTCCTACTCACAAACGCATCAGCGCAATTCAAGAAGTGCTTATTTTTTAACTAAAACGAAGCATGCTTAAGTAAATGAGGCATAGCCTTGGCGAACGGCTGTCAATTGTACTGTTGGGTTAGCAAAACAAGGTTAACAATTCCGCAGGTGCTCTTTGAACATTAACACCGATGTGTCGCTGCCATTTTGTTTGATACTGACCAATTTTTTTTTTTATCCACTACAAGTTAGCCCTTGATGGCAATCTCACCTGATGGTAAGTGATGATGCAGTCAAGATGGTAGCGGGCTAACCTGTCAGGGGTATGGAAAACCCATACTCCTAATTGGTTTCTACACGACATCGTTCCGGAACGCTAAATCGCTTGGCGACACGTCTTTGTCGGTAAGGTGGTAACTAGCAGCGGCCGCAGCCTCCCACAGACCAGACTCGAGTCGGGAATCGAACCCAGGACCTCCAACTATATAAAGAGACAGCGCGCGCGCTGCGCCACGGAGGTCGTCAAAAAAAAATATGTAAAATATGCTATGGTACCTTCTTATGGAACTTCGTCCATCAGTATATGCCTCTCAATTTAGCTTAATTTAGATATAAACAATAATGGAGTTAGCACCATTAACTTACTAACTTTAGGCTCTCCGACAACTATTGACAAAATGAACACGGCTAAAGTACCTATCTCCGGCCGGTTAATGTGAAGTGTATTTTAATGCGGCGTCAGCCTCGCCGAGTGGTGCTCAGTGGCTTTCAGCATAAATTCCGCGTCAGCGGTTCCCAACAGCCCTCCACCCACCAGCTTCCAGGTAGATACCAAATGATCCGTCATTTCGATTACTGCACTAGTGCACTAACTTTATGCTTTGGGCTCCGTGCAATCACGCTTGATGTTCTAAATGCCGAAGCGTGTTTGATGGTCAAAAATACCAAATACGAAGATACGTTGAAAATCGTATTTCCACCGAAATAGCATGCCCATCTGGTCTTCGCTACTTATGCGTGTTTGAAAAGTTTAAACGCCGACATAGGTCGCTTGGACAATAAGTTATGTTGTCTAAGGTCAATCTTACAGCAGTCTCCTACAAAATTGATAGATCTGCAGTAGCAAATGCAGATTAGAGTTTGCTATGATTTACATATAAATACCTAGTGCTTATTATGTATTAAAAACGCATATTCGAACAACTTCTAAGCTTTAAGAATTCCAACAATGGTTTTTTTTTTGCAACAGTCACGTTAAAATATTAAATCTCTCCATCCTAGAATAACTTGGCTGCATAGATTTAAACTCTGTAAAAAAAGATTTTTAATGCTTTATATCTCTGGGTCAAAACGTACAATCTCAGAACTGGGTCAGGGAATTGCCGCGTGGAATACTATCGTCTATACAAACAGCGAAAGTTTCACTTATTTCACTATACAATGCCGGCGTTGTATCGCAGTACGTACAACTCTGTCCCTACAAGTGAGCTGTGTATCACAAATAAGTTGAACAAGAAATACGTGGGAAAATAAACGAGCTATCTGCGTAATTTTATAAGTAAGCGATAAAAACGTAGGTAACGTAGGTGGTTAAATATAATTTGCCTTATTCTTAACGAATGTCGTCAATTATAAAATTAGCGCTTTTTGTTGAAAATGTTTATTTCTAACTACTATTTACTAACGATCTCTAATTTTATGGGTATACGAGCAAATGCAAAAAATATTGTTCTTTGTTAAACGGTCCGTTTAGTGAACATGATGATTTTGACATCGCGTTAAGGACACTCGTTTATATTAAAACTTGACAAACATTACATTTACATTTTTTAAAGTATAATAATATATTTTTCATCAAATATTCTCGTAACTTGATTTGTCATCATAATAATCGAAGATTTATAACACGTGTGATTTATTTCACGTACCCCGGCTAAGTTTGTTGTGGGCTTTTTCTTAGACCGGGGCGCGTTTGGAACCCTCATAGCTTTAGTTTTAAGTTTACGAATGTAGTTATCACCATGAAATAACTACTATGACAAATTATTGACGCGTCAAAATTGCCTTTTTAAGGACTATTTGAATAAATATTATTTTGAATTTGAATTTGAAGTTGTATAACAATATTACACCTGTTAAGTAAATAATAAAAATTTAATTGTTTAAAGTTGAAACATAAATTGTAGTAAAGTTAACAGTTTCCTATGTTTTATGCAATACGAAAATATTCACTTTATTATATTTTTAACATCGACTGCAAGTATCTCAATATTTTTCCGCTACCTAGGCTAGCTACGAGTATCACCTGCGCGCGCATCGTGGGGCTACAAATCATAAGAATAAAAACTGCGCTCCATTTTCCTTAAGCACTTGCAAACTCTTTCGTTGCGGTTGATCATTATCAAAATTATCTGAGCACGCGGTAATTCTAATGAGGCACGAAACGGTGCGTGTGCACAACACCACAGAAAGCCATTTTCGGAGAGCGTACTTGTTCGAAAGTCCTTTAAAGTTGTTTTACTTTGCAAGCGCGAATTGTTCAATACACTCTCGGCTCGCATAATACGCCTCGTGCGTAATGACCAATATCTATCAGACGAGTATCATATTACCTAGATAACCTATGCATAGCGATTGCAACTCACCGGAAAAACAAACCGTTCCCGGGGAACGTTTAATAAATTGAAACAAAAGACGTACTCACGGGCGACATCTTTTAATTATCAGTTAAAACCAATTAATTATTTGCGTAAGTACCATTTGCATAGAGCGAAAAATGTACAAAGCCGCGCGCCAAATTATTCCAACACAAAGTAAAGTCGAAAGCGTTAAAAGGACGTGAATTAAGCGGCCGAAATCTTTACGGACGGAACTGCGACGAATCGGGAACTTTTAAAGCGATAAAACTTTTTATTCCTACCTGCATAAATTGAGACACATTTACCTTAATCCGCCGAGTGAAATTAAAGAAGTTGAAAATACTTTTGAATAAGGCGCCCGCTTACTTGGTCGCTTTAAGCGGTTTTTTTTTTTTATTTTAATATGAAAAGAGGAACGGGTTTTAAATATTGTATTTTCTTCTCTTGTATTCATTCGTTGTTTGCAAAGTTTTTCAGTTTGAATTTTTGTAAGACAATTTTTTTTTGTTTGCTGATTTACATTTTGACACAGTATTGTAACGTTTTGGTATCATTTTCTGACTCTGCATTACGTTTCAAGAAAAATGTACAACAAGTGCCTTAATTAATAACATTTAGCGAGATTTTCATGTATGTTCTTATTTTTAAATGTAATTTCACTGAATACATGATAAGACGAGTGAAAAATAGGATACGATATATGGTGGTTACGACCATAAGCAACTTATTTATATAATTCCCGCCTTGTTGCTTAAATGTGGGCTGGCATGGCGGACTCACAAATTCCGACTCTTGCCTAAAGACTAAACCGCTCTGAAAGTTCAAATTTGGATTTCTAAAATCGGGTTCTTTCAAACTACTGACCTAGGTTACTGTTGATTAATCATAATAATCAACTGATCCGCGATTCTGAAGTTTTCTCTCACCATTATATCACCAAGATGGGCTAATTATTGATCCACTCACTGGGCATTCATAGGCCTCAAAGGAGTGAGGTAATAAGAGTTTGGACCCACAACTCCACTCTAGGAATTTTGGTGTTTAAAACGTTCAAAGGAATTGACGAATTATTAAATTGAAATAAATAAATAAATTATGAAATATTTAACAGAAAAATATGACAGGAGTTGAATACTGGATCCCCTTGGAACTTACCAACGATGCGGAATCTATCTATTTTGTTTTTTAGGGATCGCAAAAGTTCGATCACGTCTGTGATATATAATCGAGTAGGTCTCCGGTAATCACCATATCTATCAAGCGTAGGGCCCGTCACCGTCACCCGCACATTTGGGGTGTAAATCGGGCACTTACCCTGCTTTTTACCAAACGTCCATACAAATTTATTCAGCGTCGAATACAGGGCAAAATCGATTCAGAGGGCAGAACAGGGCAAGTCCAATCATGTTTACATTTCAGGATATCATCATGATCAACCCGTTACCGGCTCACTACAGAGCACCACGCTGGCCATGTGCGGATTGGCAGACTTCACACGCCTTTGAGAACATTATGGAGAACTCTCTGGCGTGCAGGTTTCCTCACGATGTTTTCCGTCACCGTTGAAGCAAGTGATATTTTAATTGTTTAAAATCGATCACTGCAAGGGTCTCGATGAAATTTGCCAAACTATAAATAGGATACTTTTTATATCGGAAAAACACCCGCGAAACCGATCCAGAGGGGATTAAAAAATAGCCTTTGTTATATTATACATTATTCAAGCCTAAACTGTTCTTTTATTCCACTAGAAGTTGCCCTTGACCTATGTTAGTAAATTGATGATGAAATCTAAGATGCTACCTAAGTAAGGCAGTTACCCATGCCCCAAATCGGTTTCTACGCGACGTCTTACCTGAACACTAAATCACTCCACATACACTGCACGGGTGATACATCTTATTAGCCACGGCCGAAACCTTCAACCAGCCATCTACAAATAAAAACGTTCTTAGCAAATAATTAGATAGCTCGCATTTCGTATAGGATACTTTAAACCAAGGAAAGGACACGGATTTTTTTCCCTAAAATAAATGCAGACAAGACCTCTTTCACTCTTAATTCACCGCTTGGCGTAGGCTATAGAGATGAAGACAGAAAAAATGCAAAATAGTGAAATTAAAAAAAAAAATAGATGTCACAGCGACACAGAGATCACAGCTCACAAGCCTACGAGCTGACTGACGGTAGTTCAAGCCTAGGTCAGGGCAGGTACACGGACGTTACCTAGTCCGCTTCAAAATAAGTATATAAACTAAATCAAGTTAGAACATACTTTATGGCATCGAAAATCAGGGCAGCGATGATAAAATAAAGGATAACAGAAATAATTTCAAACAACTAAAAACTAAAAATATATATTAACAAGTACCTACTATAAAGCAGAATTTCTTGCAGAAAATAATGTCGTTCGTTTATATTAAAGCCAATGATACTGTGCTTACGCTTTTTTGTTTAATTATAAAAAACGTTATATTTTTCCCATTCGTAGCATTTTACAAAAAAATACTTACATATACATTGCTGCAGTAGCAGTTAACTTTAAATCTATGCACTCTGTACCTTTCCTTTTAAATCAGCAATGGATTGCATAGAATCACAAACTACCGTTTTAATATTTATGTAGTGAGAGTTCCACGCGGCAATTTGCCGACCTACTTCTAGACTGTGCCCCGTTAGGTTAACTCGAGATGAGATTTTTTTCAGTTTTAGCCGCTACTCTTGTCGTGTTCTATAACATGCAAATAATTAATAGATTTAATACAAATCAGTACTAATACGTTTTCACGACATATTCTTGATAGTTTTATTACTTCAGCCGCCAATTTTTTTTGTGTGGCGATTAGCACCAAATTAATTTTTTGCCACCTGCATTCCGTTTCTGCGCTGTAGTCGACTAAATATTGCATCACTCATTCGTTTTCGAAGTGGGTATTTTGAATGGCGAAACGAAGTAACCCGAGGCATGTTATGGTACATAAAACCGATCTACTACAGCTGTGAGATCGCTTCGAGTTCTCAAATACAGAGTGTTTTCGGGTAACCAGAACAACGAGGCAGTTTCGGAGTTCAGAGCTTTTTAGGAGTAGGTATTGTACATAGCTAGGCGTTATCAAACAGCGCTCAGCCTTTGTAATTTGCTTTACTTAGAGAAATGTGCCGTAACCAAGGGTAGCCATGTTGTCGAGACTGGCAACATTCCGTCTCCCAAAGTGGGTCACACGACCGACTTAAAACATCTTTGTTCTTAAGCTATATCAGTCTTATGACCCAGAACTAATCTCTTATAGGCCATTTTTGTAATTAACACCATTCAGACATAATTATTGCGAAAATGCGTGATGTTATAAATATTAATTCATGATCTTACAGGACAATGTTTGTGGTGCTTTCGTACAACACGTTTGTATTATAATTCGAAACCAATGTTTAGTTTTATTTAAAAATTACCTAAATTCCACCCACCCCTCCTGGCTCTATCTTCATATCCGCTCCAAGATAACATAATATATTATCATATCATTGATGTTAAATATTTATTTATTTTTTAAAATTTTTAGATTTAGGTTAATCTAAGTTTTATTTTAAGTTTTATGTAAAATGTTTGATGTATAATAATTTACCAATTAATCATAATAAATTTTATCTATTGCTGTTGGATATATATCATAACAAATCATATATCAAATTGTAATACAAACTAAACACTCAACGTTTCATTCCGACACTAAAATATTTATGAGAAATAAATAGGTCTTGAAATTATAATTAATACTTAGTGCTGTTCCAGTGAAACTTTTTCTCTCTAACTTAAAAATGACAGACATTTTACAAATTTCACTATTTTGCCTTTAAGGGATATTTTTTTTTACAAATCGTTTATTATGGGTCGCCTTTACATTAAAGTAATAGCTACTTTATATACCGGGCTGTACTAAACTCATTTCATGGAGTATTGTTTTAATATTGACACTGACTCTAGATATGTCATCACCCTAATATTAAAAAGGTAATTTGAATGCTAGTGTGTATGTTTGTATTGACTTTCGTCTGAAATATAGAATCAATCTAGCTGAAATTTGGAATGTAGATACGTTATACCCTGGATTTTTAACCTACATAGGTTACAATTTTTAACGGAAAATCTATGGTTTCAGCAGGATTCATTTATATGAAAACTGAATTTGACGTGTATGACTATAGCTCTAGCATGCCCAAAGCATACTCCTTAAATTAGATTTATTCCTCGGAACAGGACAAAAAGACGGGAACGGAAACATGAACATGATTTATTTACTGATATATTTTCAATTAGATTTACGCGACATCATCTAGTATAGAATAATATTAGGGGTAAAGTATGAAATTGCCGATTTGTACTGAAAAACAAAAATTAGTTTTTTTTTTTATTTAACTTATTTATTTAATCAAAATAATTACCATTATTATATATACATTGCTGCCATCTAATAGGAAGCTCATTTTTGCCTTTGCGATAGAACTCTGGTGATCTAGATTCAACAAACTGTGTGAAAGCATTTTGCACTGCCTCCTGAGAAGAAAACTAGGACATTTCCACTATTAAACTGCTTAAAGCTCTGGTAGTACGTCACCATTATGCCAAATTTCAGCGCGATCCATCGAGTGATGTGAGTTGCACGTTGAGAGAGGATTGAGTCTACCTTCCTATATGAATATGCAGATTATGATGTTTTCATTTTTGGTGTCCGTTATAAATATAAACGTATGGTAACATCGAGTGGCGTAGATTAGGAAGGTAAACATTTCAGCCAAGGTCGTTCCGCTGATGGTCCGTGTTAAGTATCAGCTACTTAGATGGTGGTTCTGTTCTGTCTGATAAATGCTCTCTGTTTTGTTTTCCGACAGAAATTGAAGTGCCTGTGGGCGAGCGGAATGGTTCGATGGGAAGACCCGCCTCTATAAATAAATGTTCACTAACACTTCTACAGACAACCAGCTTTTACCCGTTTACGATTAATTCAACAATTCGTGTTTGAACTGACTTTCATATGAATAAATAACACATATTTTTCCCCCTTAAGGGATTAATTTTCATAAGTGTATGCCAATATTTAATAAAAAAAACCATTGATTTGAGATGTAAGAATCATTGAGCCAGCTTAAACCATTTCCTTAATTATTTACAGATGCTTTATTATACACAACGTATGCGTATGTCGTATCATAGTGGGCGGTTATGACTCCCGATTAATGTCTGGTCTGGTGGTAGGCTTCAGCGCTACTGGAAAAAGCAGGGCACCGAGGGGTTCATCGTCCCGATATGATGCCAAATACAAAACGATTAGGAAGCCATTCTTCTGTTTTTTTTTAAATCCAGTTACATTTCGCGGTCCGCAGAATTTGAAAAAAAAAACTGAATTTCTCGTCCGTAACAAACTTCCTCGAAATTCGACTTATATCTTGGAAAACGGCGCAAAAACAGAAACGGGAACAGGGGTGAGCCATGAGATAATAATCTTCAATTACAACGTGGCTCATTCCATACGAGTTTTTAAACCTACGCGGACGAAGTCGCGGGCATCGACTTCGTCCGCGTATATTCGTTCGTTATGCGAGACTACTGCTGCTGTACTGCTCTTAATTCTGTCTTACTCTTAGCGAGCTGCGATGAAAAATACAAATACACAAACAAAGACACGAAATAGTCAAACCGTACAGTTTAATTTTTAATCTCAACTTAAATAAATTGGCACTTTTGTATATTCAGTGAATTTTTGTACAGACCCTACTTTAAAAGTGTATAATTTACTAATACCCAAATCACTGCGATGAAATCAGATAAGCCTATAATATTTGAGGATTTCCATTTCTTCAGGATCCTGTTATCAGATTTTGATTTAATAACTTTGGGACCTTCGGTTACAACAGTAAGTCAAAAATAGCTTTGAAAGAAGGTAACAAGTGGAGTTACTCAAATGAGATAAATACGGTCGTAGACCGTAAGCAACGACCGAACCCATACTGACATAGTTATTAAATAAAAGACAAATAGAGTTACTTAATTACAAATTTGGTTTCCACTGTAGGAGTTTTCCATTTTTATAAGGCCAGTCTAATCTTAATACGGGCAGGATAAACAACATAACAAGAAAACAAGAAAAAAATAAACAGTCCCTACACTAGAGCAATGTCTCTCGACAAATCGTATTATTCGCCTAAACAAATAGCAACTGTATAAAAGTGACTTAATTAGAACAGCGTAACAAGTATCCAATTAATACGAAGCCTCCAAAGTAAGTCATTAGATAGGAATTTATTTTGTTAATTATTGAAGCCGTATAATGATAATGACCACTCGGGTATTCTAGAAGTAATAGAATTGTAATAATATACAGCCATTTACATTTTTATGTCTGGAACTAGCTGATGCCCGCGACTTCGTCAGCGCAGATTAATTGTTTCGGAAATTCCCGAGGAATCTACGTTCGTAATTGAAGATTATCCCATGTCACATTGCTGTCCCTTTTCCAACGTTAGAAACTAATTTTGAGAAAAGAAACGATAGCTGTAATTGCAACTCATCGGCCTGAAATTCAGCTTCTCGCAGTTCCCGCGGTAACTATACATTTTCCCGAAATAAAAATATCATATGTGGTATTCCAGATTATAATCCTCAATAAAATTTCAGCTAAATTGGCTAAAATTATATCTAGTGCGACTTACATACAAACTTTATTAATTACTAGCGGCCCGTCCCGGCTTCGCACGGGTAGACATAAATAGGTACAGATATTTAAGTTATAAACATGCTAATTAAAACGACCATGAATCACTAAATTAGAAAAAAAATGTATGCTTATTTTAAAGCCTCCCTGTACACAACACACTCCCGCACTGCCCCTCTCACGAAGAGTTAGTTACTCGATGCGCTGCGTGGTGGCCGCCGCCGGCATGTATTTATATTTTAATTTCATGATATCTTTTGAATGGAATGTCCGATTTCAATAATTCAAAAAGTAATCATTAGGTATTGAGGCAGTTGTGAATATCTCGCGAAGTTTTTTGTAGATATTGATATATTCTATAATATTGTCGAACATTTTTTTGTCCTATCATTAATACTCTTCGCAGCGTATGCGATGAAATACATTTTATGGCTAATTTTTTTATACCTTCGGTTGGTTTTAATAGGAATTTCTAAAGATTTCTAATCTAGTACTAAATATAGCCTATGTTACTCAGTGATAATGTAGCTTTCTAATGAAAAAATAATTATTAAAATCGGTACAATACTTTTGAGTTTATTCGTTACATACAAAAATACAAATCTTTCCTCTTTATAATATTAGTGTAGATAATATTAACGCGAGTTATCACAGTTATGTTAACAGACAAGTTAAGTTAATGCCCAAAAAGTGAAAAAATGAAAAAACTAAAAAAAACTCATTTCCAGCCCTCTTAGATCTCGCGACCTACATTTTTACTTACCTACACCTTATATCCTTAGGTGAACGGGATCTTAAAATGTCATCAACATTTGTACAGAGCACGACCGAGCTGTTCCAATTCGGATTGGCTGTAACAATTATAATTATCACTACTGATAAGAGCCAGAATAGTTTAGTTTCCGAGATTTGGCGCTTGGACGGGAATTTCCCCGTGTCTATTCTTGGCAAGCTATTTATAGTATTGGCATCGTAACGTCTGGGCTGCCAGTTCCATGTTAGCTCAAGATCCTTGATTGGAAAGGCAGCTTTCGTTCACAGTGAGACATTAATAGGTTAAGTATTGTTGACTAAACTATGATTCTTCATAGCAATGTTTGTTTATACGGATGTATGTAAAACACTAGTATACATAAACAAACCCTAATTGCATATTCAAGTGGGGATAGTTAAGGGCGGCATGCTTCTGTGGACGACCCTCAACAAATCGAATCAGATGGAGCCCTTCGGGGCATTCGATTGACAACAATTCCTTATTTGCTTGGATTTTGTCGGAATCCTCGGTATTTTGTTGGATGAAATATTCAAATGTATGATGTTTACTGGTGCGATTTCTCCGCAGATTCTGTGCTCACAATGTGTATCTCTTTATCCCTTAAATTATTCGGAGTATTTTCTTGTGACGCTACTTAGTTTTAATCGAAATCAAGAAAAGGATAATATTCCCATTTATTCAGATTCTAAATTCTTTTTTTCCCCTTTTTAATAAAATAACGCTAAAATAATCTAAATTCTTCGGCTTCGCCATAAAACGGTATATTTTTTTAAATATAAAACTAGTAGATAGAATCGCGAAAAATTGAAGTTCATTGAAAAACCTAGATCTCATCTGACTTGATAGTAGATAAGAGCAAGCCCCACGCGTGTCAAAAAATGCCCGATTTACTCAATGTCACGGGTTAAGTAAACTTGAGAATACGAACCTGTACTATGGAAGGTTTATTTATAGAATAGATTGTAATTTATGCACAACTTTGGCACCGATATTGTTTCAAATTGGCATTATATAGCTTACATTGTGTGAAAAGTCAATTTTAATTTAAATTGGAGAGAAAAACATTAAAATCGCTCACATTGAATAAAATTAATAGCCTCTGTTACCTACGCACTACTTCAAAGCTAAGTAATCTCGACAAAATATTTATATACCATAACAAAACGCAGATGTAGCCAAGGGCATAGGCTAGTATAAATATGATAATAACAGTATATTATATTGCCTAAACAAAAGCAGGTACTTTTCATTTGAGTTCCGCAACATTTAGTTATTTTTAGGCCATTAATGCTTTCACTCAAAGAGCGGGAAACCTCTCAATAAATACTAGATGAAAGTTACGACTTAGGGCTATGAAAATATACGAGATACGTGTTCACTGTGTCAATAGATCCGCGGATGAAATTCTGGATGCGGATCAGCCTCAAAGCTACGAATGACTTCGAGAAAATGGGGAAAATTTAGATAGTAAATCGAAAATATATTTCGATCAAAGTACCTTTTAACGAGCTAGTAGTTTACATAGCAAAGTCAATGTTTCTAAGAACTGAACTAGCAGAAATCTCCACTACAATATTATGAATTATAATTCATAATATTGTAGTGGATTTTGAATTTATAATTATAAATTCAAAATACATTAATAAATCCTAAGCATTTTTGATACGTGGAGTTTGTCGGCTTGTTGTGACTAATATACCGGTTTGGACAAATTGTACCGAGTAGTTGCTGCTGTTATAAATTATTTTTTAAATAATTAACTCATAATATAATTTGATTTAATCCGGTTAAGTGTGAGTCGGGCTGTATATGTGTAAAGTATTGACATTAACAGGAACGTGAAAAATTGCATTACCATTATTTGTTGTTATTGCGGTAATGTCTATATATTCTTACAGACAGTTACAGATCGCTGACAGACAGACGGAACAAGGTGTTTTAGAAAAGGTATCTACGGAAAGCTAAAAACGTTGTTGGTATGGTGGCTGCAACAAGCGAGCCCGACACCCTGGAGATGTTGACATCGCTACGATCAATTGCTTGGTGACGAATACACTAAACGAGACTTGTTTTATAAAGTTTGGGCACCCACTTTATCTTTCCCCGCCTAACCAATAACGCCCCTGAAAACATTTAATAAAGGTAAAGATGAAACATTTAATTGCTCCTTAAGTATTTCAAACGTACCATTTGTATGTTTAATAATTTTTTTTTTTTTTTTATCCACTACAAGTTAGCCCTTGACGGCATCTCACCTGATGGTAAGTGATGATGCGGTCTAAGATGGTAACGGGCTAACCTGTTAGGGGTATGGAAAACCCATACTCCTAATCGGTTTCTACGCGACATCGTGCCGGAACGCTAAATCGCTTGGCGACACGTCTTTGTCAGTAGGGTGGTAACTAGCCACGGCCGAAGCCTCCCACCAGACCACAGAATCGAACCCAGGACCTCCAACTTTATAATGCAACAGCGCGCGCGCTGCGCCACGGAGGTCGTCAAACATTTCTACCATTTCTCTCAAGTCAAGCGTGTTTTTGAAAGTATGCAATATGCTATTAACTAGATTAACAATTCAGATGGTCAATAGTTGGGAGTATTACAGTTCTAATAAAGTTTTGAGAAACACAAGATTCATAAATAAGGCCAGAGAGGCTCGTTCGCTACAAAGCAGTGTGCGTGTGTGTGACTGGGGCGCACACAAATTAGAGGCGCTCAATTGCTCTAGCGAGGATGTGTTTAATTTAACTTCCAGTCTGATTGGGCCGATTAGGAGCCCCGGTTTTATCGGGTGTAAATAAATTATTGGATAGCTTTTTAATCTTGCTTACGAATACAACGGATGGTATTAGTTTTTGGGGACAACGATATTGCTTGTCTGGATATACGTGTGTGTGAAAAATATTAGCGGCTGACTTGAATCAGAAAAAAATCTATTTAAGAATATTAAACTTCCTAACAGATTCCAGCTGGGAATCTATCTCGGGTGCTTAAACTCAGTTTACGCTGCAGTGATGTTGCCGATCGGTCAGTTCAGAGGAACCTATAGATGTATAACCTTTATAAGGAATAGGAAAGTATTCTTACTTAAATATGTACCTGTGGTTGAAAGTATTTAATTCGATGGTAGTGTGCCACTGAAACGTAAATAACATTTATTCATTTGAATGAGCAATTTTAAATTATAGAGGGTCACTGTTGGCGACCTGTCATCTCCATGCAAAATGTACAACGCATTTATTGTTTTGTTTGAAAATGATCGCTTGGCAACCTTAGATAAGAAAAATTACCCGTTATGGCAAAAGGATGTGGAAGTGAATCTATCACGGCGGCATTGCGTATCTCAGACAGTTTGAGTGGCGGCATATTGGATCGCACCTAGCCATTGAGCGAACAAAAAGGTTCGCCCGAATCTGGCCTCGAGCAATTTACTGTGAGTTACACGCTGCCGATTCGTATTGATCGCCTTAAATATAAGCCGTAACACACGAGCCGACTCCCTTCTCCAATTCACTTAGATATTTATACATTAGCTTAAATTCTGTGCAGATTCTGTTATATAATATAAACAAAGATGTAAACTATATTGTCAATTTCAAAGAAGCGCTGTGTCGTTGTTTTTATGCGTTCTACGTAGAAAGGAATACTTTGTACTCTTTTCAGATCTGTCCATTTTGATTACTTTAGAGATTTTTGCACAAAGACATTGCTACTACTGAGAATTTTTAAAAAGAGTGCACTGTTTTTTAAAAGCGGTGATACACTAGTGATTAAAACCGCCTGAAATGGGGATCAAAATCGATCCCCTGTACGCAACTCTACCAATTTCTTTGATGAGAAGAGCCTATTAAGAATAGCATTAAAATGCGAAGGCTGCGAAGTCAAAAGTCTTACGAGATATATGCCCTGTCAACATGCACTGTACCGTTCATATCAATCGTAACGCCGTTCAAAAACTACTTACTATATAATTATACTGAATACTTTAGATATTTACGTTAACAATCTTCACATTTTGAATATTAAAATTTGAATAATATAAATGCATTTTAATAAGAATACATCTCCAGATTTGTGACCTAAATTTACAGACTGTTAATCGGTATTTAGATTGAATGTCGGGTCGATCTCTAGTTGCTATACATAAAGCAGCTTTAGGGAGCAGTAGCGCCTGACCGAAACTACTGGCCTGACTTTGAGGCCAATGAATAAATGCTAGGTTTTATTTTAATGGATAGGGGTTCCAATTCGTTACCGTTTTGGGAATGATAATTTTTTGAATCGCAATGTTCAGGAAGTTTCGTAGCGTTTAAACTTGAATTCAAAATTAATTTCCTTGAAGTATTCCTAATTAACAAGTACTTTTGGAAGGTCTATTCAGTCAATTCGAACGAAATAGTCCACAAACAAAGCTATTTGGCCTGATATAATTAAATTATTATGCCTAAGTGATTCCCATACCAAACGAAAAGACAGTAAGGGTAAATAAGAATAATGACCATCATCAGCTATACACAGTGTTGGTCAAAAATTGTTCCTAATAATTTGTATATGAATTAAATACATTCTAGTTGGAAGATTATTTGGTTTCATAGTAACGTCTTATAATAAACAATCTCCTGCGTAAATGTAAATCTGGAATGATAACCATATTTTGCCCTTGGAATCCCTTAGTGTAACTAGATCTCTTGAATTTAATATCACAACGGACCCTTATGTGTTCGGGCATACCCTCTTAACTAGATATTGAAAAGAAAATATCATTACTTTGATCCTTTAGTGTCTTTATTTGCAGTATTTTGTTTCGTAAGTACTTTCGGAGGGTTCTATCAGCAGTCTATTATTGGTGCGTGGGTCATGGGAACAAGATATGTACATTTATTTGTTACTCATTACCAAATTACCAATGTGAAATCTGACATCATTTTGCCTTTAGTTAAATTGAATGTTTTCTAAATACTAAACTTTATCGTCCATAATAATGTATTTTAATATTGTAAATTCTTTGTTTGTATATAATATGCGGCTCGTAGGATCTTGTAGGAAAGAACGGAACTATACGGTTGTAACAGCTGGAATATTTCCTTAACTGTGTACAGGAGAGTGACGGAACAAGGGAAAAGGGCGGGCAGGTAAACATACGATTAGGTACCAGTGTCACCGCGCCGTTCGTGTGTAAGATCTATTTTACGCAGAACGAATGTTAAAGAGTTTTTACATTCAGTTCTTAAAGCTGTATAGCATAGCACGTAGATCCAGTATCATTTTGACCTAATCTGGCTCAAAAAAGTTCATGTTGCTTTTTATTACGTAGCCGCAGTAAAATGATGATTCATCTAGATCATAAGCTATAGGCTGTAGCAAACCTGTATGGGAAATTGCATTTTCAAAATGGCGGAAGCTGCCAACAGTTCACATAATGAAATTTGCGTGCACACGGGTGATCTTGAACGAAGTATCCGCGAGGGCGTGTACGGGAAGGTACATCGCCTCGCCGCGTATCTCACTCAATTTATCTCGCGGCTCGATAAACTGAAATACACGTCAAAATTGAGTTTACGCCTAAAAACCAATTTAGATTATCTGATTTGCCGAGCTTAACATAAAAATGGATCCTCATCGTGATATCGATCGCTCTTAGTCCTAGAGCCGGTGCCGACAGCTGACGTCCTGTTTCATATATTGAATTATTTTGTATATACTTATAAAATTTAACTACATCAGAAGAGTGCAATACGGACAATAAGTAAATTATGACGTACGAAGGCTCTAAATTAAAAGCTTCTCTCCAAAGCTTATCTTTGCCTAACCATAGAGTTTGTAGATTATTAACTATCAATTATGGCGCTTTACGGCAATTTATTTTCAATTATAGAAGTTTTTAGTTAAACTCAATCTTTTAATATGCTTTTCTTGGTATTATACTTTTTATTTTGTTCGTGTATAATTTTTTATAAAATAAGCTCTCTACGCGGTTTTCGCTCTTGCAATATTTACTAATTTTGCAATCAAAACTATGATATCTGCCATATATAATAACTGTGTAAAAAAAAGAAATAGATCTATTTAATAACAAATATATTGACTTTAAAAATAAATTATTATTGACATCTCTAATAGTTGTACTTCAAGCATGTGTCTTAAGATGTTTCTTACTCTGAAACTATTTGTGAACGTTGTAAAAACCTGTTGTAAAAGATAAACATTCACATTAGCTCGCAAACGTTAAAAAATGGTCATGAAAAAATGAATTAGCTATTGGTTTTCCGTTATAAATAAATAAATAAAATAAAAATGATTAAAAAATATCTAACAATATTCATCCTAACCCGGGAATCGATCCAAGGACCTTGAGATCCGGTTAGTTAAATTAGTTAAGTTAACTAACCGGATCATCCGGTTAGTTAACCGGATGCTTCTTAATTTCTCTTTTCACCCAATTTAAAGTAATTTGCTTAGCAAGTATTCGCTGTGGTAGTCAGAGAAAGTGCGTTCATTGGATGGGAAAACTCATTCTGTCTCTTACACTACTTAAAGCCAAAACGGGATTAAGGCATTTGAGTATGGAGGGCGTAAGGAATTGGGTTTTGATGGTGTATTTTTGGATTTTGTTACGCAATGTTATATCTTGTTCTGGCCCGCAGCATCACCACGACAAGAAGATAACTAGGAAGTTGTCTTATTTCTAACTTCAAAACACAACCGGTTTTCGTACAAATTTTAAATCCTTATTTTCGCTTTTAGAGAAAAAAACTCAAAAATCCAAAATCAATCCAAAAATAATTTATCTTATAAGTTATTTAGTGCCAAATATCAGCCCGATCTGTGCAGTGGTTTGAGCTGTGCGTTAATATATAAGCCAGACAGTCAGCTAGTATACGCGGATAGTCATAATTTAGATACTATGAGTTCTACGTCCTGATGGAGTCAATATACTAATGATTAAAATCCTATTATACACACAGGATTATATGATACTCTTGTTATAATAATATTAATTGAAATACGATAGCCTTTGTTTGTATTTTCTTATTTGAATTAGGTCGAATAATATAATATTTAGGTCTAAACGACTATATGATAAAATCTCATTGCACTGTTACGCCATTGCTGCGTTAATCAAAAACGAATCGAAGCAGTCATTATATGATTTACAATTTATTTTATTTCAGTTAAGTGGTTGACGAGTCTGGTGTTGAAATAATGTTTCAGTGGTGAATCAATGTCAACATAAAAGTGATGAAAAAACTGATGAAAAAATATTTTTCGACATAAATCGTAATTGTTCGAGAGAGAGAAGTTAACACAACTTGAATAGGATTCACGATACAAAATGTATACTTCCATTTTTTTTCGTACTATATAAATGTTATTTAGCACCTACTAAGGTGTAATAACGAGAATAAAATAGGGTTGATATTATTAATATAGAGTGAATAACGTCATTAGTTTTCAACTTTGTTTTTTTTTTTATAAATATAACAAAGTTGAAAATTAAAGGGGTTATTTGATGTAATATTGTGTGAAAATTTCGGTTGTTCAAGTGACTAAAATGCTTACGTATGGATCACGAGATCCTGTTCCGAAATAAAGTTTTCAGAAAAGAAAACAATATTACACTTAATAACAGAGAAAGGTTTGCGGGGAACAGACGGTGTTGTGCGATGCGTACCTACCTTGATAGGTACTGATGTGTGCCCCGCAATGTCCCTTGACTGTAAAAACCTGGAGTTAGAGGATTGGAAGATTGACATTCTTTCTTATTTGCACAACTATATTTGATAACCATTGATATCTAATATTGGTTTTATTGATATATATCTTAAACAATCTTCTTTTGAGGTTCAACGTATAATAAAAAAATTACTAAGTGAATATATCATAATCCAATACCTTACCCCTTTGGGTCATGCAGATAGGTAATTAAAGCCTATACTTGATAAAGTTTCTAGATTTGAGCGGTTTGTACACCTATTATTAAAAATGTTAAGGTTCAGATTTCAATTTAGATTAAAATGGAAAAAGTAAAACCAATGTTATTTTATTATTTCGTGAACCACCAAAAAAACAAATCCAGTTACGGTCTAACAAAACCGCCGCAAAGTATTTTCGTTACCATTTTGAGTTTAAATTGACAATTGCTTTTTAAAATGGTGAACTGTATTTTTGTGAATGTTAGACAAATGTTAACTGGGTGTTGGACAAACATCAAAACATTTGCGAAATGAAAATATTTGAATGTTTTCATTTTCATAAAACACCATCGGTATGCATACATTTCTAAAACCATCTGGTTTTAGAAATGTATGCATCACACGTGTATCGTGTGACACGAGAATTACAATGAGTCTGATGCTAAGAGGCACTCCTGAGAGAGGGTCCAAAATAATATAATGCAGATTTTCCGAAACACTTACTGAATTTGCGATTAAAAGGGGCGGTACCTTACCCTTCTGAATCAAAAGGTTGGCGGTTGTCCTCTAGCAAAAAAATACCCATCTGCATGGCATATATGTAACAATAATAAGACTTTTAAAGCGATTGTTAAGCAGCTTTCACCAGGAACTGGATTCGGAATTGATTTCTTTGTTCTTTTCATATAACTAAATTTGGTTTTATAACCAATAAAACCTTAGCTGCCAATATGTTGCCAACAATTGGATTTCTCTCCTAGGAGGGAGAAGATTCGTACACAGGAGTGGTTGTGGTATACAAATTAGGCTGCTGATATTGATGATAAATGATAATTATGAGAAACTGACAGTTGTACCCAGTAAATATAAATTGTTGAGCTAAAAACCGAAATTACCCTCCCAAATTTTCATTACTATCTGGTCAATAGCTTCGGCATGCAGAGATCACAAAAATAGAAGCATTAGTTCTTATTTATATATGTGGGAAACATTCTATTGTTTCACTTTGGAAGTAAAACTAATTTGGCGTTTAAGTTAGCGTGCTGTATATGGCTAATCACAAGACACAATCATCAGACCAAGAGTATATTGTGATTTGCCAACCGATTGGGACGCGGTTTTCTATAGTATGATCACTAAAAATGCCCGGGACGCATGGTTTCTGTATAACATTATTACAGAAACCATGCGTCCCGGGCATTTTTGGAATTCTCTTTTTATTTTAAAACTTAATACATTTTCTTCATTAATATGAGATGCTATCAGACCAATTCCTTTACAACGGTAAGAACGCACGTAGCATCTTTAGAGCAAAGCCAATGTCTTTACACTTAGTCCAGAGTTTTGAAAACTTTCGTAGTTTCCCCGCCGAGGTATTGTACTACTTTTGATCAAATCTATAAGAGTTTTTAATGTTTATTTTTTTCCCAGCAATGAAAACTCTTCAAGTTTTTCATGGAAGATAAAACTGAAACAAGAATGATAAAATCACGGACAAGACAAGGGTTTACTTTTTATTCACTTCGTTTAAGTTTGTTTCGAGATATCTCTGGAAGTAAGAATATTGTTTTCGTTCTGTTCAGGCTGGCTGAATAAACTTGAGTTCATTTTTATTTAGAAAACATTACGTATAACGTGTTTAGTCTTGTTAGGCCGAATCAAGTTGTGATATTTATCTCTCCTTGTTTATACAAGTGAACTATAAATTCCTTGATCTTGTATCTACCTACGACTCATACAACTGTGATTTAAAATTTTATTCGCTTGCATTATTAAGTCGATTTTTCCTTTGTATGAAAAGGTGTCAGAGTTAATATTATGGTCCGACTTGTGGTTCTGCGTAATAAGTATAAAAATTACGGATTCGTCTTTTTGTCGCTGATTTTTATGACTCTTTGTCGCATTGGTAAGCAAAGTGGCCTTATTATTGTGGCCTGTACACATTCGCAATCCTGGAGTCATCTTTCGCCTGTCGAATCACTGTAATGGCAAAGTAAAATGAAAAGTATGTTTTTGAATAAGAGTCGCAATTTTCATGCTACTAATTTTAACTTTACTAATTGTGGTGGCTGTAGTGCGAAGTCGTGCACGAATTTGTGCTTTGAAACTAAGTCAGAGTGTTGCAAACGGCAACGTGAGCCAACAAATCTTATTAAAAAGGTACCTTCTGATGTTAAGTCATAACCGCTGCTAATGAATGTCTTTAGTAATAGAGGAACTGCCAATGTGTTTCGCCGGATTTTGAGGAAAATATCCGTTACATGCTCATTGTTATTTAGAGCAGGCGAGGCAACGACCGCCTCTAACTTCGCTTATCGTCCACTTAATCTAAATGGCCGCGCGCCCGTGGATCCCACTACACTGCACTACATATTCCTTATCATATGGATCTCACCAAAACCAATGAGTTCATAAATAGCTCCGGGATTAAATTGATAAAGTTTCTATTAGAATGGATTCGGGTACAATGCTTACCAATTTGGCTACAAGGTTATTTTGTAATAGGAATTATATTTTCTAAATTCATGATATTACTAGCGTTTTTTTTGATACGACGAAGTCCAGGCCACTTTGCGTGAGGACGTGGGTTGAACCCGATATTGCTCAAATGATTTATTTTAGCTCCAAGGCTCGTTCTGTCCATGGTACGAGCACGTCGGCAATATATGATTTCTAAATTTTCTTTGGTCTGATCTGGTTAGTAACCACCCTATAGACAGAGACGTTCTGCCAAGCGATTAAGCATTTCAGTACGGTATCGCATAATAACCGATTAGGCTCTGTTATACCTGCCATACAACAGGAAGCTAGGCGAGATTGGACCACGGTCCATTGGCACGATTATTTTTTGTAAATGTTGCTTCTTATATTTAATTTGGAATAATTATTAATATGCAGATAGAAAGATAGATATAAGAGTAAACGTTCCATTCACGACGTTTGGAAAGGCACGTGAATTAGCGTGCAAACTCAAAAGTAACTGGCTAAGTTGTTTGTGGCCTGCTTCTTTGGCCAGACTTCTTTCATCACCATCACTATAATATGTGTACAAAAAGATCTTGAATTCAAACATGTGTACATGGGTTAGCGGTTACTTTTGTCTGTACTCAACGCTTTATATAAAAACTAAGAAACAATATTCATTAAATCTGAAAGTTTTCACTTAGATTTGATCATACAGGTTGGTTGAACTTGTCCTTTTAAGTGGAAAAATTGTAACACCATTTTGCCAGCTCGGTCAACAATATCAATAGATATTCAACGTGTAATGTCACTATGGTAGCTTGAAGATAACATGTATAAGGTAGCTTGAACAGCAGGTCTGCATTAAATTTTAAACTGCCTATTTATTACTACAAGCAGCAAATCATTTCTTAGCTCTGCCGATAACATCTATATTTTTGTGTATATTTATACATCGACATTTTGTGTAGTTTTTTAAAAAAATATATCTTAACTATAAATTTAATATACTTTTTTTTTTTTTTATTCAATAACTTACACTATAATGTCTCTTACATACAGTCGGCCATTAATCTGCTCGCTCGGAATGTTATCAATACGGTGGTTAGCATGATTGCCTTCTAGAATAAAGTTCTATCGCAGTTTATTTGTACCATTTTAACATATTAAATTTTACTGTTTTCTTCAATGCTGCTGCGTTTAAAAACCCTAAAGCAGTTTCTACGATCAAACCGTTCATCGATTTGTAACTTTTTAGGGAACCGAACCCGGGTTTAGCTTCCCAATGAGTTAAAAAACCGGAAATGGAAACCTATCGTAATATGAATATCTATAAAAAATATCACAGCGATCACATTAATCCTTTATTTAGTAAAATCGCCGTAGTACCAAGATCCTGCGGTTCGCCGTTACAGTTTTCTTTTAGTTGCTAGTAATTTTCTTAATTATACCGCGCAACGGTTACTGAGGCTGACTCGACTCATGAATCATATTTTACATTTGAAGCTCGCTTAGCGCTGAGTGGCTTCTTTATTCGTAAATTGATGTTGGTTACATGAATCACTATTTGTAGCTTGCGGCTTGGTTGTGGGTATGTGTGGCCAAGTTTTTTTATTCTTTTCTTCTTTTTCTTGCCCTTATGCCCTATAAGTTTTGAAGTGAAAACTTCTTTAGCGGCGTTGAGCACTTTTTCTGTAATGGGTATAAAATCTTAAACTCGCGTCAGGACACGTGACCTGATCGAAAAAGCGTAAGACGGATGGAGAGTAGACAGCTATCCCCTCTCTACGGCGCGGCGAAAATGTATGCCTGGGCCTACTGTTTCGTTTAGGCAGCGCAGGGCGCTTGCGCGAATGTTCGTGTATGTTACAGCGTGCCACGCGCATCCATGGATGGTGACAGAAATAATTGTAATAGTTTTAAAGTGTTAAATTTTTAATGTAATATAAATTGTCATGTTTGTGTACGATAGCGCAATAAATGAATATTGTATTCTACCACATAAATGATAGTACTTTTATACTGATAAAGCAATGGGTGCAAAATTATTCCCTAACCATTCCAAAATATCAAACATGCTCAACGTTAATAATCAAGTTTTCACTTCTGCCGGCACTCCCGGAGTGCAACCCGTCTTTTTTTTATAATTTCACTAAAAGACGTGATAACTGGAATGTAAAATTTGATAGGTTTAAGCTTTTGTTGGTCTCGCAGAAGTGGATAAAATTTCATATCCTTAGCCTACAAATGTGCTACTCTCGGGATTTTCTTACTGGGTAAACCTACTACTTCACACTCATGTAAATTGTCGGGCATCGAAAGAATTAAGCTTATTTAGTTGTCATCCGGGTTAATCAGGCAAATCTGCACGGTGAAATTTATAATTGATTCAATATTCATGCATCGATTGCACATCGCATATGCACGTTTCTTTGCGAACCCGGAGCATCCCCACTTTCAAGTCAAGCCATCTTGGCTTGACTGGAGAGAACATTTTGGAAGATCTGACTTGTGTAGCAACAAATAGCGAATTAAGCATAATCATTAAATTTTGGTATTTTGCGCAGAGTCATGACTGTCTTTTTCTATTCAATATTTTTATGATTAGGCCTTCACACAAATCTGTAAAACTTAAAACTATGAATGTGTAAGAAATTATTATTAACCCGCGTTAGGCATAACCGTGTAACACGAGTATACCACGAGACGCAAACGCGTGTTCACGCATCTGTGGCTCGAGACACCCGTGAACTGAGGAGACACTATTCTTGAATAATAATGTATACAAGACACAACACCGGTCAAGTCGATCTCGATTACCATATCCGACAGCTGTGGAAAATAAGATCAATGTTTCTTTACGTCAGTCGTTGTGTAGAAAATTTAACTATATATGTGGTCATAAGGTAATCCTTGGCTCGGTTAAAACACTCTGAGATATTAAGTGATCTCGTTAAGTCATTTTGTATGCCAGCTTGGAATTAGAAATAACAAGTTATCCACTAGCACGGCTCGGATACCATGTTGAGTCATCGTTCCCTGTTATTTTTAGTAAATGGCGTGATAAGCTTCCTCTGAGCTCGCCTACCCTCAAGTCGTGAGCGTGGAGGGGGCCTCTTTTCTATAAAAAATCCTCTCGTCTATGACAAAAAAGGCCTAAGAAGTTAGTAATTATAAGGCTAAGGATGATAGCACTAAAGAGCGGTAGTTTGAAATAACATCCGTGTAAACTTTTGTTACATGCTTTTAATCGTTGCATAAACATAATATTCTGCTTGCCTTGTCACATCGCCCATCCACGTTTTTAATCAATGTTATTAGCAGTAGATTAAAGTACAACCCTGTCTTCGCTACTACTTCCTACCTATATATAATATATATAAATATAGGGTCTAGAAGTCAGCTAAGCTAGATCGCTTGTTAAACTGTTCGCGAGTTACGAGTGAACCTGTGTCAAAAAGCTTGGCTTCACAAACCGCAGCTGTGCTAAATAAATATTGAAATCCAAAACTTTAAATGGAATTTTGATTTGATTTCTTCGCGAGGCATTATAATTTCAAATTATACGGAGATGAAAAATCCGTATCGGACCATCAAAGTTTTGCGGGACTTTTGTCGGACGCGCGATCTGTTCAAACACCTCGTCCCGGCGACGCTGTTTAAAACTGATTTTTAATGTTTTCTACGTAAAAAATCGATGCCTACATTACAATGTTTTAGTAAAAGTACACTCGCGAATAATCTTTCTTATGTAGTGGTTTAGAATATGTTGAGTGTTGAGTGGCTAGAGAGCGTTAAGTTGTTGTTGTTATGTACTTTGTGTATGCCTTATGCTCACTACTCTTTGTTGAAAATTTTGTATATATAATTGGACCAAAAAGTTCAGTTCGGTAGGTATAATTCCAAAGCGGGGGTCTCTCGCTGAATTCCAGTCGACTTACGCCGTTCCATAAACGCAAGCTTTAGTGCGTAAAGTCTAAAATCAGTTTTAGAATTAATGCGTCATAATAACGCTGAAACGAGGAGATGAACTAAAAACCTTGAGGAGAACTCCTTAGGGCGTGGCTTAAAATATCTCTAAAGTAAAAAAAAGCCTATCCATTATCTAAGAACAAGAGTGACTGACATTTTTTTTTTCGTCGTGGTGGAAAAGCTTTATTGCTACCTCCGTCCCTTGGGCAGGACTAGAGGTTATGTGGGACTCCCCCCCTAGGGGGTATACCCAAACTAAAAACCACCACGGCGTGTCCCTCACGCTGAGTTTTGCCAGAAGCCCGGGGAACACCATTGTATTCTTCCCAGGCATCTAACAAGCACCCCAGCCATGAGCCGGGGCTCCGCGCGGAGAAGGGAGAGGATCGGGACAGCATGATCCCTCCCAGACTGATAGGAGATTTGTTTAATGTCAGGTAGCTAGCCCAATATTAACCCGTCACCTCCCAAGGGAAGCTGACGAGCGGCAAATTGCCGCCGTCTTCCGGCCCGTCTACGAAGAGTGACTGAGAGCAAAGAGTCGCAAAGCTGAAGTGGCAATGGACGATTTGCCTCCAGAGGACCTGTGAAAGTTGAGAAATTACAACGTTTGCACATAACTCTACGAATAGGAGGACGACAATAACGATTTTCTGCTGATAGATGATGTTCTAGGTTATGATGATTATTCAATAGTATTTAAAACACCTATATGTAAAAATTACTTTACTGAAACAATTACTAAGGTACTTCCTCTGTAGGTGCGCCACAAAACTTTACCGTACTGTAATAAGTTAAAACCCAAAACTAAGTACAACGTTTTTACAAGCATCGCTTCAAACTACCTACGGAAATTCCGTTCTGTCAGTATTTCGTAAAGTGCCGACAAAAAACCGCAGTTACTCTTTTTGAAGGCACACCTTTACATTTTCACGGAGGAACCGCTGAAAAGTCTAAACTTCGTCGGCGCGTATCGACACAGGCGGGCTTAGCCAGATTTTCAATCGTATCCTTGGCACATCTCCCCACTTGTGAATTCCACCTGGATTCTGCAAATCCCAAGCCTGTCTACAATTCTTGAACTTTAATCTTGTTCCTTTTCTTTGAAATTCATGGGCGAAATAAAATCTCTGAGTTGCATTTTGTATTATCTACCGAGAACTCGAAATGTTAGATGTGCCCTCGTGAAATGTATCCACCGTGGAAGCGAGAGCTCGCCAACTTTTTAACTGACTCCTAAAAGGAATAAGCTTTTAATTCGCAGTCACTGTGTCTTTGTTGAAGTTACGCCCTATATTACATATTTTCAAATCAGCCAGAAAATCGTCAAGTATTGGATTTTTTACACTCAAAATTTTCAGTAACAGAACAGTAAAGAATCAGCGGATTTACCCTCGTACCTACCGACGGATCAACACGGTGAGCGTGGTGATAAGTCGTTCTTTGATCAACTCGATGGGTCTATGTTCTAAACCTCTCTCCCGTGAGAGATATAACCATTAGTGGGACAATGTCTGACCAATAGTGGGACGTTAATAGGCTAATGATCATGATGCCGACTCTCTATGTACTACTCGAAGCAAAATATAAGAACGGCTAGCTTTATCTCCTACCCAGATTCTTGTTCTTGATTCTACGACTGCCTCTTGTTGTTTATTGTATCGTTTAGTGTAATCATAGAAAATGTATCCCAAGGTTATAGCTAATTATAATGTATCAAAGTCACGAGTTAATCCTTAACTTGTTATTGTTTGCGTTTGACGGCCCCTACAAGTCTCTTCTACGTATTAATATGTAGTGATGTAGAATTAATTCCGTTTTAATTAAAGGCTACTTAGAATTTCTTACTTATTGGAGAACGCATTACCTTCTAGGAAGGCTTCATCATTTCAACTAGAAATTCCAATAATACAATTTCACCGATTACATTCTAGTGATTTTAATTGATATGCCATTATATTATTTTAATTATTATTAGTAATATAAAAAAATATATATACACTTTAAGTTAGCCCTTCACGGCAATCTTACCTGATGGTAAGTGATGATAATGAGTCTAAGATGGTAGCGGGCTAACCTGCTAGGGGTATTATAAACCCTTACTCCTTATTGGTTTCTACGATACACCGTACCGGAACGCTAAATCGATTGGCGACTCACGGCCAAAGACTCCCACTAGACCAGATTCGAGTCGGTAATCAAACCCAGGACACCCATAATTATACTGCGGAAGATGTCAATTTGGTGTTAATTTTATAAATACACACATTATTTGAATACCAAGAATTCTGAAAAACCATTCCTATGTATAGTATGGTTCAGTAAAGTAGTTTAAACAAAATGAAACTCGGTTGTTGACAGATACGAAATAAAAGCAAGAAAATCAATTTTGAGATAATTAGAATAAAATAGTATCTAATAACCAAATAATTATTAATTTATATATACTGCTTACAAAAATACCAATCAGTTTATCGTAGCTTTAAATATGACAATTATTAAGTAAAAATAAACAGACGCAATCAGTTGTATGAAGCTAAACATTAGACTAAATGGAACCAGAAGACTTAACTGAAACAATTAAGATTCTGCAAAATTTTCTTGACTTTGCAAAGTTTCGGGATCCGAGTCGGAAAACCGTCCCGGGAAGACCATTAAATTCTTTTGAACAAATTTATACATTATTTAATGACAAGGAATTGTCTGCGGATTGAAAGGGTTTTTGGATTGTCAGTAATTATTGTTATAATTGCCGGATGTTTTAATGAAGTAACCATCTGTATTTTGTCAGAATATTTTGTTTCAAGCTTACGGTTTCTTTGTTTAAAAAGCGTTTTTCCTATGGCAGCATTTTTTTTTTAACGATATGAACCTATCTAGTTGAGTAATGGGTAATACATATATTTTTTTATCCACTACAAGTTAGCCCTTGACGGCAATCTCACCTGATGGTAAGTGATGATACATTCTAAGATGGTAGCGGGCTAACCTGTTAGGGATATGGAAAACCCATACTCCTAATTGGTTTCTATACGATATCGTGCCGGAACGCTAAATCGCTTGACACGTCTTTGTCGGTAGGGTGGTAACTAGCCACGGCCGCAGCCTCCCACCAGACCAGACTCGAGCCGGGAATCGAACCCAGGACCTCCACCTTTATAAAGCGACAGCGCGCGCCCTTGCGCCACGGAGGTCGTCAGTACCTAGCGGTATGACCAGTGTTGTTTTGAGCAACGTTGAATTTCTTCGTTTCATCTAGTGGTAGGCAACATTGTGACAGTTTCACACCTCCACGAAGAATTGTGGAGCCTGAAGAAATATAACTTGAGCTTCGCAACCTTTTCAACGCAACTCGATGAAATTTATCAGTACATCTGATTCTTCTATGGTTTTCCTATATTCCCATCCTACTAGGACAGTTGAACAACTGTGAAACTTTGATTAAACACTTAGTGAACCTGAGGCTGAAATCTAGAGTATGCTTTGTATTTGCTTAGCCAATATACTAATATTGGCTAACGAAAACGTGCCAGATTCATAAAAGCCCCATAACTTTGTCTCTTTTCAACTATATCTTAAGTCAGAGATAAGGCTATACGCGCTTTATAGATCTCGCAGTGTATCTATCAGGGTCATAGTTTGCAACCGCGAATGGGAGCCAAAGGTAACATTTATCGTTCGCTATAATTCTTTGTAGAAGGCGAATAAAAATACAGGGCCGATGAAAAATCCCGTCACATCCTACGAGTATGAGCGCGATATCGACGGACAGCTATTGATTGACGAGCTATTACTTAGCTGACAGTTTGACAAAGTCGTTTGCAATATCCTGTATCCACTTTCGAAAAGCCAGTCGTTAGTAAGAACATGCAGTAATGTGCAAAACTTCGCTTTAAAATTTCAAACATCAGAAAATGACTCGCTAAAGTAAAAGTTGCGATAAAAATTTTAAACGGAACACTTACATTTCTAGATTGTGGTTGGTTTTCTTTTTTTTCTTTTATATGTCTTAAAGTTTTATCACCGTCTGTTTTGCTGTTAAAAAATCAGCTATTTTAGCACGATAATATTCTTATCCTAGGTCCGGCTGCCGTATGCGAGCAGTTCCTGAGGCCAGTTTTGTTAATATCGATGCAGTTGTTGAGATACACATAGGTAACAAATAGACAGACATGCTTTCGCATTCATGTTAATATATGAATATGCCAGGTTGTTTGTCTGTTACCTATGAAAACGACTTTTCCTTTACTTTTTATGCTAATTAAAAGGTACATTGATGAATGCGTTAGTTTTTATTATTAGGGTTTTTTATCTTGTTGATTTGCGGTTTTTATCACGTAATTTTCATAATATTATCGTCCTTCGTAATTTAACTTTGCCGATCAAAGGAAATACGATATTCAAGTATAACTTATAGAATTAATCCCATAAAGTATTATTACCAATAAATTTAAAAGTGTATACCGAAATTAAGTTGATCCTTAAAGAAATTAGATCGGTTCTGACGCAGTAATTTCCGTGTGCTCCGAAATTGGTTTCCAAAGGTCGCTTGTAAAAGCGAGGAAGGTCAAGCTGGCCATAGAATATGCTGCGTACCACTTAGAGCTAAAATATCTGCTCAATATTAATACGTGAATAGAAAACTTAATACTTAGTTTTAAGAGTTTTAGGTTCATGTGAAGAAGGAGTGCTCCAAGATAAAAAAATATATTTAAATAATAGCAGGAATATTTAATTCATAGAAAGAAGAATGGGACTTTGCCTGAAGATAAAGCACAAAAATAATCAATCAATTTAAATAATAATACAATAATTTAAGGTTTAATCGGAGGGATAAAAGTATTCAAATAATTTATTAAAACTCATTTATTTAAATTTCATTTGTCGCTTAAAATGCTATTTAAAAAAACCTATTGAAGTGTTGATGTCTCTAAATAATTTCTAAGGTCTTACTAAAAGTAAGCTTATAGAAAACCCTATTACAATATTAAGGATTATATAAACGATATTAAAGCATGGGTGTGAATTGTTCTTATAGTTATATTACTTCATAGCTAATTATAATTTATTATTGACTTTGTGCGATGGTGATAACTAAAAAAAACGGGCTAAGATTGTTGTGGATTTCTTATTAGACCTTGGAGCGCTTGGAACCCTCCTAGCTACAGTTTTAAGTTGTCGAGTTTAGTTATCACATCATTACCTCATTCATTATTAAATGGTAAAAAATATAGGTATTATAATATGATATATTATTATATTATATTATATGAACGCTACGTAGATGCTTGTGATAGGTTTACAAGAATAAAGTTATTTTGATTTGATTTATTTTGATAATTAATAATGATAAAATAATACCACTACTTCGCATGAGGAAAGAAGAACAAATTATGTCAATAAATGATATTCGATACTAGAAAAATAATTTTGAACTGTTTCTAGCATCTTTTAAATGAGATAGATGCTTGGTTGTGTAACGTTAAGGTGAAATTCATCTACTTAAGTGTTTATAATCAAAACCTTAGTTTTACAAAACCTTCCTTAGCTCAGCTTCTAGATTGACAAATGTTGTCAAATTTTGAACCTGGAATCGTTGTATATAAGCTTCCAAATGATGCTACTTTTTACTCCCTTTCACATCCTAGCAAGATGATGGTGTTAATTCTATTATTATAATTTGGACTGCAACGCTACGAAGGTTCCGGACACGCTCTTGTCTAAAAATAAGTTTTATTTCATTTTGTTTTGTAAACAAGCTTTTGTCATTATTATTATCATTATATCATTATAAGTTTACATTAAATTCGAATGTAACTCAGCATTACGAGAGTTGACTAAGTTTTAGCCACACTCTTGTTTAGCTACCGACAAAGACGTGTCGCCAAGCGATTTAGCGTTCCGGCACGATGTCGCGTAGAAACCAATTTACGTGTGTGGGTGTACCATACCCGTAAAAGGTTAGCCCACTACCATCCTAGACTGCATCATCACTTACCACCAGGTGAGATAGCCGTCAAGGGCTAACGGGTGTCTAAAAAAAAATAACTTGAACTAGCGGTATGAGCTGCAGCTAATAGCATTATAGGCTCTATTGTTAAAAGTCCATTCTAGTTGGGTGCGTATTCTTAGGGTTGGTTTCCCTTTTTTCTTAATTTACCATTCATCATACGCGAGCTCGTGAATTGGGCTGCGCAAGGGTCGCCGGGGTCGCGTGGAGAAGGGCTAATAACGCGGACGCGTGTCGAATGCCGATGCCAACCAAGGTCGCGCCCACCTTGGCTTAGTTACGCTCTACTTGGAACCAAAGTTTCGTTGGAAAAAAAAAAAATATTCTACCGCAGAAAGAAATGCATGAATGTAAATGTATTGACAGCAAAATACGTAAATAGCATTCATTTGTTCACGAATCCTGATTCTCTGTTAAATTCTTGTTTACTTTTGGAGGGAATCATCGATGCCGTTTATCGCCATTATTGTGTAAGTAAAATATAAGCGGTAAAGACCACCAACTCACATTGGAGGATTATGCTCTAAAAACTTTGTCTCCTATGAGAAAGGAGGCTGCCAGTTGTGGGACTTGATAATGCTTAACCTTAAAAGAGGGTTGATATAAGTTTGACTACATTTATTGTGATTTTTTTTATGACATACGTAATAATTTTGAGCTGATTGTCAGGTATGTTTAATACATATCATTTTAAAGGTTAAGCGGTGATAGCCTAGTGGTTAGGGCGTCAGCCTCCTAATCAGATGTCGGCGGTTCGAATCCGGGCACGCACTAACTTTTCGGAGTTATGTGCGTTTTGAAAAAATAAAATATCACTTGCTACAACGGTGAAGGAAAACATCGTGAGGAAACCTGCACGCCTCAGAGTTCTCTATAATGTTCTCAAAGGCGTGTGAAGTTTGGAAATCCGCTCATGGCCAGCGTAGTGGACTATGGCCAAACCCTTCTCATATTGAGAGGAGACCCGTGCTCTGTAGTGAGCCGGTAATGGGTTGTTCATGATGATCATTTTAGAGGAAGCTGCTAAATTTCATTTTTTTAAAGATCTTTTGATGTACGTAGATATGCTTAAAGTGAATTCGCAGAATGTTCTAGGTTTTAGGCAGAAGCAATGCGGACTTTGTTTCCGAAGAAATTCTAAGGAATTTTTAATTTAATTACTTGTTAAAAGAATTTTACGCATTAACTTAAAACTTCTCGGAAACTCGTATCTTTAATTTAAGAATTTAAGAGGTTTTATCCCCGGCATGGTTATTCATGGGGTCGTTTTCACGGCGCGACGCGTACGTAACTATTAAAATATTTGATTATGACGAACGGCCTCTGCCGCTAAGTGGTGTAACGTGACAATAAGATAACATCTGAGATACACGGCCTGCAAAAAATATAGATAAAGTTTTCAAGTTCGATGATGTAACGTAATTTATTTCACTGAGCTCAAGATATCGGTTCGTAACTTTGCGAGTGGATAACACTTTTTGCATCGACACCGCCATAAAAGCGAGTTTTTTTGCGAGGGATCATCACAGTAAAGTTTATTAGATTATCGGCGGGCACGGCGGGTGTTTTGAAAAGATGATTTATGGGTGTCGGCTGGAAGATGAGTTTTCCCGCCAAAACGTTTCCATTTCCGACGCCTTGTACCTACGGCGGAAATGATCGACAACATCGTTCGCCGGTTGTATGTTTGAGCTCTTTTGTAGTTCAGATGAGGCTGCTTAATAGAAAAGAATCAATACTTTCTCCGCGCTGAAACTCCATTCAGCTTTGTCAAAGCATGTTCTTAGTCTACGTGTAGTATGTATACACTTAATGCTGTCAAGAGTATACATACTACACACTGACCTTTCAAGTCTATATGTCTAATTAAAAAATAAAGACTTAAAAAGTATAGGTCAATCATTACAATTATCTAAAGTTAATATGATAAATTTGACGCCTAACGAACTGGCGATCTAATCAGTGGGATCCTTTTTACCTAAAGAACTAGCGGTTCCTGTGGCAAGCTCACAGAGTATCTGCTAGGTTTAACTAACATTACAAGATAGCCCAGTACGGCATTACAAGATAGTAAGTACGGCAGTTATACCTACACCCATAATTTATGTTACTAAGCGGGATTGCACCAGAACGCTAAATTGCTAAAAAAAATGCCATGAAAAAATTAAGTATTAATATAGTATTATGAGAAGCTTTTATTTGACTTGCTTAGCTCGTAACACTTATGCTTGTTAGTTACTAAATTATCAAGTACTCGCTGATGAAAGTGAGAGTTGGAGAGAAATATTTGTGGAGCCGTCTCGAGTGGGACCGCGAGGCAAACCGTGAGGCAAATAATTATCGAGGTACAATTCACGATAATATTTCGCTGGTAAAGTGGAAACTCGAACCGAATATAGGTAACGTGGAATGCGGCTAAGGTATATAATTCTCGGAGGTATTTCGTTAAGAAGTTCTTTAATAGCATGTCTATCGAGCTATAGGCACTTTAGGGCGGTGACACATTGGCGATTTGCGGACGTGTTTGTGAACGTTTTTCAAGCGAGTGAGTAGGTTTCTCTTTTTTGCGCTATACCTGCGTGTAAAACCTCGGCGACGATTTACACCGAGTGAGTTTTTTTTTTTTGAATTTTATTTTATATCGTTGGCACGTATAGACGGATCGCCTGTGAATCTGCAGCACCAGAGGACTCACCGATGCGTTGCCGGCTGAAGCCGTCCTTCTAATCGGTTTCTCCTTCACATTATACTAAATCTGCATAAGCGCTTGACCGTATGTCCTTGCCGGTAACTGTAATTAATCCCGACCGGAACCTCCCACCAGACTAGACTCGAGCCGGGAATCGAAACAAGGGCCTCCCGATTTATAACACGACAACGCATGCACTACGCCACGGAGGTCGTCGAAGAGTGTACGATATTGTGAAGAGGAGTACTCGGGCATCCGTTACTAAGACGTAATCACAAGCGCTTACTAAGTTTAATATGCAATGACCACCAACAAACAGACAGTTTTCAAATTAATCTACTCTTTATACGCAACTCACTATACATAAGTCAAATTAAATACCGGCCGCTCGTGCCGTTGCTGGTATGTCATATAAAATAAAATTCCTTGTCTTAGCTTATTATTCATGACCTTTAGTGAAATAGAGCTAACTGTACAACGTTTGCGATATACAAATTGGGCTCCAGAGAGTCATTAAGATAAAAAATTTAAAGAATATAAAATAATTACAGTGATACATAATATATGAAAATTTAATGTACGTCCATAAAAAATATTGATAAATTCAAGAAAAAATGGACGGAATGTAAGGGAATTGTATTTTATTTTATAATAAATTACCTTTTGATGTCTTGGTGATGTCTATCAATAAGTTCAAAGTATTTATAAAACGAGAGCTTATAGAAAAATCATATTTCGATATAAACGATAAGCTTAAGTGTTGTTCTAACCATAATTTATTATGGTTAGAACAACACTGAATTATTGATTATGTGTAATGGTGATAACAAAAAGAACCCAGCTAAGTTTGTTGCAGGTTTCTTCTTAAACCTGGGCGCGATTTGAACCCTCTTAGCTTTAGTTTTATATTGGCGAGTGTAGTTATCGCTATCACTTTACGAAAATAAATAATGAAAAATGTAATATATATGAACGATTCATAGATATCTGTAATAGGTTTATATGAATGAAGCTATTTTTGATTTGACTCGATTTACAAATCGTCTCGATAGAAAATTGGATCGACAGTTGACAAGTGTAATGCCGCCGTTATGCGTGTTCTTACACGCACTTCGCCAGGCAGTTAGTACGCGATTAAAACATATAGTGCGCGCGGGGCGCTACGTAATTAGTCGGTGACTTCACAAGTGCGCGGTGGTGGACTTGTCACTCTTTTGTCACGCTTAATAATTCTGCGCTAATCTGATGACCGTAATGAAGCCGGTGGTCTGTGATTTAATTTGACGTTTATTTGTTCAGTTGTTGGGTGCATTTTTCGATGGCCAGTTAGTTTGTGTTACGAGTTTCCTATAGTGGTTTATAGTACACGACCCAACAGTCAGCGAATTGAGAAATAAAATATATTGTTAACCAATTTGCGCAACGTTACGAAAAAATGCTTCTTAATTTTGAATCTTTCCTTATTATGCAAACAGCTCCAAGAAACACTGTCGAGCACTTTTCGTTTTGACTAGCATTCTTTAGTGATTATGTCTACAATGCACGACCGCAAAGATATTTAGACTCACTCTTACAGATTTACCTGGTTATGTCGCAGATTTCAGTTAATTCAGTTTTTTTCCACTATAAGTTAGCGCTTGACCATCTTTCCTGGAGTAAGTGATGATGCATTCGAGCGAACTGACTTGTTTAAGGCTATGGTAGACCCGTACTGCTAATTGGTTTGTACGCAACATCGTGCCGGAACGCTAAATCGCTTGGCGACACGTCTTTATCGGTAGGGTGGTAACTAGGCACGGCGCCACGGAGGTTGTCGATATATAATTTTGCAATTCTGTGTACTATTTTACCGCCCATGTCTATATTATCAGCCTCCTAATAAGAGGTCGGCGGATCGAATCCGGGCACGCACCTCCAACTTTTCGGAGTTATGTGCGTTTAAAAAAAATTAAAATATCACTTGCTTCAACGGTGAAGGAAAACATCGTGAGGAAACCTGCACGCCCGAGAGTTCTCCATAATGTTCTCAAAGGCGTATGGAAGTCTGCCAATCCGCACATGGCCAGCGTGGTGGACTATGGCTAAATCCTTCTCATATTGAGATGAGACCCGTGCTCTGTAGTGAGCCGGTAATGGGTTGATCATGGTGGTCTATATTTTATGGTATTACTTCTTTGTATTATTGCAATGAATTATTAATATCTATCTGTCTGTCGAGCTAATTATATTCAGTGTGGACTTTCGCAAAGTAAGGTAAAGTAAGTTTAATGCAATATTAAATGGTTATTATGAATGTGGCGGTCTCCTCGACTATAGCATTAGTGCGCGGCAGGTGCGATACGTTCAGCGGTGGGCGCTCGGAGTCATTAAGCGTTAACTGTGAATTAGGTAAGCAAGTTTTTAACGTTGCCTTAATGCGACCCGGAAATGGGTCAAGCTAGTTTTTTTCTATCCCCGGACTAACCTTTTGCGAGAATTTTTTTAGAACGTTGCCTTTTTACCCGATTACGGGAAAGCGGGTTAAATGTGTGAAATGGGTTCCAGAAACCACTTTGCGTTTCCCGTGAGAATTGAAAGACTATAAACGAGAAGTACACCCCTCATCATGTTTCAGCCGATTTTTTTATAAGATTCGCTCGATAAATAATTTTTATATCATATCATTCTGTTTTCGAATAGTAATTTATAAAAGGGGTTTCAGAAATGTAGTGATTAGTTATACTTAATTTTGAAATAATATGAGGCCCTGATAATACAAACTAGTATTGTATGCTTTGTATGATTACAATTTATATTGCTATATGCATATTTTGTATGACGAAGAAGTCATACAAAATATGCATCTTACATACCTGAAAGTAATGAAATCTTCGAAATCTTCCATCTTAAAAAACTCAATTCGAACTAATTAGATATCAAAAATTAAAATTTCCCAAGTTTTATATACTGTAAGGTTTCTAAACATTTGGGAATTACGTATTTCTATGGTTATATCCCTTTCTTAAAAAAAAAACTTGAGAGGTGTCAAGGGACACCCGGATGGAACGAAGTGCCTTTCGATTAATTAGTGAAGGAATTGTAATAAAATTTTATTTTATTTAAGTTATAATAATATTTTTTTTTTATTATTAACAAATATAATGTTATATAAACTTAATAAGTAGGCTCAATTTTGTACTCCATCAGCAATATCCGGAACTTGTGCAGAAACACTGTCAGGATTCAATATTATTATTATTTTTTATTATTTATTATTTACAAAAAACCTGATACACTCAACAAAAATAATCGTCGCGACACCACACTGTTCAATGCGCAATAGAAATGAAAATATCTGGCTTGCTTTCTATAAGAGAGAGAGAGACAGACAGAGAAACATGCGACGCCGCACAGCTTACAATAACAAAAAGTGTCGTGACAACTTTTCGTAAGAATTTTTTCCGTCTAGCCGCCTTTCACAACGCGCGATAAGGAACTTCTTTCCAAAATTTACATCACGTTAGACGCCAGACGTTAAACAACCACTACGTTTTTCACTTTGTACTGACTTTAGTTGATCAAAGTTTTTTACCAATATCTGTATAGATTTTGAGCTTTCGAAGCAAACGAGCTGCAGTCAATGGCGGGCCCACCCTCCACTGTCCATTGGATAGTAGCCTGGAAATAAAAGGGGCAGGAGATCGAAAACCGATATTGTTATTTTGGGGAATGGCTAAAAACAGTCGCTGCTAGGCTTGTATTGTCTAGCTGAAATTGCCATAGTAAGGATATCTGCCAGGTGTTCGTGATTCAAAGCTTAATGTGTACAAGTGTTCGTAGCAACTTCGTAGCGACGTAGCGCCGAAGCAAAGCGATGTAGCGACGTAGAGACGATGTTGTAATTGCTACTGATATTTTATTGACAGAATAAATTTCATCAGCATCATTATTATCAACTCAGCTTTTGAACATCTCGATTTTATAATGAGATAGAGGTTAAGGGCTGTACTAAAACCGGACTGGGATTAATTTACTTTGTTGTGTTTCAGCAAAGTATGCGTTTTAAGATCATTTTCAACCCCATATCAACTGGAAGTTTCATGATCATGTCTTAGGCTGTACGGCCTACCTATAAATGTTACATTCCACTACAAGGTCACCTGAAGTTCAGTAATTATCGCCCTATCTTTACTGCAGCAACAACGGAGCCATCTATTCATCGTCAGCTGAATCCATCACCCTATCGGTTTCTATGCAGCTTCATACTGGAACGCTAAGTTGCTTTGCGGCATTGTGCATGCAAATAGGCCAGAAACTAGCCACGGCCAAAGTCTCCCACTAAACCAGACTCAAGGCGGAATCGAACCTGGAACCTCTGGTTTTATACTACCTCTTCCATGCATTTCATAAATATAACAGTATCACATTTCTTGCTGATAAGTAAAGTTTAATTTTCCGAGCACTCCAAGCAGCTCTTTTTGGTGGCAAAACATATTTCTGGGCTGAAAAAACCTCTTTTGCTAGCTGACCGTTTAAATGACATCTATAATATGTACGGATTCGCAATATTGCCACAAATAAAGGACTTTTCGCTTTGTATCTGAAGTGCATAAATCCGTATTTCTCGCAGGCCAAGTAAAGCCAGCGCGCCGTGTGACGCTGTGCTGCGGTGGTTGTGCCGTAGTGTGCGGAACAAATGAGGCAGAGTTACACCGACCCGGCGCCCGTTCAATGCCGAAGCAATGGCCGCTGTCAGTTGTTACGCGGAGCCGGCGATAAACCTCATTGTTATAGATGCGCCTTTGAACATACAATAGAATAGAATTGTGTAGATGTCGTGGCGAGTACCGATATAAAAGTGACCGATGATTTTATCGTAGCAATTATAGTTCAATTAAATAACACTAGTTGAATTAAATAACACTAGTTCAATTAAATAACAATTTAATAATTAATTACTAGCCCGTTGATTAAGGGTTTTTAAAAATTCCTGTCGTATAACAACGTTTTCAAATGAAGACTATCCCATATGTCATTTCTGTTTCCGTTTTCTCCACCAACTTATAAATTTAAGTTCAAATAATTAAATAAGCTATGGCATAGTATTGCTAGTTTTTGAAGTGAAATTTAGTTCTTCACAAATTCCACAGGGATCTCCGATTCTTCCGATATAAAAATCTGCTTTTATGGTAAGAGGTCAATTGGTTTCGTAATCAATACATTAGTAACAAACATATACCCTTAGATACTAACTTTTGATGTTTACTGTAGAAGCAAGAATATATAAGCAAATTCCTTTATGTAATCTCCTAAACGTATCCCAATTATAGTATGAAATCCTTATATACTTGTTATAGTATTAACAGTAAAAATATCAACTTTTATGCTGTCTGGCGATCATAGATGGAAGCTTGGTCCATTTACGAAATTGTCATTCGATGAAATGAAGTGTATTTACTTGCTACAGTTACACTACGTATATTAGAAAAAACATTACATTACAGACACGCTTATAACCGCGGCTACGTCTGCATTAAATCCGTCGTTTAAGTAACCTTAAAACTCAAAGACTCACATTAAATTTCAATTCTCTGTTTAGCAGACAAACTTTCAAATTACTTTTACGCGTGGATGCCTGCGAATACATAAACTTTATTCAAATAATCCTTTAAAAGTCACTTGTCATGATTTGATAACTTACATAGTAGTGAGTTGGAGGTGAAAACTACATTCGTAAACTTAAAACTAAAGCTACGAAGGCTCCAAACGCGCCCTGATCTCAAGATAAGTCAAAACAAACTGTTAAAACTATTGTATGTGTTATAATTTTATTCCCATATATAATTTCAGCCCAACTGTCTGTCTGTTAGTTAGCGACTGTCGACTTAGAGCTGTGCGCTAGTAGGTCAGTAATCAGCCAGTCAGTCTCCTTATCGTTTTAAATAAACATCAATATAAAAATAAACCAAAGATCTCTGAACAACGTTCCCTCGCGACGAGGGCAAGTTTTTCATTCCGGTCAGTTTGTTCGGTGTAACTATCGTGTAATGAAATAGCAGCATTGTAAACTAAATACAATTTCGAAATAAATTGATTTCCCCGCTTATAAGTTCTCATTTCGCTAATATTTGTGTTTCAGCAAGACTTCTGGAACACAAATATAGGTTTTCAATAAGCGACGCTGTTTATTCCTCCGCCGCCTCGGGCTGTTTGTTCAGAGCACAAATGCAATTTGGTTTATCCCTCTCCATTTTCTTCGAGTTCTCAGTCTCTCCACTGCTATAAGAATTTCAGCTTAAACTTAAGGTCTTTCTGCTAAATATATGCATCCATTTATTTTAGGTTACGATGCTTCGGTATCGTCTCCACTTAGAATAGTAATTATCATTACCTCCAGTGATGAATGATGATTATAATGAGACTGCGAGTCAACCTTACTCAACTGCCTCGTTATATTACGCTGATTCTTCAATCGCAGATTTAAAAAGTAACAGATAGGTTACTTTTTAAATCTGCGATTACAAAACCTACGCCATTGGTTTATAATAAATCCCCGAGGTTAATCCAAAAACTTAAAATAGCAGATTGGATTAATTAAGTAAGCAGCCCTCCTTATCAACAGGATATAGAGAAGGATATAGCACTAGCAAATCTGACTTTAAACACAGCAATGGCAGGGAGGTTATTAAACCATTCGCAGAGATTTTACATCCACGATCATTATTTCTAAAAATACAAATTTTACCTAAACTTTTGACTTCGATATGGAATATGCGTAAGGTATAATTGTATTAAAATCATTTAACCTTGCTTAGTTTAAACAATAACTAATAACAAGATAGATAACTTTGTTGAGTAAAATAGAAAACTGTGTGTGATTATATTAGTAGGTTTCCAGATATTAGGTTTGCTTTTAAATATCACAGCCCATCTCTCTAATAGGACAGAGGGAGGGATGAGCTTGCCTTATACGGGTGCGCTTACAAATCAAGAGTATAATAATTGAAAAAAAAAATAGTCTCAATAAAGCGTATCGGTCGATGCTGTCAGCCATGTGGGGAGACCAAATTACACTTTGCTAGACAATCCACTTTAGATCCAATGGCCCATCAGTCTCATAACGACTGTCCCCACTTATTGCCACTTTAGCTTTCCCTCTTTTTTAGGTTTGCTACTAAAGGTTTCATCACAGATACCCAGAAATACATCGGAGCGTGTAACTCGTTCATCAATCTTGGATTTAATTTCTTATAAGGAAGGTACCTGATAAGTTATAAGTTGTCATCTCGTTTCGACAAGTAACTTACAAGACAAATATAGTTTTTGAATGGAAAGCGTTGTTTACTCAGACGTTGCTTCCGGGCGTTTATTTAAAGCACAAATGCAATTTGCTTTATCTCTCTCAGTTTTCTTCGGCTCTGCTATTCTAAGACCCTGTAGGTGTATAACATGAGTATTGAAAGCTTATTTTGTGAAATATGTTTCGTTTGAACGTGTTGTACGCTCGCAGTGTTCAATTCGAAAATGCAAATGTCAGAAAAATATTGTGTGTTTGAAGAAGTTCAGTTTCGGTGTGGCGTACGTGGGTGTTGCTGAATTGCCTTTTCACGGTTATATTTTAAAAATATATAGTCTATATATTCTTCTATATATTTATCGTATATCGTGATCAACCCATTCTCGGCTTACTACAGAGCACGGGTCTCCTCTCAATATGAGAAGGGTTTGGCCATAGTCCACCACGCTGGCCATGTGCGGATTGGCAGACTTCACACGCCTTTGAGAACATTATGGAGAACTCTCCGAAGCAAATGATATTTTAATTTTTAAAAACGCACATAACTTTCAAAAGTTAGAGGTGCGTGCCCGGATTCGAACCGCCGACCTCTGATTAGGAGGCTGACGCTCTAACCACTAGGCTATCACCGCTTCATCGTATATATTCTTGGCTAATGATAAAATTCTGATATAAATAATAATAGTATGTGATTGAATATCTGTGTAATAAAAGACGTCTGCCAACTGAAGGCGCAGGCGAAGGATTAACCTTGTCGCGAGTTTCTGATATCAGCTTCGTATCTTATGACGTCTGTTACTTTTGTGAGAAAAACTGTCGGTACGAGAGGTGTTATAATTTGTTTAGTATGTACTTAAAATTATTGCTATTTTTAGTGTATATATTTTGCTTAATGAAAATGTAATCCAGATAATATATTTATATGAAAATGGATATTTTTTGTTTATATTGCTATCTGTTTATCTGTTATTGTTATTTAGATAATTTTCTTTGAATACAAGCGGCACTAAATGAATAAGTCGCTAAAAGTAATAAAAATCTCTGCAAGAAAGAGACTCATGTGTAGAGAGAGAGAGAATAGACAGTATGTAAAGCTACGGGTGTGGTATATGCAAAATTTGTTCTTAAATAAAAAAAAATGCGCAACATTATCTCACCTCACTCGTCTATTTTCACAAGCAATATAAAAGTTGCCCACGTACCCGCCGCCCGCCCTGACCTCGCAACAAAATAAATTACGAATAAATTGAGGCATGAATCAAACGGCGCGGGAACACCTGTGAATTAAATCGTGAATGTGTGAGAGACAAAAAAATTGCCTCATAACCGCACGCCGGCTCTTCGAGATTTATTTACGGGGCCGGGAAATTGCTGAGATATTGGGAACTTGCAGACACTTGCAAATAATATATGACCTTTCTTTACTTAGAGGCTTAGCACGACATGAAATTTTCTTCTATGAATGCAAAAGCGTATCCAGGTATGATAAATCATATATAATGTTTTAAATATACAGGCTTTTTATTAAATAAAGCTGTTATTATTATATTTTATCCTTTTTAGGGCTTTAATTGCCTCTCTTCTATGAGTGGGGAGGGGATGTTTTAAGAATAATATAGAGAGTGTTTTTATAGTCCTCTGAAAACTATGCTAATATGATTTAAACGATGATGTCTGGTAAGCGACAATATGGAAAGATGAATAAACGCGACTATTTTGCAGCACAAGATCTTTAAGAAGAAATCTTTACGTAGTCTTTTCAATTTTTACTTTTTACATTGTTCTAAGGGCGTGGTTATCAATTTGGCGGTACCGAAAGATCATTATAGATATCAATGAATCCAGGCACCCAGGTGACACTTTAAAACATCTGTGTTCAAATTTCAAAATTTCTGGAGGTGCGAATACCGCCATTATCCACCTTCGAAAGGTAAGAACAAGTGGACTTTATCGTGTATAATTTGGAATTTACGCGTCCACGTGTCGGGCAAAGGGGGCGTGAAGGACAAGGGAAGCGTGCACTAACCTTAGCAGGTCCGCGACCTATACTTCGGCGACAAATCACGCTCACAGTCAGCACACACCCTGATGGACACCTCGCGGGATCAGATGACACTCGGGAGCACTCACGACACCACACTTCGAAAATGGCGGAAGCGAAGATCGACCCGCTCCACGTACGTACGATCGCGGAGAGGTCTCGAGCCGACTTGAGGTGGCGCTTGCGTCGCACCGCGAACATAGGTGACAGTACACGATAAGGAAGGGAGGGTAGTCGGATAATAAGCGTGGACATAGGTCGAATTATTAATCCAAACACAGCCAATAGTTGGCGTTACCAATTTCAATACAGCTGCTAAAATAATTCAACCGAATGTAAAACCTGATATCACACAATAAACCTGATATTATATTATGATTGTTTTTCTACGGTCATTCAGTGAAGTTATTGTACCTAATATCGAAAAAAAATACTGCTTTTATTTATTATTTCGTGTAGAAAATGAAATTCGCTTCGGTACCTACACTTGGCATGAATGTATCTTTGTTGGTTGTCTTTTTGAGTTGTGTTTACTTCGTGCTTCGTGAACCTATGTTTTTTGCAATAATTTATTTAATAGGAATATTATAACGTAGTATATTAAATGATTCTTAATTGCCAAAGAAAGCTTGCTAAGTAGTGACAAATCTATCCAAAATTTCATACGTATATATGTCTTCGCCAACGAATGGGGTAATGTGAAATAAGTGCTAATAAAAAGTCCGATTTGTAAAATGCCAATATATTATTGACTGTATCAAAACAAAAGTTAGTAGGAATTTTATACCAATAAACAAAACAAATTCCCTTCCAATCCATAATAACATTGTGAATATTAAAGTGTGTCTGTTTGTATATTATTATTTAAAAAAAAAATAAGTTTTTTGTGTTTAATTGTTAACAACAAGCATTAGATAATAAGTTACTTACTCTGTTTCGATCTCTAATGTGTTGTATATTTGTAATTGTATTTTTCTAATAAATTAATGTTTTCTATTCTATTCTATATTCTGATCAGATACTTATATTTTGCATATAAATAGCATTTATTATGGATAGTATATTTGTTTGTTACTAACTATTTACGTTACTTAACAGCTACGTGCAAAATACGTACGCAGCGCTTGGAAGACTAAAAAAAAAAGATTTATTTAACTTAATTACAATTTTAATTAAAAATATTAAAAATATAAAAATTACAACTAATTTCTTATATTCTAACTAGTGGTCTTTCCGAAGTTAGGTAAAGAATTGTCATTATATGCTAATTTAACTTATTAGGAAACATATATCGCGACCTCAATTGCTGTTGGGCTGCATTAGTGGGGTCGTGCAACGTCTGCAATCTTCATAGGGCTGCGATATGTAATTTGCACGATCGATCTTGGCAAAGTATTTTTAGAAAACCAAAAATAATACTGACAAAGTCCCTGGCATCATCGAGTGTTATAAATGATATTACCTACACTATTACAAATTAAAGACATCTTTTATAACCTTTTTTTTCACCTTGTGACCTCGATCGTCGTCGATCTAACATCTACTTATTGAGACCATGCTAATGAGCCTAAACACGATAACCAGGAATAGTAAGAAAAATTTTACTCCACTTATTTTGTCGTGGGCTTCTTCTTAGATCAGGATGTAGCTATTACCATCAACACACTACTTTTAAAGTTATTATATAGAATTATTCATAACGTTTTTGATTGATAGTCACTGATATAATTTAGATCAGCTCTAAGTATATCTATCATAACTTGGAAATACCGACTAATTACCATTACAAAACCACTGAAATCGAATTTATTCATGCTGCAAAGACACATGTACAGAAGAAGTAAAAGAGAAGACTCTGACAGATCTTCAAATATAAATATAATTATATGCTAAGAAGTCTCGGCCATAATAACCTAAAATATAAAACGTTATAAAATTGGTCAATTTCTTTGGGGGCTACTTAAAAAGACACACATATTCACAGATAATCAGATACACAGCAAAGGGAACACTTGGGTCTCCGGGGAAATATGTTTAATAATTATTTAGCTTGCCCTTTTTTACGCTGCAACAGAGCAATGATTTGATTTGCTTTACATAGATTTCGTTTAAGAGTCAGAGAGTGACACAAACTACTATTTAACCAAGAAAATGCTTTTCAAAGTTCAAATAGCTCATCTGATTTTGATGATGTTTTTAGCATAAAGGTGTCTTTTAATCTTTAGTGTGTAATTAATTAACATCATATTTGTTACCCTCAGAAACCCTAAAATATTATCCAACGAATGTAAATTTGTAACTGTTTATATAGCTACTTTCATATTTACTTACGTAGAACATTAGTAGGGGGTTATGTTTCGGGGTACATCCCTGTACATTAGGAAAACACAAGTAAAGCCACAGAAAGAGGTCATATCTTTGATAGAAATCATTGAAATCTACCGAATTTAAAATGACAGTAAAATTTAAATTGCAATAGCTGAAAGGAACTACGTCGCCACCTGGGAACTCTATCCGGTGTCGTTAGCTCGTAAACATTCAAATAAACATAAATTCCTATACTGTTTATAAAAAGGATAAGGAGAAAATAATAACCCATAAACTTTAACACGGTCAGTACACGAGTATTGAGTTTGACCCGAAACTAAGAACTGTGCAGCACATCGGAGAAAACAAATCGCGCTACATCCATCGCCGGTTTCATGCACCATATGTTTATAGCGGTAGATACTAAGCCATCGCCGTAAATCGGGCTGATGGTTTAAACCATCGTTATAATTTACGAGGTGCGAGGGCTTTCCAGTGGCAGAATTTATTCATGGCAGTAATAAAAGCTGTCGTACGACAGGCCCCGTAGCCAGGCCGACCAGGTTAATTCCTTTTTGAAATTTAGTACGAGAGACGACTTGGCAAGGCTCGGCTCTCTAGATATTAAATTATGTGGAAGATAAAGATTTTGGACTAGCCCCGAAGTAACTTATTATCTTCAGAGGTCGAGTCTTTCATAATAGTTATGTGACAGGTTTTGGAGCTTCGGTGTGGCTTTTGATAATGATTTAGGGTTGAGTTCTTTCAAATACACTTAGGTTGGTTTGGTTATTCATTAATTAGTTTGCTGGTCCGGTTTATATAATAAATACAATAATATGTTTATTTATATTTTTTAATTATAATCTATTTCTATTTATTGTTGCGCATATTTTTTTTTTGTTAATTCTCAAATGACTGCGTGCTTTTGTAACACGAGTAATGTCTAATATGTGTATATGCAATAAATAAATTGTGATTCTGACACCAAGGCAGATTCGCAGCATATACATATGTGATGATGTAGTCCCTTTGTCCTCGTTGACGGCGACAGTGGAATTTGATTAAAATTATTAAAAACATTTTATCCCGTCACTCTAAACTTACTCAGAAATTATTGTATAATGTGTGTTTTCTGAAAAGCTGTAACTTAATAGCAGTCACATTTAAATGATGCCTAGTTTGGTTTCGTCACCATCACTCCATGTAAGTGTTATCTCTCAATGTTGCAGCGGCGGAAGATGCGCCGGTGGCGAGGCGGGCGCGCGGCGGCAAGCGCGTGAGCCCGCGAGCCACCATGGCGCCGCACGTGGCGCTGTTCCTGCTGCTCTGCCTCGTGCGGGGCGACACCAAGACCGTGCTGCAGGACAAGCTGGGTGAGTGCTCTCAACCGCGATGACCTTTATTGCTACTGTAAGATCATCATCATCATGATCAACCCATTACCGGCTCACTAAAGAGCACGGGTCTCCTCTCAATATGAGAAGGGTTTGGCCATAGATTGGCAGACTTCACACACCTTTGAGAATATTATGGAGAACTCTCAGGCGTGCAGGTTTCCTCACGATGTTTTCCTTCACCGTTGAAGCAAGTGATATTTTGATTGTTTAAAAACGCACATAACTCCGAAAAGTTAGAGGTGCGTGCCCGGATTCGAACCGCCGACCTCTGATTAGGAGGCTGACGCCCTAACCACTGGGCTATCACCGCTTCAAGAATAATTATACTGTAAGATACCTTTTGATAATTGAGCAGCGACTTCATTTTCACTCAGCAACAGTGTTATTGAGCGCAAGCTTGTAATGCATGAGAGAAGCAGAAATGCTTATACGTCAACAACCACTCGAATACAAGGTTTTGAGTCTAACTTTCTAAGCTCATGTAGATTCACCCGAAGCTTAATCTCGAATCCTAATTAAACTTTATAGCCGATAATTTACAAATTAGAGCTTCCAACTTGAATGACTTTTGAAACTTATTAGTAGATTGTCGAATTGATCTTAACTTTTATCGCTAAGCAGAACTTCATTTTGGTAAATGATATGAAATTTACTAATATAGGTAACATGACAGCTTGTTTTTACGCCAATGTATGCTGTCTTTGAAAATTTATGAAGACATACTGTCACAGCAACTGTGAATTGTTTAAGCAAGCAGCTAATTTTTTGTACTTTGATATTGTTTCTTATTGAAAACAGTTAAATAAACATAAAACTGAAAACTAATTTTATCTCGATATATGGTACGGTGTACGGTGTTAACCCTAAAGAAATTCTATTAACCAATAAATCTCCTGAATCGGCATCGAATCCTTTATTTTTAAGCAGCAAACGAGAATGTTCATTAGCAATCCTAATATTGGAGGCGGATGTAATGCTCTCGGGACCCATTGACGCGTAACACATTTGAATTACAGGATCTTGCACGTCAGCCGAGCACTACGCTCGTATATCCAACCCTATTGCCATCGGCTTAAGAACCTTATTCTATTAACGACGCCAGGGTTTATGTTTGTACTAAGCGTCGTTAATTAATCTTTATAGTGTCGTTAAACACGCCGCGATACAATGTTCTGTAACGTCTTAGGGAATTGATTTGTATTGCATTTAGTGGAGCAACTTCGATATATTTATTGTCTTTGTTATTAACAGTGCTCTCGTCAACTTTACTTCCGTTCTTCTGTATTTACTGTAATCTATATTAATGTACTCATGATTCATTTTAACTTGATTTGTTGTGTGACTTTTCCGCGTAAATTTCTTTTTATGCGAATGGAAATACTCTTTCAGCGTCTTTATTTGATAGATGAAACGTATAAGAGAATTTAATGGTTATTGGCTCTCATTTTAATATGAAATACGTTGGTTTTTTCCTCTATTGAAAATAAATAAAACAGCGATAATTGTATATTAATGTTTATTTGGTTAAAATTTTGAAAAAATAAGTTTATGTTTTTTCAGTTCGTTGACATTTTTGCATTGCGTAGGTGACGAAAACTGATTTATTTCGGTTTACACTTCTACGAAAACGAAAACTTCTTTCATATTATAACACGAGCAAATTGAGCAGACGGATCACCTGTTGTTAAGTGACTACCAAACATTTCCTTCATCATCCTGCTTCATAGCGTAACGCTAGAACGCTTGGCCCCATGTCTTTGCCAGTAGGGAGGTAACTAGCCACGGTCGAAGCTTCCAGCCAAACCAGATTCAAGCCGATATTGAACTGGGTACTCACAATTCATAAGACGATACTGCGGTAGGTGGTCACAACGTGCGAGCTGACTGTAGCGACTTTATCATAAGCTCAATTGTTATGGAGAACGTTACACAAATAATACACCGCACATATTTTGTTCCCCTTTATCATTATATACCCGTCTGAGAGGTCAGTCCTTCTATCCCTTCCTTCCAAGCAGAGCATCAAAATAAATTTTAGGTAAGAAGCAAATAAAATATATTATTGAAGTAAAAATATTTATCTTCTTTATTTTCCATGTTAGTTGACACAGAATATATTATCTCAGTTGCAACTGGTTCAATTTTATGTGGCGTTTCCTGCGAGTAGAACTCCGAACTCGTTAAAGAATTATGGCAAAGTTACTGGCAAATCTTATTACTCATGTGAATATATCTGACTTGAATTATTAACTTCATACTTTATTTTATTCACTAGTTCATATCCTGGATTCATTCAATGCGTAGATTAGTTGTTTTGTATAATTCTTTAGTTAATAGCATATCTAATCATATTAAACAAAGATACTACATAAGAAAGAGAAGATGGCTGATGATGCGGACAGTCATAGTCAAGCTCGATATTATTTCAAAACCACAGTATATTTGCTATTGCTGATATGTTATAACTTCTGCCCGGCTTGTAGGTATACCTATATAGCTCGTTCGCTCGCTACGACTGGATCATAAAGGAAAACCAGAACAGTCTTGATTTGGATTTAAATCACATTCAAATAATCTTTATTCAAATAGTCCTTTAAAAGGCACTTTTGATGCGTCAATAATTTACATAGTAGTGATTTGATTGTGATAACTACATTCGTAAACTTAAAACTAAAGCTATGAGAGTTCCAAACGCGCCCCGGTCTAAGAAGAAGCCCAAAACAAACTTCCACATAATCAATCTCACATACTCAATAATAAATTAGAGTACCTATGTAGATAGAGCAATTCACACCCAAGCTTTTTATCGTTTCTATAATCCTTAATTTCGTAATATGATTTTTCTACAAGCTTTCGTTTTATAAAACTTTGAACTTATTACCTTAATATAATCGCTGCCTTAATTTTTAGACTCTTCCAATGCCACTGTACGTAATACAAATATTTTAATATTAGTTTTTTGGGAATATGATATGTATGTAATCAACAAGTTACAAACACAACACGCATACGCCATACATATATACCGAATCCATATCTCCTTGTACGATTATAAAAGTATACTCGCCGAACGCTAGTAAACTTTCTGATATCTGCATGTAAGAATAAGTTATGTGAGCTAACACAGGCGATGTAATTCAACAGCGAGCTGGTTCAATTTCAGGCTGCGTTTTACGGAAAGTTCGAAGTTCAAACCCACTGCAGAATTATGACGTACCTCACTTATTTCCAATTCTCATAACTCGCGACACACAAATTTACCGAACTGAAATATTATTTTAGCATATTGAAAGTTCGTTGGCTAGTTTGTGGAATATTTGCAAAGGAATTTTATACATAGGATAAACGTATGAGATCCACATTCATCCACCCTCCACTACGTTCGACTGCGCCCGTCCGCCATTGACACGAACACTGCGCTGAGGGATCACCATTCCAGAGTTTTGAGGTCCAAACGTTTAACTACCACTGCCAACACTGTAACATTATCACTACCCCGGCTAAGTTTGTTGTGGGCTTCTTCTTAGACCGGGGCGCGTTTGGAACCCTCATAGCTTTAGTTTTAAGTTTACGAATATAGTTATCACCATGAAATAACTTCTGTGTAAATTATTGACGCGTCAAAAGTGCCTTTTTAAGGACTATTTGAATAAAGATTATTTTGAATTTGAATTTGAATTTCGGCTCCACCACTTCTTCTAATATGTTGTTATTTGACAGAGACAAATATGTTACAAATGAATGTGTTTTTGTTTTAAGGATAACTTTTATTAAATCTATATATTCTGCAGGAGGCTGTCAGAGATACCTTTAGACCACCCCAAAGTTTACCGCTGTTTTGGCGTGGTAGTTTATTACTAAGTGGATCGTGTATTATGTCGGAACAAATAAGTAGAGTCAACTTAACGCGACGCATATACCTTTAAAATATAAAATTAACTATATTAAAATACAATTCCATTTCGTGACTTAGGTCTCACGAAACTTGAATAAACTGGGTGGGGTGTAATTCAGCGTGGAGTACAGTTTGGATAAATTCGAGTGTCTCGGAGTAATGAGATTTGGAAGTAACTGTACGCCATAATTCTGCAGCGGGTTCGAAGTTTTCGGAGGACGTCACGTGAAATTGAACTGACTTACAGTGGAAATGATATCATCCTTGATAACTTACGGAACTTATTACACCAGACGCGGCCAACTCCGACTGAAATACAATCGAGTTAATCCAGTCTCGCTAAACCCTACCTTGGATTTTTCTGCCAAATATGTGGCATTTCTCTATAACATTAACTTTATATATTGCTACTTACTAATCACTAATATATTAGGATATTGTAGTAAATTGTTTGTTTGTTATTTAATTATTTGGCTTGATTGTCTCTGACTTGAAAGAAATTCTCATATGAATTATTTTGTACTGCGTATCCTTAAAATCTCAAAAGAACTAGACAAAAATAATCTTTACATCAGATTTTAATGGCAATTATAAAATTACTGTGAGTAGTAGCGGAGTGAGCAGATGTCCATGCAATATTTGTGTCAAATTTCATCAGCTGCCATCAACAGCCAAGTGCAGTGTATTTCTTGGTGCGTTACTGTAATGCTAGTAATGCAGCTGAACGTGCATTATTTCACCGATCATTCACTTAGTAATTGACACCAAACCGTGGCTATTGAGGTACACAAGCCACGCATACCCTATCAACAAACTAGGCGCTGGCGTGGTGCCAGGCGCCCGCATTAAGGCCGCATGGTGGCCTGACAAGGACTGAGCATTAATAAGCCCTGTAACACTAAATTAACTCCCTGATGTTCCCGATACCGCGCTACGGTATATTGCCAACTGCTGTATCTGCTACCATTACGCCATTAGCGCCATATGACATAACATTTGCCACTAAACATCTTATGGGTTTCATGGCTTGGCATGGCTATTCTTTGTCGATCTTAAACACGTTGCGACAGCGAAGCGACAATAACCTGAGGAAAGTTGCTTTACATAAACTGCATGCATTGGCTCAGTAATTTAAGTGAGCCTAACTTTGCATTAGAAGTCAAAGTTATTATTCATTCTTTATTTAATATATAGGATGTCTACGGGGCGGGGGCGTGTCTTCGTCGGTAATTTGGGTAACGTGGGTAGTTTCGGGCAAAGAAACCAGATACTCTTGGTAAAACAGAATTACAATTATAAGTATGGTAATTTATAAGGAGCAGACTATACGCTCCACCAAGTACGACTATGCACTAATGCGACTCGACCACCGATCCGAATCGACCGAATGCAATTAATGCCATGCGCCGCCATTTTTCATCATTGTGTGTCTTATAAGAACCTGTATACGTCACTTAGTGTTGCGTAAAGAGAGGGGGCGATGCCACTCTCTTGTCTGTCGTACATTATTCTAAAACTAGATGACGCTATTCTCTGACTGCCGTCATATAGATACCTTTCATGCGTAGGCATTTTTTTTACATTATATTTAAATGTAATGATAACGTGCCTACTTAAACGGACAGTGAACTAGTCAGTTGCGAGTCAAACATTTCGTGATTGGTCCTCATCGATGTGTACATAGTCGTTTACTTTAAGGCATGGTAGTATGACAATGACAGCATTACTAAGTCATACCAAGAAATTAACTTCTCCATATTCCAACTACCAACACAACATGCCACAAGACATAAAGCTCATATTTGAATGCTTTAATTTGAGTCAAGTTGATATTGACACAGGCGATTACAATACCGTTGTATTGGCTATGTTCTTCTACGGTGTTAAAGCGCCATATAACTAGGATCTATGCCCAGGAGGTATTGTACAACTCCTGAGGAAGCTCCGGAGTAAAAATGATATATAAAGAATAATTAATCATACCATGCATAAAGCCTATTTCTAACGAAGTTTCTATTTATAGTCTTTGTGAAATATGTTTGGGCTACTGTGTAAATTTCTACGTACTATATTAGTACCTTAAACTTATGTGCTTCAAGTGGTAGCTTAAATGTATAATAGGATATAGGCATTCTGCGTTTGAAACAGGCGTCGATAATTTAAAGCAGTCAAGTATATGTTACTGCATTATCTAATAGCAATTAAATATTTAATTGTTATTATATGAGACCAGACTTGAGCCGGGAATCGAATCCAGGACCTCAAACTTTATACATTCATTCTTTATACATTAACATATATTATTTGTACCTCCCGAAAGGCTATAAGCACATAGTATTATCATTAAAGTATCTTTATAATAGTTTAAATCTGCCAACTAGTGTACCTCTAGAAGTTTTTTTAACTCGTAATTCTTCGCTCATAGGCAACTTGTCCCAGATTAATAGGTAGAGGATGATGGAGAGTAATGAATCCACGAGAAAGACTAAATCTATTTACTCGAGACCGCATCCTGTCTCGGCGGATGTTTGTAGTGTGATCATAATTAATTATTCCAGGCCAGTTAATCTTCCGGTATACTATCCGGAATTCATCTTTGTTAAGCAAATACATTGTGATGCAACACAAAGTTACTGCGGTATATTATAAGGCTTTTGAATATTATTAACCCAGCCACGGCATGAGCTTTCTTCAAATTGAGTCCCATATTGTCTTCTCCACGTCGCAATAAACTCAGACGAGCCAGTAAAGAAAATTGTTACCTTCTGCATAATTTAGGCCAATTTAAACGAGTTTATGATTACAGCGAGACATTAACCCGGTTGTTACGAGTCTGGGGCTTCAGACACACAAAACAGATGGCGCCCGAGTGGTTTATGGGTGAAAAAAATTTCAAACTTGAATTACGATTGTGAATGTCTGCTTTTATTACTCCTAAATGCGTTGCGGCAGTCGCTTGATCGTTTTACGAGTGCTGCCGTGTACTAAAAATTTTACCGCCAAAATATTTTCGCAAATTTTTCGCCATATTAACGTTTTCTTTAATGATTGATAAAGAAGAGCGGCACTTTGTAAAATTTCGCTTAATATTATAGCTAGAGGGTCAATGAATTTTGGGGCCTCGAGATGCTGGAGTAGCGACCCTGCAACAGAAACGTTGTCTCATTAGACCCCACGTAAGTAATTGCAAGATGTGGTTGGATATACGCGGCACAAATATATGGAATATGTTATATAGATGAAAAATATTTGCCCACATGCAGACGCCTATTGCTTGAAATTTCTATTAGCAGTAAACTATAATCTATAAAACAAGTAAATACATAAGGCTCCTTATCTACCTACCAATATACATACCTATATAAATGAGCGTGTCTTAGATGATTACATTACCTAAGCAATTTTCCCACAAATTTTAAAAAAATGTGTGTAAAAAAAGTTTTGTTATGATCATTATGAATTTTACAAGTATTATACAAACAAACATACAAAAACAAAAAAGAGTAAAGTCGCTTCTGAAAAATATAACGCAAATAGTTTAAGAAATACCCATAAAAGGGTACGTCAAAACCATAAGTACACAATGAGATTATACTTTATGTTCCCATTAAATTTGAACATAGAACCTGGACAATTTAACTTAAAAACAAAAACAAGCAGAAACTTTTATTGCTCATTCAACACTTGCACTTTCAACTATGTGCACCGCAAAGTTATTCAAGACCAAATTCTTTGATACGTAGCGCGGTATAAAATAATATCAAATATATTTGATATAACACTGGGGTCGTGACATTTTCACATTCCATCAACATATTTTATCGAATTTTCAATGATGTTCATCAAACTTGTATGAAACAATCTTCAAATTTATTATGCTCATTTAGAAGAAGGTGACGTAAATACTTGATGCTACTCTGGAAACAAGGCTCAGCTGCGTAATAGAACATTTGCGAATAATTTAAGGGGTTTTTTCTTCCGCGTTTTACGTCAAGGTTTTTCCCAATTTTCTTTTGTAAAAACAGTACATACGCAATATTTCACAATATATTATGTTATAATATAATAATTCCAGCGATTGTCCGAAATTTACAGGGTTTTTATAAAAAATCACAAGAACCGCATATCCCTGGGATAAAGAGTAATCAATGTGTATCTTCGAGGAGTGAGTTTTTGATATACATTTCTTTTAAAGATGGCAGATAAATATTATTTTTCAAGTCCCTCGCGGACGGTCCCCGATTTCCTAGGTTAAAGTCCTTGCATGTGGTATTACATTTTGTCAAAACCAATGCAGTCGATTAGCCGAACCGACATACTTCCGCATTTATGTTATTAGAAGGTATAGATTTAAAGAGTAATAACAAAGCACTTAACCCAAAAAGGTATCTAACATAGAGTTAAATGTGGATTCTAATTTGAGCCTTAAACTCTATATTTATGTAATAAGAACATTTCATTAACTAAAGTTTAATATCTTTGTATGCGTGGACATTCTAAAATTCTTTTGGAACTAGGATATTCCCCAGGCTGAAAATAAATCTCATTTCTACTGTTTAGAGAAATAAGATCATGAAATCAAACTTATATGTTGACTATCAGCGATCATTAGTTTGCAATAGGTAATTCAAAGTTACCAGTATAGCTTATTCCTGTCATTTAACCTGTTTATTAAGAACATACACACGCTGTGCCTCCAATATACGTCGCGTTTAGTGTACAATGACTGCCGGTCACGCTATGTGCGGATTACTTGAGTAAACCTATATCCGGTGCAAGAGTTGTGAGCTGTGAGTTAAGTGATATTTGGGACTGAACGATTACTTAGTGACACTATGTGATCAGAGATTAGGCAGTTTATATAATTAATGTTTTTTATATCAGGATCACATATTATACAACTAATGTATAATATGTGATCCTGATTCTAATCAAAGCAGTTCCACACGTACACACGTGCTAAGTACATTGTTTTATTAGTTAAATATTGCTAAAATCTTTATTTTTTTTAAGGCATGGAGCATCAGTATTCTCTATAGTTAATCTAGATGACTTTCATCATAATTCGCCATATAATAAACTGCTAACCCTGAAGTCAACGGAAAATTGATTTACAAATAATTTGAACACCTGGGGTCACATCTTGTCTTCAAAGACTGTGACTCCAGGTGGAGTCGCTAAGTTTAGAAATACACTTTAATTTTATCCGAATGAACAACCGAGCATTTTAATGCATATATTTTTGTTATAAAAATTGCGGATTTTAAGCGTATAACATAGAGGGATTTGGAAGGGAATCCCTCAGTAGCCCATTTGAGTTGCATGCTAATCACAAACTATTCCTGGAATTAACTCAACTACTGCTCACCGTTCTCTGTACTTTATAACCACAAAAGCTGATTACCCACTGAATAAAAACACTGCCACTTTACAGCCAAATCTCGGAAGCACGTCTGCACTGTAAATTCGAAGCAACCGTAAATAAAGAAGAATTGCTTCGTGTGCTGCGCATCCGACCGCTTAAAGCTAAGCGGAGTGTAAATTTAACTAGTTTGTATATTTTTGTACAACAAATCCGTAGGAGAACTTATGTCACCGAAATAACTCGAAGGTTTAGAAAGCTGAAAACGCATTAGGGCATGTCAGCCAAGGTACTCATAGATTATACATGGACCAAATTGGAAATCTGGGCCTTTATTTTCGCACAATGTAATCCTTACATATTTGATAAAAAGATATATTATTTCTTGGAAGTAATCACAATATTTGCGTTAATAAAAATCCATTATAGACAATTTTCTAATGGCATAGGGTTCAATGAGATGCAACCCAAGAACCTCTCCACCGGACTGGAATAGAATCAAATTGAGGTATGTTTGAAGTCCGACAAGTCATGCCCCGTGCAACGTGCAAGAACAAACACAAGATGTAAGATCTATCGGTTCATAATAATTCTTCTTATTGCTCACCCTTGTTATAAAAGGATATTCAAAGCAAATGTTAGTGGTTATAGAATCTGCACGTAGTCTGTGAAACAGTTTATTCAGAAGATGGAGTAAGGACGCCAACAATACAAAGATACTTGGATATCTTCACAATCATTAACTTTTATTTGACTAATAAAGCTAAAGCTAGAGTACTCAGTTACATAAACTCACCGTAAACGAATCCAGTAATTGGATACAACTCTCATAACTTTAGAGTCGTCCGCAAAAAGCCGATCCGGGAATAAAAGACTCGCCATTTTGTAGCCAAATCTCGAAAAGCACGTCTGAACAGTAAATTCAAAGCCAGTGGAACAGCAACGAAAATAAGGAAAAACTGTTCTGTGTGCATCCAGCATCTCTTAAAACGAAACGTTAGTGAGAATTACTCTTTGGTGGGTGTTTTTTACCCCGCTGCACCAGAGGAGCAGCAACGGTTTATATTCGATGCACCTTGATATACTCGTACATACAAGTCGCAAGTAGTCTCAGGTGTTACCACGTTACCCTGCGAGGGGTTGTGCAGTTTATTGAACACATACTACTAATCAGATACAACGTAATATCTATAGAGTAGTTGGTGACATAGCACCGGAGAAGACCTGTGCTTTTTTAAATATATATTAAAATATAAACTTGGATTTCTTTAATGACGCTGTAATTAAAGAAATCCAAGTCCATCCAATCCAGAAATCACAATGTTTTTCAATACCTTTTTTTTGCATTTGTAGCAAATTTTTCCCTTGACGGCTATCTCACCTGATGGTAAGTGAAGATGCAGTCTAAGATAGTAGCGGGCTTATCTGTTAGGGCTATGGTAAACTCACACTCCTAATTGGTTACTACGCGACATCGTGCCGGAACGCTGAATAGCTCTGCGACACGTCTTTGTCGGTTATCATTTAAAAATCATTTAAATGTAAGTGCTATTATTTATTAAATGTTTTATCTGCACAAACAAAAAGTATTTATATTATGAATGCTTTTATAGAATCAATACAACTAATACAATAAGGTAGGGATGGGTGAGGTTTACACGGCAGAGGGTAGATAGTAGGGTGGAAGGGTAGAGCAGCGAGGTAGGATCGTTTGTCCATTCAATTGCATTAACTGATAAGTATCAGTTAATCGACTCCGGTTCCATGGAATTGGGTCACTCTGACCTGATGTCTTAAGTTGTTTATGCTTGTGACTATTTTCTTATTTAGCGAATAAAAAGCTAAAAGCATCGATTCTGGGTATTAAGAATTGGCAATTGTTTGTCGATTAGTGCAGAAAAAGTTATTTTTTTTATTTTTTTTTATTTTTATTATTTATGTACCAAATTTGTGATAATATGAAACACTTACAAGTATACATAGAAGTATACAAAGGAAAGCTTATCTCTATAAGAGATCTCTTCCAGCTACCCTTAGATGTGAGTAAGGCGAATTTATAAAGTGGGATAGTTAATGGAAATAATGTAATGATCAACCCACACTGACCTGCGTGGTGAATTACGGCTAAAGCCTTCTTATTCTAGAGGAGACCTGTACCATAATAATTTTGATGATTAGATATCTGCAGCAATGACTTTATTACGTTTTAATTCAACGCCATTTTTCAATATACAGCTGCCAACTTAAATCACTCTCTACAACGTCGGTGTGACATCTCACCTTTTGTTCATTACTACAATTTATAAGGTAGAGTAAACCGCAGATATAAAATGGCAGCCACTATGCCTGTTAAACTAACGTAAATAATAAAAAGTTTAGGGATTCAGACGTGAAGGTTGCTATTATTAGTTATTAGGCTAAGTAGGTCTCTGCATTTAAATCTTATTATCTTGACAATAATCTGTTTAATTTTTTTGTGACGTTTCTTCTATGGACACAATTTCAAAAACTTTTGTAATATTCTAAGAGCAGAATTGTATAAATTTAAAAATAAGGAAGTTTTTGTATACAAATATATCAAAATTTTAATCAAATTAAAAATGTCGGGTGATTGTGAAACGGCTAGTTCGCAGCTTTGCCTAGCCTTTCTAGCAAAGGCAGAGCCAAGTGTTAATAACGATGCCGCAAAGAAACCGTAACGTAAAAACCACATTGAAGAAGATTATGGAAATAAACGTCAATATAACACCTGCTTGTTTCGATAATAATTTATTGTATATTTGTCTGGTGGGAGGCTACGGCCGTGGCTAGTTACCACCCTACCGACAAAGACGTGTCGCCAAGCGATTTAGCGTTCCGGCACGATGTCGCGTAGAAACCAATTAGGGGCGTGGGTTTACCATAGTCCTAACAGGTCAGCCCGCTACCATCCTAGACAGCATCATCACTTACCACCAGGTGAGATAGCAGTCAAGGGCTTACTTGTAGTGTGTAAAAATAAAATAAAAAAATTAATCCATAATTAAAACCACACTAAACTAAACTCTTTCTTTTTTAATCTTTAAGTTATAGTTATACTAATTATGCTAAATTTTACAAAAATGCCGTCTTTTATGGAAAAAATAATACGTAAACAAAGTTGGTGCTGCAGCCACCCGTCTGAAACAGAAGAATACGCAAATAAACTTAGGCAGTCAGCATCACACTAACTTGTACAATGCTGCACCTATCTGAAACACAAACTCGTTCCTCAACAATTGCGTATGCAAAGCTGCCGGCCGAGTTGAAATAATCAAACTGGAGCTATTCATGCTAACTAAATCTAACAATACGTTCGCTTTACAAAAGCGCTTTGAAGCGCTTCACGTTTGTTTTCCACTCTCGCTAAGTAAATAAAAAGAGAAACTTTGAGCGTATCGCACCTAGTTTGGAAATTTCTTTTGACTATTCTTGTCAAGGATTAGATAATAGTTAGTGTTGAAACTTGCCCTGCCTTGTTCTTCTTTCTTCTGGGACTGAAGTATATATATCTGTACTCGGTTGGGAAAGTTGACTCTTAACGAAGCAAAGAGTGATATTCTAGTGAGCTTACTTCGTTTGTTTGTCTGTGTGTTTCCAGGACCAGGACCGACGGCCTAACATACTCTCTGGTACGGCAGCAGCATTTAACAGTGAAAACCCCAGTTATCACTGTTCTTTAGAGTTCAGGCTTGTTCTCATAGCGATTTAAAGGTGTTAGTCGAGGGGATTGACTTACTTGCTTACATATTTGCAAAGTACATTTAACTGGATTTTAAGTCTTTAAGAACTGTCGTGCTAAGATAATAAATACAAGTTATGAGCTACTTGTAATCATAAGAATACGTTTTAGATGGTAGATAAAATACGTGTCACATATTGCTTATATACCTTTATATATATAAGCAATATGTGACACGAAGTGGGATCCCAGGACGTCGTCGATCTGAGTATTCCATTTGTAAATTCACTTCCCACTAGTCCAACAACGGAGAAAATATATTTAACCCTTAACAGTTACAATTAAAGCAACCAAATGGGAAATGGAAAAATAGTGCACTTCTTTGGGTCTTCACAGTGAAATTGTCAAACCAGATAGCTCGCTCGGAATCGAATCTTGAGGTCGTTGGCGGAGCGCCAGCCTCACCTCCGACCTGTCGCTGAATAAAACATTCCAGCGATTGATCTTCACCGACGTAAGACAGGCTTTGTGCACAATACTCTAGTTAAATGTGTTGCAATTTTCTGATATTTGACATAGAGATTTTCAATTTGGGGGTTTTCACTTGCGTTTTGTCCTCCTGCCCATCACTTTAAAGCTGACTTTCACAATAGTAAAAGCACTAATAAATTACGAAATATAGCCAGTCCACATTCACAAACATCTAAGGTCCCGAGCAATGAAATTTAAGTTAAACATTACTACTTTAAACGTAATTATATGGAGATTTTGATACGAAATAACTCTTAAACCAAAGCACAAAAAATATGTTTATATTAAATTACATCAATAATTAACTGTTTGTTATACGAATATATAACTTGTCTGCCCATGGAATACTTGCAACTATACGGAAACTCAAGGTGATAAAGGTAAGAATTATAAATTAGCTTTAAATCGGTCAGTTCGGGGCAAACTGCCATGAATAATTAATCGATAAATATCAGTTTATTTATTTTAATTGACAATAGTTTCTCAATGAATAGCAAGTATAAATAAAAAAAAAAAACACTTTCCATACTTAACAAACAGTTTGTCTGCCAGAATTGATAAGTATCATCTGACACTTTTTAGGAGATTTTAACTTCACAACTGTGAAGCAAAACTCTCCAGAGAATTCTCCGGTGTCGGAGCGAAATGTGTGTTGAGATGTCTGTCTATAAAAAGTGAAAAAATTATAAATTGCAACTGGCAGATTTGCCAGTTTTTCGCCGATAACACCAAACTACTCTAAAGCTCACCAATATTTCTTATTTAAAAAGATTTCCATAAAACTGAGTCCCCAAGCAGATATATTATATACTAGCTGAGACCCGCGGTTTCACCCGCGTAGTTTTCGTTTCCGTGGAAATACCGGGATAAAGTATAGCCCAAATATAAATTGCAAATTGACTCTTTGAAGTTAGGAACACACCTACATTCCTTAGACAACAGTGTTTTTAACTTATAAAGTTAAAAACAGTGAGTAATTATAATTTAATATGAACTTTATTGAATAGAAATAAAGTTCAAATTGACTTCACATTTTATTTGGAGAACGTTTATATGGGAAAAAGAAAAGGGCTGTTTTTAGGGATTTCCCGGCAATTATTCGAATTTTTCTCACCTTTTAAACCTTCCCCAGACCTTCACGAACATTTCAAGATAAGACAAATTCGTTCAGCCGTTCTCGAGTTTTAGCGAGACCAACGAACAGCAATTGATTTTTATATATATAGATAATCAGATAATTACTTAACTATATAGATGAATTTCCAAAGAATTGGTTCAATTAACTAGTCGCTGTGCTGTGCTGTGTGTGCGGCACTGCACAGCGACTAGTGCTGTTTTAGACTTGTGTAAAGTTGTCTCAAGAACACAGTGTTCCCCGCACCCCGTGCTGTTATGAGTTTCGGGAAGCTACTATTAATATTTTCAGTCTAAAAGCAAAACTGGGGACGTGGCGTCCGTAACTTTCCGAGCCTTGTTTTACCGACAGCGCCTTGCTAACGAAATTGCATCGTGATGGCAGCTACACTAGAATACACACGGTTGGTCACAGTAATGTTACTTTTACTACTCTTTAGAAAACAGTTTGAGAGGATAAATAAAATCATGATATAAATTATATATATAATAATATAAAACGAAAGCTTGTAGAAAAATCATATTACGATATTAAGGATTATATAAACGATAAAAAAGCTTGGGTGTGAATTGCTCTATCTCCATAGGTACTATAGTTTATTATTAATTTTATTCATTATGTGAGATGGTGATAACGAAAAAAAAGAAAAACCCCGGCTAAGTTTGTTGTGGGCTTCTTCTTAGACCGGGGCGCGTTTGGAACCCTCATAGCTTTAGTTTTAAGTTTACGAATATAGTTATCACCATGAAATAACTACTGTGTAAATTATTGACGCGTCAAAAGTGCCTTTTTAAGGACTATTTGAATAAAGATTATTTTGAATTTGAAATTCTTATTAAATTTTTCAAGTGCCATCCTTTTCCTTAGCTTCCTAGCCTTAAATACTACTTAAGCGCGGTTGACTTATTATTGTTTTTTATTCTCGCGCAACTAAAAGCCTGAACATTAAAATGTTGCTAGAGTACTTGGGATCAACACGTAGTGACTATAATCCTGGGAGAATTCATTTAAAATGCGAAATAGCTACAACAATGGTATCTTATCAACAGTTTTCTCTGTTGTTCTGAACAAACGATAATACCCAGTGGGCACTGACTTATTTTGATTTATCTTCTAATAAATAATAAACAAAGAGAAAATACTTAAGTGCCATTTTCTAGTAAGTTAGTGAACCTTTTTTTTTTGTATAATGGGTAGCTGTTGACGAGTATCAGTGTGTGTTCTCAATAAGTGAGGAGCGGTGAGGCACTGGATTCACGATTTGAATTTTACTTCTTCGTTGCGTTCTGGTTATTTTGATCCCACAAGAAATCAAACAAGCAAACCCGCTGTGCTTAATTTACTGTGGTTGTGTTGTAAAACAAGCAAAGCACACTTACGCATATATATTATATACGTATAATATATATTATAGCAGGGGATTTAGTATAGATTACAATATAATTTACTCTCTCTCTTTATGTTATTTATACAACTGCTCCATCTCTTTATCTACTAAATGTTGAGATACCTACAAAGCATTGAAAACAATATGACAGAAACGTAAGCGCTTCAAAGCGTTTTGTAAAGCCAATACGTGGTTGGACGGCAGTAGTTTATAGCTTGAAGCTTGATTATTTCAGCTCGGCCGGAGCGGGCAGCCTCGCTGGCTATTGTTCGTCGGGAGTTTCGTTCGAACAAGGTGTGATACGGACGAAGTTTCTTGCTTTTCTATTTTCCTTGGCGATATAAAGTGCTGGGTTGCGAACAAAAATGCAGATTTGATCGCATTAACGTAGGAATACGCTGAAGATGGAGAGTTTCTTTTGTTAGCTGTTTAATATAAAATGTGAGATAATTTTCAATACGAATTCACACTTTTTTTTATACATCACAGTTCGTTCTTGACGGCATCTCACCTGATGGTAAGTGATGATGCGGTCTAAGATGGTAGCGGGCTAACCTGTTAGCAACCTGGGGTATGGTAAACCCATACTCCTAATTGGTTTCTACACGACATCGTGCCGGAACGCTAAATCACTTGGCGACACGTCTTTGTTGGTAGAGTGGTAACTAGCCACGGCCAAAGCCTCTCACCAGACAAAACCTTATTTATTATACGCTTTCTGTTAATAATGTCCGACTGTCTCAGATTTCGTCTTTTACAGCAATAAGGAATTCAGATCACAACAATCCAGACAAACAATCCACGATGGTACAATACGGAATTGCTCGCTATAGGAAATGAAAGTCATTAGATTATCATTTCTTTTAGGTCAGGGTTAGGTTAGCTAAAGCTGGCAATATTGTGATAGAAAAGAACCGTGAACCTATGAATTTCTAATCTAAAAGATGAATCTTGATTAGAATGAAGATAATCACGGGCTTACTAATGTTATGGTTCTAGTGGATTTAACCTGCAAATTAACCAGGGCTCGAAACCGGTTTTTAGATTACCGGCAAAATGATGTTTAGTATCCGGTAAAACACAATATTTTTACCAGTTTTCTCTCAAACTTGTATATTCAAGCAACGATTTCATAACGTATAATGGACCTTAGTTAGACGTGGATATTGTGACGTAACGAAGTCATTTTGTTCATTCCTCAGCCACCATACTTGCTTAGATTAATATTGTGATTTAACCAACGATTAGGTTACACGTAACATTCGATTACAATACGAATAACACACGATTTAAATTACTATTATTTCATTCATATTTTAGTTAAAATAGTAACCACTATTATTTTAGTGTAGGTAGTTGTTTATTATCCATTTATGTATAATGCTTGCTAATTAAATAAAATTTATTGTTGACAAGCAATTTAAACTAAAATAAACTCTTTTTTATAGCCCAGAATCTGATTTTAATCTCGACAAATTTGAATTCATTTAAATTCTTGTCCTCACTCGCGCCTACACGCACGAGCCCTGTTTTACGATTATATTACGTAGAGTTTACGTAACGGATACGTAATTCTCTTGAACAATCATTTTATTCCGTACTAACTTTTACAGGCATCCCCGCCTGCGTGGATTTCCTTTAAACACCTATTTGCTGAGCTCATGTATATTCAACGTAAATGTTGGTATCAAACTTCTAAATATTTTTTTAACACTGTAGCAAGAAGTACGTAAAAAGGAATTAAATGGGCCCACTAGGTTTTCAGGGCAATGGCTGCAAGTAAAGCAAACACAAATACCTCTAATGTTATACCGTCTCATTACTACCAAGAAAATAATATATAACTGAGTACGACCGTCTCTCGAAGGAGTGAAGGATGTAGGCTCCAACGTGGGTTGATGAGCTCACATATTGTTAGCAATAATTACTTGAACTGGTAATACTGACCCCGGAGACTAGGCGATTTTTAATTAATATATAGATTAGTGCATGGTTGTAATCAAATCTGTTGCTAAGTAATGATGAAGCCCAACGAGAAACCGCTGGCCTAGAAGATGCCCATTCACTCTTTACTTGAAGACATTATAATTGGCTGACTCCTGGTACTGATAATTTTACTGAAAAATCGAGTTCGTGTTTAAGTTTTACCTAGAAATTAGAATATAAAACTTTGTTTGTGGTCACCATCTCGTTAATCTAGTGGTCAGCATTTTAAATAGGTATGTATAAAGTATATGTATTTCTTTTATGTTGTCTTTCTAAAGTTGAAAAGGTTTTTGTGACTTGGAAATAGCTCGTATTAAATACTCAGAAAATATGTAACTAGAATTCACCATAACAAACAAACTTGTTTAAGTTTGATTTTAGTTAAGAATTTTTACAGTGTTTAGCATAGTCTTGATATTTCAGAAATCTACATCTTAGGGATTTCAAGATTGTAAGAGTTTTTTTTAGTTAGTCAAGCTAAAATTCAGATCTAAAGGGAACTAAAACCCACCTGGGAGTTTTAAGAAATTCAAAATCAAAATAATCTTTATTCAAATAGTCCTTAAAAAGGCACTTTTGACGCGTCAATAATTTACATAGTAGTTATTTCATGGTATAACTATATTCGTAAACTTAAAACTAAAGCTATGAGGGTTCCAAACGCGCCCCGGTCTAAGAAGAAGCCCACAACAAACTTAGCCGGGGTTTTTCTTTTTTTCGTTATCACCATCTCACATAATAAATAATAAACTATAGTACCTATGGAATGGAATGGTACTAGGAATTGCACTCGAACGAGGTCGCGGGCAAGCGCTAGTATTCAAATAAGGATGCGATTGTGACTTCGTTCACAAAGTTGGCAAAATCAAAAGTGCACCTGCAGCTGGTGCACTTAAGAATTCGGCCGGCGCTGCGACGTGCTAATGCACCGGCCGCGCGCTGAGACCGCCCGCACGCCGCGGGCACGCGACGCCTCAGGAATGCCGAACTGTGAAAAGTGATATAGGCAGTAGTCATGTTTCTTTGAATAACTAACGTGTAGCGGGTCAACTATGGACCAAGAGTTCCTGGATTAAATTCTTTTGCTGGGTCAAGAACCCAAATTACGTACCAGCCCGCACGTCGAGCATCAGAGTGTTATCCGTCAAGAGACACTAATATCGAAAATAGAAGTCATCTGAAATGGTAGTTTAATAGTTCTTTTTCAACATATTATCGATCTGAAATACTTAGTTTCTATGTAATGCTAAAATTTAAAGTTGGTGCATGACACCAGTGCCCGCCAGGTCGCCTCGCTAACGAGGCAACACAGCACGTGCGTCGAAGAAAAAAAAACTCTTTAAATAAAATATGCAAGACAAGCGCGACCGAATTTAAATATTGAACTTTTCTTTGGCTAGAAAAATTGTCAAACCAGATAGCTCGCTCGGAATCGAATCTTGAGGTCGTTGGCGGAGCGCCAGCCTCACCTCCGACCTGGCGCTGAATAAAACATCCCAGCGATTGATCTTTACCGACGGCGCAGTTGAATGGAAACGTTTCGTTTTGTTTCTAAAAATGTTTTCTAAATCATAAATAACCAACAAGCGTTTTAAGGTTATCTTCCAGATATTCATACAAAGTTACACCGACTCCGTTGCTGACTATGGCGGATTTGAAAATTCGTAAACCGTTAACCTTTGTGGTATATTCAAAGGTCATCTGTCAACTTTGATTTGATCAGAGCTGCATCACTGGCATCAACTTAGTTATAAAATCCTCAAAACAAATGTCATAATTTGCCTGGTGAATTAATAATAAAGGCTTACTTGGCACAAGGTTTGCTAATATAGATATTCTTGTGAATATTAATGATTCACGCTGAAACAAAATGTGTGATTACAACGAGGCTTCGTAAGCATTAAGGTCTTATTACCGCTGAACGGCGTATAATCGGTTGATCGCTCGAAACGACCTTTGTTTCAAGCGGCCGTTCAGTTATTTTACACAATTCGGTTATTACAGATTTTAACATTTATATGAAACGTATATTGCTAATAGTAGCTGTTAATCTGTGTACACAAATCCTAATCCAAATTAATTTTGCTAAGAGGGTTATCAAATCTGCTATTGCAATTGTTGCTCAGTGGTGGATCAATGAATAGAACAGAAAAGAAAACATTTACTTATCAGAAAAACACAATTACATACGAGTATACATTTACAAATCAGACATCGTAACAGAGTAACATTATCTAATACTTATTGTAAACACTTTTAGTTAAAATATTACTGCGGTGTGGCGCCAATAAAAAGGTATTAACTCAAGTTGTTAAGGACATAATTTAATAATCATAAAGTACTGATAATCGGGCCCGTTTGGATTTACGAGAAAGCTGCTTTCTCAAGTAACCAAACGAGATTATCCTGTGAACAATAGCATAACGCATGCTTTTAATGTTTTTGTCTGTCTGTTTACTTACGTTTACCTTGACTGATATTTACGGAGCTTAAAAATCAGAAGTCTTTGCAAGCAGCAGTTAAGTGTCCAGCATGTATGAATTTTAAGCAAGCGTTCGCTTAAAACTTAATTAACACCATTGTGTTCTTTACTTCTACTTGACTTGTTCTTTTATTTCATTAGGGAATAATTTTATATGCTATACGACCCTTTGAGGTGAAATAATTGGGGATATCTTCGCACTACCGCGACCTCACTCAATAGAGCGCCTTGCTTTTCAATCCTCAGCTGAAACAATTTGGGAATTTTCCGCTTTGCTCTGGTAGGTTTGTGGAAGTAAGTTACCACCCAACCGACGAAGACATGCCGACAAGTGATTTAGCGCTGGAATATGATGTCGATAAGGAGTAAAACCGTACCTCTGACATGTAAGCCCGCTACCATCTAGACTGAATCATCATTTAGCACCAGGTGAGATTATATCATCATAAATTGTAGAGGAATAAAAAAACACTTTCTCGATAGTCGCCTCCACAAACACTGGGAGGCTCCAGGGTCTTCATTGCACCGTATTTAGAAGGTTTCATAAAAATCTCCTGGGATGCGAGGTACAATAAGAAAATTTAAGATACAAATTAAGTTAAAACATTTCATCAATATGATAGCCATCACTACTGTACAATATACAGCAATACATAATATTACTGGCATTATTAAGATCGAGCAATAACAAAATTATTTACTTTTAATAATTATCAACATCACCATTTAATAATATCTATTATTTTGTTCAATATTTCGGGAGAACAAAATCAATAAGGAAATTAGAGAGGGTCCCAAAACGTGTTTCTTTTGATACTACTTGATATTAATAATAACAATACCTGTACTCGGCTAAGTTTGTTGTGGGCTTCTTCTTAGACCGGGGCGCGTTTGAAACCCTCATAACTTTAGTTTTAAGTTTACGAATATAGTTATCACCATGAAATAACTACTATGTACATTATTGACGCGTCAAAAGTGCCTTTTTAAGGACTATTTGAATAAAGATTATTTTGAATTTGAATTTGAATATATCACAGTCAGGAACAGTGGAGGCTTAGTCCATATATAGTTTTGAATTTGAACTTACCTACTATTTTTAATTATGTAACAGCTGTGCAACGTGAATAAGCAAATCAATATATTCTTGTAAATTCTTAGTAATAGAGCTCTAGAGGGAATTAGTTTGCACCATTTTGGTACGGAACCCTAAAAATGCATTATCCTTTCTTCTATGGCTCAAATTGAGAACTCTTTCCTTTTTTAAAGTCTGTTGAAAATCAACGAAACGGCATAATGTGAACGAGTTCGGTTCGAGAGCTTTGAACTTTGTAATTCTTAATTACAGTTTGCTCGAGCGGTTAAATGAAGCTGTAATCAAGTGAGCTGTTACACGCTTTAACTGCACTTACTCGATTATTTTAAGTGATTTGGTTTATTTCTCGCATTTAAAATTTTATGGACCATTACCATTAGTAGGTAGTTCGGCTTGATTTCGTTTTTGCAAAATTTCCATTTTCTGTTTAACCGTGGTAAAATCTATATAGATGAAAGCGATAGGTCACTGACGTACTTACTTACTTACTTACTGATTAAACACTAACACTACGTATAAAGCTATAATTTAGATAGTAGGTAGTTGATAGTTAAGAAAGGATATTTGGAAATTCCACCCCTAAGGGGGTAAAATAGGGGTTGGAAGTTAGTATGAAAATCCTTTGTTTTTGGAGTTAGAGACACAAAAATTCGCATAAAGATAATAATAAGTATTATTATATTATTTTGAATATTACCTTTTAAGGGTGGTAAAATAGGGGATGATAGTTTTTGCTGAATGTTTAATTATTAAATGAAGTAAATTAATTAACTGATCTTAAGCTAATTTGACATTTGCCTGTAGCTTAATTTCTGAAACTGGACATTGGCCGCACGGGAAACCTCAATCTCACGGAAAAATCAAAATCAGGAAATTCTGCGAGACGAAGTCGCGGGCAACAGCTAGTTCTATAATATGTCCGAATCGAACAAAATCCTCTTTTTAATTGCAAATCAACCTTACTAGCAGAGCTGTCTAGTAAGAGAGATCCAAGTCACGGGCTTGAAACAATCATCGTCATCAACCCATTAAGGCTCACTACAGAGCATGGGTCTCCTCTCAATATGAGAAGGGTTTGGCCATAGTCCACCACGCTGGCCATGTGCGGCTTTGCAGACTTGACACGCCTTTGAGAACATTATGGAGAACTCTCAGGCGTGCAGGTTTCCTCACGATGTTTTCCTTCACCGTTGAAGCAAGTGATATTTTAATCGTTTAAAAACGCACATAACTCCGAAAAGTTAGAGGTGCGTGCCCGGATTCGAACCGCCGACCTCTGATTAGGAGGATGACGCCCTAACCACTAGGCTATCACCGCTTCTTCTTGAAACAATATGGTACTGAAAATGCCACTGAAAACCCTGCAGCGAGGCGTACAACTAAGAGGAAACAATACTACATCCAATCTTATATTACTACTACGACTGTGAACCATGTTGGTAGTGGATCGCTCTCAGGACCAAGTGCTACGATGACGGCATAGAAGCCGATTAGGAGCATTCCTTTAATATAACCACCATTTTAGTCTGCCTCATTATTGATTACTTACCACCAGGTGACGTTGCATTCAAGGGTTAACAAGTAGTTGAATAAAAATAAGTAATAAGCACTTACTTGGAGCCAGACGCGTTGCCAAGCGATTTAGCGTTCCGGCACGATTAGGATTAGAAATCAATTAGGAGTATGGGTCTACCATACCCTTAACAAGTTAGACCTTTACCATCGTAGACTGCATCATCACTTACACCAAGTGAGACTGCTAACTTGTGGTGGAAAAATAAAGGACCATTCATATTGTTTTAGCGTCCTCAAGCTAAGATGAGTAACACTTTTCTAGTGCTTTAAATATAAATTGTCATAAAAACTGAGAATCAATCTTAAAACTTAACGATATGGGCGACTTCTGCAAAAATATTGTTTAAATTAACTTGATATAGTGTAGAATTAGCTTTAAAAACTCATACATAAGTACTAAACCCAGTAGAAATAATTCGCTGCGGCGAATTATAAATAGTACGATCACATAAGCGTTATACAAAATGCAATACGGTATGATGCAAAGTATTGCCTAAATGTTACCAACTTTCTGCAAATTTTCTTTTCTGGTTAATTTGTTTGCCACTACAAGTTAGCCCTTGACGGCAATCGCACCCGGTAGTGATGATGCAGTCTAAGATGGTATCGGTCTTATTTGTTAAGGTAGACCCGTACTCCTAATTGCTTTCTAGACGACATCGTGCCAGAATGCTAAATCGCTTGGCGACACGTCTTTGTCGGTAGGGTAGTATCTAACCACGGCCGCAGTCTCCCACCAGACCAGACTCGAGCCAGGAATCGTACCCAGGACCTCCCTCTTAATAATACGATACTGCGCGTGCTGCGCCACGGAAGTCGTCAAAATAAGTAACGGGCCCATATGGGCAGGCAGATGAAGCCGAGGGCCCAGTTATGTTGAGTTATTTAAAGTGTTTTTTCTCCAAATTATTATGGTTTTCTATACCTGACAGTAAAAAAAAAAAACAAGTGTCAGTCGTATTATTTGTAGTCAATCGCTGGTCGCTACGTGTTACCAATATAACCTAATAGTTTAGATTTAAAATCATCTTTAATTTGTTTAGTTTTTAATATTCAAATTCGTTTAATGCATGAAAGTGGAACATTCATATAAAAGATCTTAAGAACGTATAAACTTAAAAGTTATTATGGCTTATCAATAATAGCTAAATGTATATTATGTTTTAGCGGATAATTTTAAGCAATAGTGGCCATTTTTGTATTATAATCTAATTATAATACGCACTATTTAGGCAGCCATTTGTATTAAGCATCTATATTGTGGTTTTCCTTTTAGCTTACTTTACAAATATCATTATTTCAGGAAAAACTGATAGTTACCGAAATAAAATATAGCCTAAGCAGCTTCGAAGTAAAACAGCTTGTTAATAGTAAAAGATTTTTTTCGGTTCACTAGTCAATAGCCTACAGATGCACGAACAAACAAATATTAGTTATTTATAATTTTTTTTGTATTTAATAAAAACTCCTTTGGTGCAGATATCACTGTGAACAAACTAATACTTAAACAATCTGGATAAGCAAACATGGTTGTTAAATAATTCATAAAGCTGAAGCTAATAAAATAGCGTAAAGTTTGATATTCAGGGGCTAAAAAGTCGTTCAAAAACAGTCCCACGAGAGCTGTAGCTGCGGAAACGTTTCAGATTAGTCAGAATTTTACAATCAAATTTTTGCAGCGCGTAAGTGCAGCTTCGTTTCTCCATTTCAACCTTTTTACATATTACAACAATATCATTCACAGAATTGACTGAACATTGACGAAGTACATATTTTACAAGTTACAGTCAGCACTATCCCTTAGCAATAAACTGAGAGTGTATTGCTCTGTGATAAAACCAATTTGGACATATGGGATCCAACTGTGGTCATCTGCAAGCACCTCGAATATTCTTTACTTACAAAGAGCCCAAAACAATATACTCAGGTTCTTATCAGCTGCCCCTTGGTACGCCCGCAATTCAGAAATCCACGAACATCTTGAAATTCCTACCATCACAGACGAAGGAAAACGTTATACAGCTACCTATAGGGATCGCCTGGCATCGCATCCAAACCCACTGTCACACTCGCTGCTTCAGCCTCCCTCCATGAAGAGACTCAAAAGAGCCGATGTGCTCCATTATTAAGGGGATCTAGGGCACTGGTTCTAAGTTCCCCCAAACATTCTGTTACTGCAACTCACCTGTTCATAGTCTGATAGACTGATCGCAGATTTATAATAATAAAAAAAAAATAATAATAAAAAAAATATATATATATATTTTACAAGTAAACATTGAAAATCTCTACAATGTCCCCCGACGCTTTCTTTGCTCTTTAAAACATGATTAATATATAAATAATCCAGACGTGTACAAATAAAAGTTAAATTTTATTATAGTTACCTAACCTAACCACACCAGCAAATAGTGAACCTATTTGTTGTTGTGGTTAGGTTAGGTAAAAACCGCTAAAAACTTGTTGTAAACACGGCAGCTTAATAATTAATGCAGCTTAGCTAAAAACAGTGAAGTTTGATATTCAAAAGTCTAAAAAATGTCGTCCAAAAACCGTCGCAGGGGAGTCGCGGCGCTGCAGGAGCGATTTAAAATTCAGGCGGAGTATCGCGGTCGGATTTTTGTCGTGTTATTTCTGGTGGTAATGCAGCTTTGTGCGAGACGTGCGCCGTCACGTCACGGACGCGGAGGTTACAAAATAGTCCAGCGGTCATATTAGATTAAGCTTTGACGTGTTTGTCACTTGTTTTGTTTTTTTATCAACAATTACGAAATTCATGACTCACTTAATCTAAAATCCATTTTAAAAAGCATGTGTATCTGTTTTTAGTTACCCTACCCCCGGTTCTAATGGGAGATTCAAGGGGCTGGCAAAAAACTTGGCGGTTGCTCTTCTCTCACAGTTTTATAATTTTATCTTTTTAGATTTCTGCCTCAGTCTACTCTCGTCATGGTTGTCTGAAAAACTGTGGGTAATATAATGACAATTATATACATTTATAACTTTGCTATTGAAAAGGGATTTTAATTTTATTTTTATAGAAATGTGGGAGGTAGGTCCACCAGCAAACACATGTTCAAAGAAAGATAAGGTCAGGGAGGCGAGCTGGTGGCCGTAAAAACTATGCCAAAATCATAATTTTTACAAATAGAATATGCAAAGACATGTTGTGCAGTCTCCACTTGGGTTAAGGGCAAGAAAAGATTATTTTACTTTCTTCTTTTTGATGTGTATCACCTATTGGAAGTGCCACCAAATCATCACAATCCCTACGTCAATTAAGCTTTGTCGTTCTGGAAAAGGACTTTTTTATATCACCTGCTTATTATTCTCGGTGACAAAACACAAAGTGCGCTTTTCCTAAACTCTGGGTTGGCATTGTGAATTTTTAGACGATAATAATGAATATTTATAAAAAACTTGAGAGATGTCAAGGGACACCCGGATGGAACGAAGTTCCTTTCGATTAATTAGTTAAGGAATTGTAATAAAAATTTATTTTATTTAAGTTATAATAATTTTTTTTTATTATTAACAAATATAATGTTATATAAACTTAATCAGTAGGCTCAATTTTGTACTCCATCAGCAATATCCGGAACTTGTGCAGAAACACTGTCAGGATTCATTTTTATTATTATTTTTTATTATTTATTATTTACAAAAAATCTGTATACACTCAACAAAAATAATCGTCGCGACAACTTTTCGTAAGAATTTTTTGCGTCTAGCCCCCTTTCACAACGCGCGATAAGGAACTTCGTTCCATTTACTTCGAACCTAGGGCTTTGTGATCCGCAGCTAGCCGAGCTAACCAACGAGGCAGTTTAAATAATCACGTGTCTTAAACATATTTAATAAAATGTTACGACACGAGAAAAAATTCATATAAAAGTAAAATCAGTTTATTACGAAAATAATACCATTATATATCTCTAGTGGATATGAATTGCATGAAACAATTATTATTGATGTCAGGTTGAGTATGTTTTATTTTGGTAATTATGTCGATATAAATGTTCGTGATTCAAAAACAATTGACAAAAAATGCAAAAGAAATATATTTGTTTATATCAAGGTATATATTTATGTATATATTTTGCACCACCTTCCTCTTTCCGTATCTCTATATCTTCTTCATATTTGGTTGCCTGGAAGAGATCGCTATGTAGCGATAAGGCCGCCAAATTGTATACTGTCTGTTATTTTTTGTCTTTTTTTGTTTTATTTTTCCTTTTTCGTGGTGTACAATAAAAGTGTGTAAATAAATAAATAAAAATAAGAAATCACAAATAAGCGAGACGGCGAGAGAGAAGAAGACAGAGAGCTATGTATAGGCTGGATACATGCGTAGATATCGACAATCGACCTGAGACGTATCATTCCTTTACTTTACTCTATAATGTTTCGAAGCATTTCGATACCAAAGTAAATAAAAAATATATTAATACGAAGTTTGTAGATCCATCCGACGCGATGGGTAATCGGGTAAAAAATGGGACAAGACTTCACCCGTGAGTGACGCGACGTTCAGGGCAGAGAGCACCGCTCCGCTGACGAAATTGCATTTTGATTGTACTCCGCTACACACGGGTGGTCACAATTATTTGATAATATTACTTTTACCGCGGCAGAATGGAGTTTCGCGATGTTGGATTCCTTTTGTGCTAAAACGATTGCTATCTCCTGTTTTACGCTTCGAGGAACGGAATCTCTCGACACGCTATTTCTGAAGAAAGTAAAGTGACATGTGACATATTAATTAAATTTGAGTTTAATCTAATCATTAGCTGAGTCCGAGCCAGTTTGTAGGCAGCTACGGAGAACCCATTGGTTAGAAAGAAGACCATTGAAACCATTTTTTTTTATTTATTTAAAAGATACTCATCCACTGTAAACAGTATTAAGAAAGTAACCTGATATCCATGTATGCCAACTTTTTATGTAATACATTTCTGACCTCTTCTTAACTAATAATCAAATTGATAGACACACAAATTAGCTTCGTTGGAAAGTTTCCTACTTGATATATATATATTTTTTCTTTTTACAAAGGACTACAAAATACTTTCACACACTTCGACGATTCTAGACCCCCAGAGTTCTATCGTAAAGACATATGAACTTTATAATGAGGATGGATTTTTGGATTAAATATATCACTATCTTAGAGAAAAACGAGTGTCACTTTTGAAGTACAATTCGGCATTTTCATACCTTAACACTTAAAATTATCTATATTTACATAACCCTTACAGTTATCACTAGAATGGCCTATATCGAGACTTTGGAACTATTACTATTAACTGAGTTTTATACAACTTCGGTAAGTCTTGGCAATTTAATATATATCCTATAGGAATATGCTAGGTCCATATTCTATATAGCTCTTAATATAATTTTAAGTGGCATGTGTGATGGTCATAACAAAAAGAAAATTTACCTGGCTAAGTTTGTTGTGGGCATTTTTTTTTTTGCTTTTTAAAGGACTATTTGAATAAAGATTATTTATTTGAATGTAAAGAAAAGCTTAATAAAGAAAAGTACTATGCGTTAGAGGTGGAATATGTAACATGGACGCTTGGACGATTTTTTTTTTTTTTTTTGAGATAGGTTTGTGCTTGACGACAATCAGTACCAGAAGGCACTGATGAGTTCTAGGTTGGAGCGCGACTGGAAACACAGATGCTGGAAGAGAGTTCCACACCTAAGCGGTTCGATTCAGAAATGTTGTTCCAAATCGTTTCGTCCGAGTAGGTTGGATTTTAACCACGTAAGGGTGACTTGCAGTTTTTTTTTATTAATGCTAAAATTATGATTTAATTTATCATTCTGTATGCGTATTGCGTAGTGTCTAGTCTTTGAAATAAAATATTTAATTTAATTTTATATGTGTTTATACACATACTTTTGACATCTACCAATGTCACACATCTTGCTCAATCAACACAATCGCTAAGCTTCGCTTTTCGTGAAGTCTGAAGTTATTACAGTAAGCGATCAAGTTTTGAAGCCACATTGATTTTTGATTGTAAAAAAAATATCCTGTATACTGAACAGGAAAGTGTTAAAAACTGCCACCTTATGCTGAATGGATTTATGGACCTCTTTAGAATAAACCAACTATATATAAGTATGTATATTCATTAATTCATACACAGCAACATTTGTTTTCAAACATTTTCTTTTATGTACTTTCCATGAGCGCAAATCTGGCTTGGACTGGTCTCCTGAGGCGCTTATTAAATCCGATATTGTTATAACTCCCGCTCATTCCAATTCAAACCCGATCTCCTTCGCCACAAACGGATTTATTACACTTTAGACCAAAGCTGTTGTTGTTACAAACTATTACTTTTTACTCCATTTACAAGTTATTCATAATTTATTCTTAAGGTATTAAAATTTATATATTTTGAAATTTTAACTACTTCAGAAGTATTGAGAGGTCGTCAAAAGAAACATTGGAGTTTTGTTAACCTATTACGAAGCCTAGGTATATATATTTTGTCTTTCCAGAATAATTCTTGAGATGAATTGAATTTCCTCTTATCCGTTGCTGGTAAAATGTTTAACAATTAAAAACAATCCCAGGTTTATTGTTTTAAACAGGTATTCATTTAAAATGATGGGTCCGTTTGTGTACCAGTCGACTGCATTTGTTGACCCAAATTTAATGGATTAATGAAAAGTTGTGGTAAACTTGTATAAGTTAAGGGGTTATGCTTGTGGTCACAATATCATTGGCTTTTACCAGTAATGATCGTAAACCTAATAATGCTTTTCCTACTTTGTCTGGCAAGCTAATTATCTCTACAAGCGGTACGGAATGTTACTGAACCTATAAACATACTGACTTTTGTTTTTAAAAGTCTATATAAACGCTTAAAGTACACACAGAACGCTACGTACGGAGTGGGCTGTGTTGGGAGTCTAAGAGGCAAAATCCAGAACGAAGAAATACACGCGGAAACCATTTTCACCGACAAAACCTATAAGATTAGCAAGCGGATGTAGCATTGGGCAAGCCATGTCTATGTGTAACCGATGTCATATTGGGTAGACGAGTTTGGAAGTGGAGACTGCTTACCGGAAAGTGAGTCATAAAAAATAAACCTCCATTACACTGAACAGTCGTATCCAGAGTTGGATTGGATAAGCGATAGGTGTGCGTAATCTTATAAATCTGTCTATAGCTGTAGATATTCGTAGTTTGTTGGTGATCATGGTAAGCTACGTGGCTAAACTGTTTTGATAGTTGATTGTTAGATATTCACAGCTGAAGAATCCCAGCAGACAAATATTTTCATCCATGATATATCACTGACTTATTCATGTTAGTGTGCTATTCTAGATGCGCCATTGTATCAAGTCCATTATCTAACTATGGAAATAACTTGAGCAAATCCCCCGACCGCGGCGGCTGAATTTAAAATGCTAGTTCAATGTTTTTCCCTTGTGGCAGCAGCGGTGTTTGAACCTCGACTCGAATTACAACTTCTCCTGTTTTAAGATTAAAAACGCAACGCTTGCAATGTTTTTGGTGTCAGACCGAAGCCGGTAATCCTATATTGGGGTTTTATAATCCACAGTCCAGTGCCAGTTCATGAATTGTGCCCAAACAAATATTTTTCCAGGGATTCCCTCATTTCTTCATTGATGCCCAATTCAGCCTGAGATTTAATTCTGAGAGGAGATCCATCATCTATGCTCTGTAGAGGCCAGTATTGGACAGGCTCTAAAAATAATACATTGACATTTGGGTTGACCTTATTCAAATTTGAACACTGAAATTTTCAATAATTATCTTTAAATTCTCAGACGTTTAAAACAAAAAACATATATTCCCTTTTCTTGCTTGCTTGCTCTTAAGTCGTTTTCGTCTAAAGTCCACTGACATTACTGTGTATAAACCGTCGACAATAAATCATATTGCACAATCATATTGTAGACTAAATCGAATTCTCGCATTTGTCCGAGCGCCAACAAGATCCGGGGCCGGGGCAACCCGCAATATGCATTGTCCGGGACAAAAGGGGGACTTTTGTCGCTCCGTTGTTTTTCAATCTTTACCGTCCCGATTCTGAATAAAGGGAGGAATTATTGCTGTTCTGGATATTATATTTTGCATTTTATGCGAGAATATTTTAATACCCATCGCGGTCCTTTAAATTTTCACCTTTTGTCCTCTGGTGTTCGGTTTTTAATTTAAAAGTTTTCACTATTTCGATATTCAAGTTGCAAATATTTATTATTTCTATAAACGTTTTGCGAAGGAAGGGTCAGAGGTAATTAAAGTATTTGGAAATTGTATTTTATTTTATAATAAATTACCAATTGATATCTTGGAGATGTCTATCAATAAGTTCAAAGTATAAAACGTGAGCTTAGAAAAAGCTTAAGAAAAATCATATTACGATATTAAGGATTATATAAACGATAAAAAAGCTTTGGTATGAATTACACTATCTCCATAGGTACTATAATTTATTATTGATTATGTGAGATGGTGATAACGTAAAAACAAAAGAACCCGGCTAAGTTTGTTGTGGGTTTCTTCTTAGACTGGGGTGCGTTTGGAACCCACATAGCTTTCGTTTTGAGTTTGTGAATGTATTTATCACCATCGAATCACTACTATATAAATTATTGACGCGTCAACAGTGCCTTGTAATGGACTATTTGAATTTACTGTTCCACTTCATACTCCGGACGCTACGCAGGATACACACCGTCGCGTCATAACCTGCCGTGACTGCCGCCGTCATAACCGTCTTTACCTTTACTCTACTACAAATTAGCCCTCGACTGCAATTTCACCTGGTGGTAAGCGATGATGCAGTCGGACGGTTCCTAGCTGTTAGCGGTATGGCAGTGGTATTAAACCCATATATCATCCGCTTAATCGCTCAGCGGCATGTCTTGATCCGTAAGGTGGTAAAAAGCCACAGCCATAGCCACCAGACTAGACCAGAGACAATGCAGAAATTATAAATTGCTATATTGACCCAGCCGGGGATGCGGACTGGGACCTCCCACTTATGAGACCACAGCTGTCGCCACTTCGCTAAGGAGGTCGTTATATGCGATATGCTCGGATAGCTCGTCAGCTCAACGCAGTGCCCGCTGTACACAGAGCACCCGCTGCTTTATTAGTGCACGTGGCTAAAGGGGCGAATAGTAACATTCCGTTTTCTCTCTTTCTGTCTTCGATAATTCAAGATTTGGCGTAAGAAGACAAACGGTTTATAACTAAACAATCGTTACGCAACGTCTCTTAAGAGAAAGTGTATCGTTTTCTAATTGACAATGCCGATAACCATATTAGTAATTACAGCGTCAGTTGCCCTTACAGATAACAAACTCACTTTTTTAACAGATTATTGTATATATGGTGCGGCCGATATAATGATATGGCACACAGTTGAGAAGGTCACAAATGTATTCAAATTCAAATTCAAAATAATCTTTCTTCAAATAGTCCTTAAAAAGGCACTTTTGACGCGTCAATAATTTACATAGTAGTTATTTCATGGTGATAACTATATTCGTAAACTTAAAACTAAAGCTATGAGGGTTCCAAACGCGCCCCGGTTTAAGAAGAAGCCCACAACAAACTTAGCCGGGGGATTATCATAGATAATCACAGCATCACGTCATATGGCATTTTGTAATTATAGGTGGTGCTTTTAATATTTATTCGTTATTCGTACTGTATAATAATATATAAAAGGTCCTAGAGACTCATTAAGATATATATTTAAAGATTTTAAAATAATGACAGTGCATAACCAATATATATTTGAAAAATGTATGTAAGTCTATAAAATTTTGGAGAAAACTGGGCTGAAATAGAAGGAGTTAAAATAAACTAACAGTAAAGTTAATTAAGTTATACAAATTAGTAATTCATTTAAAAGAAATTGCATATTATTTTATAATAAATAGTCGAATGAAATCATGGAAATGACTTTAATAAGTTCAAAGTTATAATTAAACGTAAGCTCACAGAAAAATCCTATTATAATTTAGAGGAAATACATTACCGCTTGATATAAAGCTTGGGTTTAAATTGCTCTAAGTTAATAGCTAATTAAGTATTAATGGACTGTGAGATAGTGTTGACAAAAAAAATGGGTATATTTTCCCAGCTAACTTTATTGCGGAATTCTTCATAGAACAGGCTGCGATGGGAATCATCGTAGTTTTAATATTTAAATGAACGAATATAATAAAAGTGATGACTATCATCACACAAGCGTTCATTCATAACAATTATATAGCTATGTATATATATATTTCAATGCTATGCTAACTTATGTGATGCACAGACTTAAAAAAAACTATGAGTATATATATGAGGAGAGTAGTAACACAAATTATATCATGAACATTCACGACAAATTATTTTATTTTTGTAAAGTATTGAATGAACTTATTGAGAATTATAACACATAATTTGGACACGCAAATAAACCCACGAGAAAGAAAAAATATCCGTGCACAGCCTGCATTACAATGAAATAGCGCCTTTAATTTACCACGAAACAACTACCTGTTTAACTGAGACTGCGTTGGGCTATTCTTCGATAAAAGACAAACTAAACGGTTCGATTGGAAGCCGACATAATTGATTCGCTTGTCACTTTTGTTAAAATATCATACAACACTAACGCCGCAAGAAAACACTTCTAATACAATCGAAAACTAAACCATTTTAAAAAGGTTGGTACGTAACTATTTTAAAAGAACAAATATTTGTGGAATGTAAGGAGAAGTGAATAAAATTTACCAGGCAAACAGGAGCAACGTAGAAGCGAATGCAATCTTGTTAAAACTTCTATTTGGCTGAGAGTCTTGGACGCTCAAGTATAAATTCGAAGAGAGTGAGTGGCGAAATGTAACAACTTATTAAGGTAGTGCTTGTAGTGAGAGGGGAGAGGAGACATGGCATTGAGTGTGTACATGGGTCAGAAGCATATGAATTTTAAGTCCTAAGCTTAAATACCACTAATTGGTCAGACATCTAACTAATTGCTGGAAGCTGCTGCATACTAGTGGTTTATATCAGTATACTGTGGGAATTATTCCGTTACACTTTCCAAAATGTACTCCAATGGACTTTGTCCTCTAATGTATTGGGCCGACAACGACGTAGGTTTCGAATACAGTATATGTGTCACATACCTATGTAATAGAAACATAAATCGTTGCATAATTAGTGCAATAAACCATCGTTATCTTGACTGCTGGTTATTGTAATGAGCAATTTAGTGGTCAGGTGTAGCTCGGGGAGTACATTAGGAATCGGATTGTGTGCGGGAAATGGTTATCATTGTTCGTTTATGCGAATCGCTTCCATACTTATAAGTTTTTTTCTCTTCTTCAGACAGAATTATAATGAAGCGTATTTCCTTTTATTTGGCTTAATTTGTAATCTAACCGACATAGCTCGAAGGGCTTGCTCACTGAAGTGGCAGTGGGCTGGTGACATTTGTCGGAGAACCGACGGACGTTAGAGTCAGAAGGTCCTCGTGTGGAGACCACGTTTCGAAAAACGGTGTGTGAGTCGTCCTCCAGCCAGGTAGAGCGATGACCTCCGAAAAGTGGCAGGCATCGACTGGATGCGAAAGACCGGAGAGAGAATGAGTTGGCGCTGCTTCAAAGAGGCCTATACCCAGCAGTGGATTAATATTGGCTAATGATGATGAATTTGTAATAGAGATATGGCAATTATATAAACTAATCAGTTTATATACGGCATTGTTCTTTGTTAGTAGGGTGGAGACCTAGCCACGTCTATAAATATATAATGCTCCTACCGGAGATTAAACCACCTCCTATTTATAAGCCATACAGTACTTACTTTATATCTGAGGGTATATTTTTAAAAGATAAAGGTAAAGCTTATGCGATAACATAAGTGTAATGATGCCCTTACAAGCTGTGTTACATTTATAATAATAGCATGAGAAATTACTTTTTAAAATACACCTAAGATATATTATCATACCAAATTATAATTATATTTCTAGTGACGTAACCTTTATCTTAATAGTAAGTAAATTTTATTAGTATGTTAAGTATATTTATATAAAGTAAAAGATTCTAATTCTTTTGTTGTAATTTCTTATTTTAATACTCAGCTCAGGCTCTGCGAGTTTAGAAGGTCCCACCAACTGGTTTGTCTTTATAGGAAATCAAAAACTTTATTATATATAACAATTACAAAACCAACAAATAACAGGCTAGTTACACTGTTATGGCACAGTGTTATCTACTGCCAGCCGTCTGACTTCGAATGACATAAAATATACACTTTTGGAATAAATCCTCTACGTATGGATCCTGAGAAATATAAATTATCTCATCCATTTCCAAATGTGATAAATGTTGTCTTATTATAATATTATCTATAGATTATAAATTAGGTTACTATCGGTAAGATAACAAGTAGTAACAATAAGATACTGCCAATAAAAACTTAAGTGTTACTTTTCAATTAGTTAACTACGAATAGTTGAGATTATGAGACCGAGTATTCAGGAAACAATTTGAGATATTTCACACCTCGCATGTTCAAACATGTTGGGTCTCTATAAATGCCAAAATCAAACAAGGGGCCACTTCGACCCAGTTAAAATCAAACACAGGGTCACTTTGATCTGGCGGAAATCAAACAAGGGTCCATAGTGCCTCGCACCCGTTTAATTACAACACAGACGAGCCGTGGCGTCAAAGCACGACTGCATGTTTGCGAATAGGTGTCAACAGAGAGATTTATTTCACTCATAGAACGGATATTTTAAACGTTTTTTTATCAATAGTCAAAAAATTATAGAAATTTTAGAAATCTATGAATATTCATAAAACATATTTTAAATTTTTTTTTAACTCGTAAGGTGATAGTGATAATTTCGTAAACTCAAAACTAAAGCCAAGAAGGTTTCAACAATGAGCATTAAGCTCAATTTTCAACATACGAAATATCCAGCATAAATTTATCCGGCATGGTAAATAAGTACCTACTACGAATGCATGAAGCATTAACAAAAGAGCTTAGCTTAGATAACATATGAAGATAAAATACGCGATATGAAAAAAAATTATCTTAGATAATATAACTTATCTACTTATCTGGTCTCCAGTAAAAAAAGTGAAGCTGATATAATTACAATTGTAGGTGAAAATGAATTTAATCATAGAAAATTCATATACATAGAAGAATAAATTTCATTTAAATAAACTATTACACGAACATGTCACAGTGCATTTATCCACACATTAAAAATTAAATATATATTTTTTTACACTGTATTGAGATGAAGACGATGATGATGATGATAGAACGTATAACTTAAACTATGGTGGTTCTAAACGTCCCTGATCTAAGAAAAAGGCCACAACGAACTCAGCAAGGTATATATATTATTTTTGTTTAGCAAGGTATATATACTATTTTATATTCAATATTTTTTATCGTTACGTTATCATTAATAAGACTTTTCACAATCATAAAATTTAAACTTATTCAACATATTTGAACCAATTATTACTAGATAGTAATTCCGTTAATTCAGCTTATTATGGAAATAAGAGGTTATAATATAAATAACTGTTTGAGAATAAATGAGCTTGTGAGACAAAGAAAACATGTACATGCGTTTGTCTTTCCATCTAGTTTTAAACTAGCCGTCATAATTATTATTATCGATCAGGTCGATTAGAAAGCGGCACACACGGTCCTTCGCATCCAGCCACCCACTTTCCGTTAATTCAGGTCGTCGGTGCAACGGGCTGGAAGTCCCCAGTCTCCCGCTCAACGGTGCGCCCGTCTCCTCTCCTTAATACCGATCCAATAATCTAAAGCTTGAGGAATGCCAAGTAATATATACCTAGGTACTTATAAAAGAAGTATAAAAGCAAACGGTAGGAACTTAGCTCTTAGTTACATTATATCCTGTATGTGTGTGTGTGTAGTGTTTTAAATAATACTCAGTTCAGCTAACTTTAACTTAAAACATAACACTAGAGTTTCCAACTTTTTTCAGGGTGTCATAAATATGAAATGTCAATGTTCTTATATACCCGAGATAAACGATAAAGTTTCCGGTCCCATGGAGCTGGAACGGCTGTCGGTAAACCTCAGCACAAGTGGACGGACGATGTCATAAAAAAATGTGTTTTTAAAACTTCAATGAATGGATTTCTTATTGTTTGTGGCTTTTATCGGTAGACTAACAATCTTTTTCATATAACACGCTGACCGGACTCGAATATGTGAGCAAGAAAATTTAACGGATAATTTACCGCTACAGGAAAAAGTTGCTAAAAACTCTTTCTGTTGTCGTTGTCCTATCTATCACGGATGTAACGTTGAAACATTTTTGGGTTAGTGATTACCGCGTGGGAGGTCAACCGGTCGCAGACGCAGTGGGGTGAAACAACGTTCCTGCTTATGACAGCGATTATTGTCCAGGTTTGGGCGTATTTGCTTAATAACTGAAATTCAATGAATATTGCGGGTCTGCATAGACACGTCGCATAGTGAGAGTTTAATTTCGGATTCAATTCTATTCGATACGACAAGCGAATTACTTTTACGCACTAACGAAATAAAAATAAGAGGATGGTATCGGCATTATAAAATGATATAATTTTATATCTGGCAAGTTTTCTAACAATATTTACAAAAGAAAATGGAAAGCCTATAGGACTTTTTTGCATTTCGTGCGAGCATGTCCCTCCTTCGGTCACGAGGTGCAATGTTGTGTCTTAGGCAGCTCGTCCAGCTGCCGGTCCCAATTAAATTAATATCATTTTTTTGATAGTACCCTATAAGTTATCCAAACTCCCTTGTATGAATCGACGAGCGTCTAATCGAAAGCCCTCCTTTTATAATGAAAATATGAACAAAATGATGATAATTATGATGTCCCCCGCACAAAGTGTTATTCTGTTGCATCCACTATTCTAAATAATATGTGGCAGCATTAATTTTCATATCTTATTGTGTCGCACAATCTAGACCGTACTAGTTAAAGTACATACAGAGACCGAAACACAATATGACGCTGTCTTTCAGGACTCACGTTCAGGCTGTGAACGTCTCTTTTGTGTATTTATTAATAAAATAAACTCAGTATAGCAAAGAGGATATAAATTAAAATATAATGTTTATGACAACGGTGATATCGAAAATTATTTATAACATTATAAATTTTCACTATAGATTTAACAGCACGATTACACCGCCGAATGATAATCGCGTGATATTAATAAATCGGCTCCGGGGTGGCCGCCGCGTCGCCATGTTGCCGTAATATATGCACACTCACGCCACTGATTTTGTACTTTAAATGATTTTACAACACCCTTGCGCAACTTTCATTCTATTATAACGCCTATAGTTAAGGAAATAGAGATGCTTGCGACTGCAGATTTAAGTTGGTCGCACGATGCTGCAATGCCGCAGTACCGACGTTGGCTCCCGATGACACAATGCGATAATTATCGCTCCGTGTCTCTAGAAAGCTTTACTTTAAAAATATTTCTAAAATATTGTACCCTTTAGTGCTTCTTATTAAATTTATTGCACGGCTTAATTTCCGGTTAAGTGAATTTCCTCTAGAAAGGATGAGCCCGTAATTACCGTTCATCACGCGTTTTCGCGCAGGAGCTTTAGAAAATAATGTCTCTAAGAAATGACAATACTCAAACTTGGTTCGGGGCCGCGACAGCCGCGCTTGTCTGTAAAATCTGGTAAAAATTGCCCTGAAGGTAAAAAGTAAATTGTCTACGGTAAGCCGCCCATACATTTCACCTGCGCATTTCCACTTTTATGAGTGACAGCTCCGCTCGCGCGGAAATCTCGCTCATATTTCACTCGCTATCAGGAGCAGACGCAAAAAGAGAAGTGCGGCTGTGACGGTGGCTCGCGGCGCACTGGAATGCTGCGGATTTATACACTGATGAACTGCCCGACGGCGATACAATAACACACTATCATTTACCATTTCAATGGGTGTCTGCCCACGAGCATCTTCGAGATTTGTTTGACCATCACAACCTCACACGCGCTCGTGAAGAATTCAAACTAAAATATTTTTTAACTTTTATTATCTTTATAAACCCACTGACGGCCCTGTAGGTCGCAAATTTCCTCTAAGAATAAGAAGGTTTGTGGACGTAGTTCACGGTCTGCCCAAGTGCAGATTGGCAGACTTAATTGCCTTTAAACAACATTGACCTTTTAGGCATGCAGATTTCATTCACCGTTAAAGCAAGTGATATTTAATTAAAAATAATCATTAAAACATCTATTCCATATGTACCTAATATTTAGGCACAGACAGAAAAACGAAGTGTAAAACTAATTTAGGATTCCATTCCATTATTATTTAGTACATATATATATTATTTAAAATTAATCTTTAAGATAGAAAGCCGAAAGAGCTACTTTCGAATCTACCAAAATGTACTACTAGGACAAATATCGTCCCCATAAATTAATCTTTCACAAAAACATTCCAAACGGTAACTGACTGGCGCTTATGGTGTCTACAGCAACATTTTCACCCCGAAAAATAAACAGTCATATATCATTTTAAACGGCCATAATGTCTCATGTCAACCCCCTAATGTTGGAGCATTCCAGTGCGTTATATCATAAAAGCCTTTATGTTTTTGTTTTCAAAGATATTTTTATCTCGATATCGGTTAGTATATTCAGTAAACAAGTGACTCACCCTGTAAAGCGATTTCGATTCCTATCAAACAAAAGCACAATTTATATTATTTATGAAGTGTACGCAGCTGTTTTGAAACATTGTAACATCAGGCCTACTTCATTATCATCCTAGTAACCTAATTAGCCTAGTAACGCATCCCAGCTGGGCACAGGTCTCTTCTCTCTTAGGTGTGAGAGTATAAATACACCCACCACCCTGCTTCAATTCGTGTTGGTGGACTTATAGTATGATTTGAAAAGATTCTCTAATTCTCTTGAAGATCTAACGCTATCTAAAGGTATTTCGATTGTTTTGACATCCAATTTTGTATTATCTATTATATTTAATGATTGATGATATCTTATTACCTATTCATTAAAAATTCTACATTTTAATACTGTAGAATAACTTTTATATTTTGAATATTTTGTTAAAAGGTTACTATGACATCATTTTTCTTGTTATTATTTAATTTATTTTTATAACATTATATTTAATTATATTTATATTCTTGAGTATTCTATAAGTCAACTATTGTGTCATCAAATTACTTATCTACTGCTTATTTAAATTTACTTTTAAAGATTTAATGATAATTATATATTGTTAAGTGTTGTGTTAAAATTCACCCCTTAGGGTACTACATACTCTTAATGTAGATTCTATTAAACAGGAGCTGTCATGAGTTGTAGTTTCATTTCCAGCTTCTTAAGTCATTATAATTTACAACTCCACTTATATTACGTGTAAATTTACTTGAAAATTGATGGTCGCAATGGTCTTATAAGTAAGAGGTAGTGGTTCAATGAGAATTTATAATTACTGAATTTTTTGTTTTGGCCTTGTGGTTGCCTAAAGCCGTGGCTTGTAACGAGCCCACGGACAAAGACGTGCCGCCAAGCGACTGGTCTCCGATTAGCGTCATGTGGAGTAAAACAAGCAACAGAACAGCGGGACGCCACGTGCGGTGGAATCCAGTCAACTAACACGAAACGTTTCTCATCTACGTTTCTTATAACTCCCGCTAAATTGTGCACGCTCTTTTAGAACATGTTTTTAGTCACGCTGATTACTTAAGTACCTTCAAGGCGATAGTGAAAGCTGTTTAGATACAAACACGCCCCAAACTAGCCATCATCATTGTTTTCTGCTATCAGTCATGATAGTTAACCAATTGTTAGTCGATTATTAGCCTAAAAATAGAATCTAAAATAGTAATACTGGAGGTTTAAGCAAAGCGCGGGGAGAATTATTTTTTTACAAACTTTTATTTTACTTGCAATGTGTGTATGTATATTTATTCGGGTGGAATTACGCCATTGTATACTCTTAATTCACTTTTTTATTTACACAGGAAAATCTCGCGACAAGTTTTTTTTTATCGTATTATATAATTGTGTAACGACGTCATAAGTTGATAGATTTTTAATTTAAACAATAATTATTTAAAAAAAAAAGTTATTTCTCTATTTAAGCTTAAAATGAAGGTTTGAGTCAACCTTGGCAATTCCTTTTTTTTAAACACTACAAGTTAGCCCTTGACGGCAGTCTCACTTGATATAAGTCATGATGCAGTCTAAGATGGTAGCCGGCTAACTTTATAAGGGTATTGTAGAACCATACTCCTAATCGGTTTCTACGCGACATCATGCTGGAACACTAAATACGTCTTGTCGATTGTCTAGATTCAATCCTTAATTATATTATAAACGTGAAAGTTTCAATCTACGGATGTTTGTTACTTGTTTATGCAAAAAATACTGAAGCAATTTGACTGAAATTTTGAATGGTGATAGACTATACCTTGGACACCAGCTGTACACAAAAGCTACTGTTTATTCCAGACAAATGTATGGTTATTGCGGAATTTGCAAAAACACTGAAAAAATACCGCAGACAACTACTAGTTAATCACATACTTATTAATTTAGCGAAATACATGAAGATATGCTTTGGTTTACATTCGATATCTCATGAGCCTATAACTGCGCTCTGAGCCATGTTCTGAGCCTGCGTGCCGCATCTTACGTCTTTGCTGGCTTGCCTCGACTAAATTAGCCCATCAATCGACATGAGCAAATAAATAAATAATTAATTTCATGGAAACACAATTAACTTTTTTTTATATAAACTATAAGTTGGCCCTTGACGTCTATCACACCTGGTGGTAAGTGATGATGCAGTCTAGGATGGTAACTGGCTAACCTGTTATGGTAAACCCACACTAATAATTGGTTTCTACGTGAACATCATCATCAACATCGTGCCGGAACGCTAAATCGCTCAGCGACACGTTTTTTTGGAAGGGTAGCTAGGCACGGCCGAAGCCTCCCACCAGACCAGACACGACTTCAGTTAGCCTTCAAACATTGTTTAAATCTAAAACACATATTAATTCATTTCAGCAGCTAAACTATCGTATACCGGACAAAAAATTTATATCATATAATTTTTTATTGCTTTTATTCTATTAACTTTCCTTAAAGATAATTATAGTAATATGTTTTTGGCGGACTTTTTTTACCAAAAATCAACATAATTATTAAGCGATGAAACTATGGAACATTTAACAAACTGTACATACACGTGCTTCGACATTAACTAACACATAAACAGAATGATCAAGATATATATAAGTAAGGGTGAAATATTCTCATATATTGCTAGATATTTTAACTTCCCATAGAATTAATATACTGATAGTAGGTAGGTATATCATGGAGTGAGTCGATAAATCCAGCGGATCCAATGTAACGCGTATTCCCTGGAGGTCCCATGGAACGAGGATTTCACTTACTTTTCCTCCCGGGATAGGTGATAGCTGATATAATATATTGGATGTGATAAGCGCTACGTTTCTTTATGAGAGAAAAAGTAAATAGTATTTTTATGGTTTTACATCAAACTTGTTTTTGTGAATGCGGTATAAAGGGCTGTGACTTCGGTGCTTTCGGAATGCGCTACAATATTTAATAGCTGGAAAGTTGAGATCGTTAAATATGGCAAACACTTGCAATAAACGTTAATTTAAAATTATAACAAAAATTAAAAATCTACCTAAAGTTTATGAATAAGAACTAACAGATGGCCAAATATAGATATACTTTATAGACATAATATAGTTGTTAATTGCAAAAAATATAATACTTATTAACGACTCTAATGAAGCAATTATGAGGATGTTGCATTCTTTTATTAAATAACTTCCTATAACTTGGCTGCCAAATCGCTAAAATAGTATCTGTTGCTATTTAATATCGGTTGGGTGGCGCTCTCCATATCACGTAGCTTTATATAATTACAAAGAGAAAAAAGGGCTGGAAAAGGAGTCTCCGCCTCGTTTTCCAAATAAAAATCGAATCGATGTCATGGTAAAAGGAATACTTTCCTCGCTGCAACAATATCTCAAAGTTCCTCACGTGGGGCGGCGGCGCCCGGGGCCAAATGAGAAACGAGTTAACCTGTCACTTGCACGGCCGATCTTTTGAACGTTACTCCGCAGGATGCATCGCCCATTTATATTGTCCTTTTAGTTGAACTTCTAAAATGTTTAGAAAACTATCAAAGGTCTTGTGTGTAATTAAATATTTTTTATTTTTGTTGTGGTTCACTAGATGAAGCGATGATGAAGAACATCGTATTCTTCGGAAGTTTTCGGGTTATCGCAAGATTGCCTTTGTTTTTTGTCTGTAAATATAGCGCTTACTAATTAAATGAAGGGCGGAAGATTGCCTCGTGGTTTTACCACGAGGGCAACATGTTTGCTTAGTTAGGTAGTGAAAAAAAATATTATTATGTACCTACTAAATATTTTTTACATAATTTCGATTCCATATTTTCATCAAAATATTTCATCTTCATCATTGTATGTACAAATGGAAGTTTATCAAACCAACAAACCATAAATTAGACATTATTTATCAGAATTGACCGATAGAGCTGTGAGAGTCTGACAGTATTTAAATTTACTCAATTAAACTCGGATGCCTAATTTCACTCGGTTAAATAGAAAACAATATTCTGAAGTAAGTACGCTAAGGACACTCGGACTGTTGTAGACTTTTCCAATCAGAATACAAGTATTGTTGAAAAGGACAATCGAAGCTTGAGTGGACTTACACATTTCTAAGAACCAGCGGCTAATAAATTGGCCCGTGATCCTTCTGAGTCCTATTACTTTTATACACTCTTCCAGTTAATCTTGGTATTTACTCAACGCGAATTCTCCTCATAGAAAGAATAATAATATCATCGTATCTACTGGTACAGGCTCATATAACTCACAGGACATGAGAGAAGGTAAAAACCAAATGGACCCAAAGTCAGTCCTGTTATTTACATCAGTCAACGTATCCCAAACGAAACCTTTGTCTGATTTCATAGGCCACACTAGAAACAAATTATAATGACAAAATAGCATTGAATGTCAAGGTCGCTGGGTCGCAGCCGGCGCAGCTGGCAGAGCTGACTAATTAAAAAAAATGATGTTCGATAAAGGCAAATCCTAGTTTTCTTTTCAGCTCGTACTCGATTATATCTGGCCTCCGAAACAGTGGTACAATCACTGCAACCACTGCAAAAAGACAAAATTCAATTTTCAAAACAGCTTATAAAGTATGCCTACTTCTTGCTATTATGCAAAGTTTTCACCAATTGTGGCTAAAGCACATAAAATATATGGAATGCGCCAAACGCTAAACTGGTAAAAGTTTGGGACAGAGAATAAGTTTTTTTTTATACTCTTCAAGTGGTCCTTGACGGCTATCTCACCTGGTTGTAAGTGATGATGCTGTTTAGGATGTTAGCGGACTAACCTGTTAGGAGTATGGTAACCCACGCTCCTAATTGGTTTCTACGCGACATCGTACCGGAACGCTAAATTGCTTGGCAACACGTCTTTGTTGGTAGGGTTTTAACTAGCCACGGCGGAAGCCTCCCAGCAGACCAGGCTCCCCAACTTTATAATGACACAGCGCACGCACTGTGCCACGGAGGTTGTCATGATCTGATGCTTTCGCTCAGTTAACGAATATACGTATTATGTATGAACATAATACGTATATTCGTTTGTTATTTCCATATTCATCATTGTTTGATGGCTTCATTTACTTATATTGACCTAAAAATAAATCAAATTTGAATTTAGACGATGTAATATTAAAAAAAAATAAGGTTGAAAACTATTGAATATAAAGAAATGTTTCTTCATGGATATCCAAGATTTATAATGTAAGATGTATTTGTTTTCCTACACCACACCACACATAGCTTATATATCCTCTTAAATAACTAAGCTCTCTACGCACGTTCCGCTCCGTTGCGTTTCCGAATTAAGAAACAAGCAAACAAACGTGTCAACCTCGCGTTTATTAATTAAATAATTAATACACAGAAATGAGAGGTCACTGACTACTAACACGAAATCATGGTATATTTGACGTATGAAGCGAAATTTTGTTTATTATTTATCCGGGGGTTGCATTATTTTAGTTTGTTTTTATGCTAAAACAACCCTAAAAAATAAAATTCAACGGGACGTAGAAGCTTCTTCTACGACAATATTTTTCATATAGGTGCTTTGTAACTTTGCTTTTAAAAGTCTCATGAAATTTCAACATCTTATTTCCCATCAATATTATAAATAGATATAAAAAAAGACTTTTTTTCCCGGGAGAGTTAACATTTCCCGCAGATTTTTAATATACCGATTAAATATAGGACAGAGTAGTGGGAAATAGCTTTTTTCCTTTTTATTTAAAGAGCTTAGTAAGTAGTGAGCTAAGTATTAAAGTACAGATGTTTAGCTGAATCTCACACTCTAATCATCATGATCAACCCATTACCGGCTCACTACAGAGCACGGGTCTCCTCTCAATATGAGAAGGGTTTGGCCAAAGACCACCACGCTGGCCAAGTGCGGATTGGCAGACTTCACACGCCTTTGAGAACATTATGGAGAACTCTCAGGCGTGCAGGTTTCCTCACGATGTTTTCCTTCACCGTTAAAGCAAGTGATATTTTAATTATTTAAAAAACTCACTCTAATATAAAAACAAATTTCACTTGAAAACTAAGAACAAACGTCAAAGAGTTATTTAATTACCAATCTACATATCAGCCGACGTCATATTCAACAGATCTTAATTTGCATCTTAAAGTTCACTCTTTAGGCGAGCATAAGACCACGGTAAACTTTGTAATGTAATTTTTATTTGTTATATTATGTATAAATATTAAAATATCAGCAAGTGATTGTAAGTTGTCTCTTCAAGAATCCTTTCTTCTATTTCTTACGATACCCCCCAGGACTCCACCTGGTAATATATTATACAAAATACAATAGACAATTCTAAAGCCACAACCTATAAAATAACAGAATAAAGCACAACAACACAGCATACTGAGAGTGCTTTTGTGTTATTTTTTTTCAATATACTCGTAGAACAAAACGAACTCGCTATTTCTCGACTTCATTTACTAATGCAATTTCCTTGTACCCAATGTACTATTGTAAATGAATATAAAATAACTCTCTTTATTTGTGTTTGTCATTTCGTCGATTATACTTTTGCGTTTCGCTTGACACACTTTATACTATTTCGTAATGAGGGACGCTTTACTTTTAATATTACAATTACCTTTTCGCGCGAGAGTATTTCGCAGTCGGGTCGCCATTTTCACTCCGTTCTGTATTCATTCGTGATAAAATAAACATTAATTGGAAATTGTGTTTATTTCCAGGGGCGCGTCGCACAGTGCGTAATAATTTGTGTATTCATAATGATAGTTTTATGATTCGAATATCCATTCAGTTTCGGAAATATATTGAATTATTTTCCTACTTAATTACTTAATTCTCTGACTTCTTTCCGTATAATATGATTTCATCTTTGCTCGTTACCTTGATGATATAATGAACTTTAGTTTATTTTCTCTCTCCCAAAAATAATGACACTTTTGACGACCTTATCCATAAAACAACAAGTTCTGGTTATTAATAAAAAATTGATTAAAACAACTGCAGTGCATCCTTAATGTTTATCTATTTCTAAGACTATCAAAACTTATATTACAGAAAAGCATTGTACGCACGACTCTGGTCCAGTATGCAGAAATAGCGTATCTATTATTTAAGCTGTGGGTGAAAGTCCCTGTATAAAAGTTTGATGACAGAAAACGATAGATAAGTCGAATAATAATATATGTAATAGTGGAAAAAATTGCATTTAATGTCTAATCTCTAAAATCGAAGTGAACTAGATGTTTACTTAGATTGTATATTGATTTATACAAACGAGTTGGTTACATTTTCTTTTTCTTGCCTCAAAAATCCGTAATGAAGTGTATATTAAATAATTACTTCTTAAAAAAACTGATTCTCGGGTTCGAATTTTCTACACAATTAAACAAAGAGACGCTAAACGATAGTTTACATAAATAGCCTATGTTAAAAAAATATGAAACAGACTCCATTATCAGTTATGCAATATATTCATTCCCTTTATGTACAAAGAATACGTAATACCGTTTCCTTGGATAACAAAACTTCCGACGGGCTTAATGAAATTTCTAAGAGAGAAAATAAGGATTTTTCGAGTCTGTTTATAAGTGACTGATATCGGATATAAAAATACAACCAAATTGAAATCTAAATTAGACAATTAAAAGAGATGATGCTTATACGAAAGTGGTTTATACAATTATTGTTTTTAAATCAATTAAAGCTTCAAGGTGCACTAAGACGGTCCAAGTCACCCAGTTAATAAATTTGGAACATCAGCGTGATTTATCTGCTGACTCGAGCAGGCCAGTGGTGAGCGGCGTCACGTCGCTTCAATGTCAAGTTACCTGTCATTTAATACAATAACATCTCATTTCATACCTATGTATCCTTGAGAACGTACCGAATACTCATCCACTGAGTGTACGTGCTCAATCGTTTATTATTAATATTTTTCGGTTATTCGATTTAAGGTTTGCTTAGGTTTGCGCTAACAACGAAAAATACAGATAAATATAACTCTGTAATATTACTATCTATATATGTGAGGAGAGATTTGGTATAGGTAGTAATTAGTTGCCTTAGATGTCGCCCTGAGACAGTGTTTGCAGTATAATTGAAGGCAATGTCTATGAATACAATAAAGCTGTGAGTGGGCAAGTTTTTTTTATTAAATATATTTTTAAATCTACTTGACGTATCTGATGCAAAGTCTTAGAAACCAATTAGGAGTATAGGTTTAATAAAACGGTTATATCGATATGCACTGAATCATCACTTTCCAGTAAGTATGACACGGATGGATATATAAGATGTGGTCAGATATTCACTTTTAGGGACGTCAAAATAAAATAACTATGTAAGTGTGCATATAATTTTGTCATAATGACTCTCAGATTGAGAGATATTGAAACGTGTGACGTCAGCCACCGCGCTTGCTTAGTAGTGGTTATGAGTAGGGGAAGCTCTGTTAAAAGCACGGAGTGTTTCGTTTTCAATTTGAAACCTGTTAACCATTAATTACCTGTTAATTTGAAAACCAAGATGGTATTTAGGCACGGTGAAACGTTCTGACCAGGCAACACATGTTGTATCCATCACCATCTGCTTAATGCATAGGCATCTCGTATGGAGCAATGGTTATTGACAGACTCAGATTTAGATATTATTTTATGGCAAACCATAAATGAGGTATGGTTTTGTTAATACTGAGTATCGGATAACTAATTTCACCTGCGGGGTTTTCCGTGGATACGGTGTATAGGAAAATTAAGTCGGCCTTAGTTGCTCATTGAAGTACGGAACCTTAGAAAGGCGCCAATATCACACGTGCCCGCATCAGGAGGTTAAGAAATCAGCAAAGTGGCTTCCCGGCCTCGAGTCTGAGGGGAGGCGAACGCACACTCTAGTTCGGGGACGTTGAAAAGCTTTCTTCGCTTCTGCCGCTGGCGTTTTTCAATTGTACTTTTCGCGCTCCGCTTGACACGTTTTTTATTATTCCATAATGAGAAACGCTTTACTTTTAATATAACAATTACCTCTTCGCGGGCGGCGCTGTTCCGCGGTTGAGTTGCCATTCCACTTTGTATGTTTTTGTATTTATTTGCTTTTCGCAGAATAAATACGGCGTTGCGAATAAAGGTTTATTGGAATTTCGGCTTATTTCAATTCGGAGGCGTGACAGAGTGCGTAATGGTTTTTGTATTTGTTATGACAATTTTATGATTCGAATATTAATTTTCAATCATTCGGAAATGATTTGAACGAAATTGTTGATTTATGCCGCTGCGTTACAGCAGTGATAATGTTATTATCAAGTGCCCCGCATTGATCTCACTATTACATTTGTTTAATAGCATATCTATTTATTTTCATTTGCAGACAAAATTGCTTATATGATAGCTGTGAACTAATTAACGATTGAAATCGCATTCTTATTTAATTCGAATATCGAAAATTTTGCCTAGAGTTAGGTAGAGTTTTTGCATAGGTTTCACCCAGAACTATTTTTCATTTAATCTCAAAAAGCCAAATTTATTTTACAGTGGAGAGAAAAAGAATAATTTTCAGGAGATAATATCCTTACACCAGAACGAGAGTATAAGCTATTACCCACGAAATATTCTTTCAAAGCGGTTATGTGCGTTTTTAAACAATTAAAATATCACTTGCTTCAACGGTGAAGGAAAACATCGTGAGGAAACCTGCACGCCTGAGAGTTCTCCATAATATTCTCAAAGGTGTGTGAAGTCTGCCAATCCGCACATGGCCAGTGTGGTGGACTATGGCGAAACCCTTCTCACATTGAGAGAAGACCCGTGCTCTGTAGTGAGCCGGTAATGGGTTGATCATGATGATTCTTTCAAATAAATTAAATAGTTTGCATAATAAATTCTGTTTAGGTTTCTTAATGAATATTATAATTAATCTCCAGAAATATATTTTATTTATATATTCAAAAATAGGCAACTGAATAATTTTCAATTTCTTCGCACATCACAAATTTGTACATCTACACATATTTCATGATACTACGAGTACTTCAGCAACATAGCAACCCTAGGTAACGCTGAGGGCAAAATATATATGGCTTTTATCTCCTTCTTATAACCCAATGAAGCGTACGTTATATTAAAGAGCCGAATACTTCTGCAGTGGAGCGCACCTCATCTGTTCTTACGGGAAAGAATTCCACTCAACATGAAAAGATAAAGAGGTTTTATGAAAAGTTCTTTCTTCAATTTACATAAAGGAAGACCGCGCTAACAACGTGACAAAGAGCGGAAGCCAAGGAAAAATAATCGATTCCTTTTATAGCACTCTGAGACCTGTGCCCTGATCCTCTATAGAATTGAAGCAATACATACTTATGATTACAAGTGTGACGTAATAAAATACAGTTTTGGTTACCTACTTACCATACATATTTTACAATTTTCTATGCAACTTTAGAAACCAAATTATATTTTTTATTTAATTTTATTAAGTCTTAAGATTAATAGATATTTCTGTTCATAAAAATCATCATCATCATCATCATCATGATCAACCCATTATCGGCTCACTACAGAGCACGGGTCTCCTCTCAATATGAGAAGGGTTTGGCCATAGTCCACCACGCTGGCCATGTGCGGATTGGCAGACTTCACGCTCCTTTGAGAACATTATGGAGAACTGTCTGCCGTGCAGGTTTCCTCACGTTTCCATATTTTCCTTCGCCGCTGAAGCAAGTGATATTTTAGTTGCTTAAAAACGCACATAACTCCGAAAAGTTAGAGGTGCGTGCCCGAGTTCGAACCCCCGACCTCTTATTAGGAAGCGGACGCCCTAACCACTAGGCTATCACAGCTCATAAAAATAGGCATATATTATAATACTTCCAGAGTTAAATAATTTTATAATAATTTCTAGGGTTAGTTAACTAAACAATTTAAAGGTTGATCTAAATCAGTTTGTGATTTATAATTTGTATCTACAAATACAAAAGGTAAATCCGACCGACTGACTTATCAATGCACTGCTCAACCCACTGGAGTAATTAGGCTGATTTTTGACATACAGACAGATTCCCTTAAGAACGCATAATTGAGTTTTTTTTACGTGTTCCTATAGTATATCTTTCTGTGAAAGAATAAGCGGGTAAAAGACGTTGATTTAACTTACGATTATTTGACACAAAGATTTGAGGTGACATTACACTAAGGTGAAGATCCGAGATAATAAGCGATGTTTTATAAATAGCCTATCGGAAATCGTTATTTCCACAGCTCATCTTCGCTATAATTCGGTTGATAATAATACAAGTGGGAAGAAGAGGAGCTCTAGCATCTCCACCTCACTGATCCTTCCTCCTCCTCTTTCTCAGCTCCCATATTCTGATGTACCGATGTATTTTTGACTGTTCTATGACTTATTCGCTAAACTACAGTTTAGCGAACAAGTCATAGAACAGTCAAAAATTTGTTGTCAGTTTATTGGAGATAGCACTGCTCTGCTCAAAGCTCTGCTACACATGATTGGAAATACCTTACGGGCTACACGAGCAGTGTCCCGGTCCTTCTCCTTTCCGTTTTAAACGAATACGGGCTTTGACCTATCAGTACATTTTTATTTACATTTTTCTTTATAGACACGGATCTACTGAGAGTTTGATCTTGATTCACTAATGGATTTAATTTGCGTCCGATGATTTGACTTAATCGATTGATAGAAATATTAATTTTGCATTGTTTAAAAGAAGCGGAAAGGAAATCCCCTGGTTTTTTAATAATATCTACCAATGTACATGTCATTGAACCCAATGGTTCAATAGTTTTTGTTTTACTCGCAGAAACATAAAAATAAACAGTGTTAATTTTATTTCACCACAGAAAGATTGCCGCGGGTTCCGCACTCGGTATAAAACTCGATAAGTGGATGAAAATTCGCGAACAGAATAAACATCGCCGAACACTTTTTGCTCCGTCTTCGATCGTTATTTATTATTTATGGAAATAGACCTGGAAACTCCATCGAGGGAAGGTTGTCATATTTTTCTTTAAAAAAAGTAATGTCCCCCGGTGCGGCGAGCGTTTGTCATGCAAATTTATGCGATCCGTTTTAGCGTTCGTTTTTAAAGCGATTGCGATTTCTAGACGGAATATTGAATCGCGAACAAAAACAAGATCACTCGATAACGTGAGGCGGGCCTCGCTGTCACGAAGGATGTTAATCTCAATAATGAATCAGATCACGGCATTTTTTTTTCCACTTTATTGGCAAGTCATCCAAGCGACATTTACAAGTGCCGTGATGCTATAGAAAGGCAAATGGAAACTTGCTCTTTGTCATACATATTTACCGAGTGAATCGACGTGTTCTAATTTATTTGGCTGACATTGGACATTAATTGGAATCACTTATAATATTATTTGTTATGATAATTTTTACCTTTTGTAACTATGAAGACTTATTTGTTCCTTTGAAGGTAAAGTGAACGATAATGACGATCAGCTCTAGTTTTCAGTGAAGTCAATATATATATTTTTTTTTATCCACTACAAGTTAGCCCTTGACAGCAATCCCACCTGATGGTAAGTGATGATGCACTCTAAGATGGTAGCGGGCTAACCTGTGAGGGGTATGGTAAACCCACACTCCTAATTGGTTTCTACGCGACATCGTGCCGGAATGCTAAATCGCTTGGCGACACGTCTACAAAGCCGTGCTAGTTACCACCCTACCGACAACGGTAGGGTGCTAACTAGCCACGGCCGAAGCCTCCCACCAGACCAGACTCGAGCCGGGAATCGAACCCAGGACCTCCAAGTTTATAATCCGACAGCACGCTGCGCCACGGAGGTCGTCAATATAAACCTGCTGATTTCTGATTTCTATGTTTTTACCTAAACTTTTATATACGTATAAATATTACTTCGAGTAGACTATTTTTTAGCTTTCCAGTGCAATATTTTTAAATATTGACCAAATTTTTAGCATATGCTCTATTTTATAAATTCAGTATTTCGTACCAAGACTTAATTGAAATTGATTAAAAAATGTCCATTTGTTAGAGTTGTTTTATTTTTTAGAAGTAAACAGTGATTAGTATAAGTTTTTATTATTATATATTTTTTTTTCGTTATATTACTGAGCGAAAAACTCAATGTATTCTCTGGAAGTTTTTCTTAAAGATAAAAGTTACTAAAATTTCTTTTCTGACTGTGGTATTGAATTAAATGTGGTACACAAATAAACATGGCGCTCATCGGCACTTCCGATCTTTCATCGGTAGTGTTGTGACGTTTTATTTGAGTTATGCATTTATTTACGGTTGTTTTAAATAAAAATGCTTGCCCTGCCTAGTGGACACTACTCTGACGATGTAGTAATATCTTACACCAAATTTACGCCACTGCCATCGGCTTTTAACCATTTTGATAATATTCTATCAAGCTTGCTTCAATGACATGAAACTTAAATGACACTGTGCCCACAAAGGCATAATCGATGACGTCATAAATAAAATCCCTACTACATTATAAGGCATTTAAGGGTAAACGATTATGTGAGGTCGGGTGAAATTGAGCGCCTTTAAGAGCCTATCATTTATCATCTGTGTACGATATCATTACGCCATGTTCATCCCAAGTAACTGACGCTAAGAAATCTTTGCATTACGAGTACAGCGTCGACACACTTACTGACTTTACATTTCGAATTAAATTATCATGATATCAGGTGATGATTTGTATGATGAAGTAACTAGAAAACTATTTTTAACTAATCACAGTCAAGATATTGTCATTACAGTTACTAAAAGTATATAGAAATATTTTTAGTACAAAAAACTGGTTTCAAAATAATAATATACTCGTTAAATAACCGAAAGAATAAAAACCCCGACTACTCTCTTTCTTTTTAATAGGTAAAATGTTAGTAGCCTAATGTCTACTGCACATAATTTTATATATATTTTTCCTCGCAGAAACGTTAACATTGTTACAGCCACTATCGAAAAATAGTATGCAAGCTTGCGACAAAGAGTATTTTACAACTCCTCGACTTTGGTTCAGGAGGTTTCTTCGCACTGCCTGAAGTTTTCAGTTCAGTTTCAACAAGTCTGAAGAGTGGAAAATATTACTCCATAAAATAGTAGCCATATACTAATTATCAAGCAGTAGCTACCGAATGTTTTATTATTTGCCCATGAAAAATACTATAACAATTTGTTATCCTGCATAATACTTATATATATTAATATGTCTTATGACAGAGAAATATTATGGTTCGTAATCACATGGAAGGTGCATAAAGCGTTTTCGTTAGTTGTCGGTTCTGGCTCACCGCAAACAGCGTTAGGAAACTTCGTTCTGAAAGAATGAGTGCATATAATGTTTAAATCATTCCGAATGAAATCGTACTAAATAATACGTTTTTGATAGTATACTATTTATTACAAATAGCAGAGAGATTGTTAAGTTGGTACGTATGGAGTGGGTTTAAGCCAGGATTGTGAGCAGTGGCCCTGACCGGGTTATAAATGTTCCACGAAAATACAATGAATTAAATCAACTGAGCGCCTTTTTGTGAGTGTAGCAAGAGGGAAGGAAAAATATTATTTTGTATTTTTGTACGATCCCTCTGTGACCTTTCGCGAGTCATTTACTATGTATAAATGTAATTTACAATGTTTTATGAAGACAGACAAGATCGCTGAGATTTCGCTTACTGATTCACCAATATAAACACCAACCTCTTTGTATGCGAGCAAGTGTCGGCAAGGAAATCGTAAGTTGGTATGTGACGTGCATAGACGCTCTACGTGGGTACAGCTACGAAGCTACGAGTGGGTGCTATGACCATGCTGAATTTGCTTTTTGACATTTACTTGATTGTAACGGAACCCGTATCGTATTATAATACGATAGATAGAGTATTTTCAAGCTATTTAAATGGTGAATATATATATTCACCATTTATATAGCTTGAAAATACTTTTGCCTGATGCTTTTTCTACATAGCAGAAAAGTTCAACGATAATTAGTTCAGGTTTTCTTGCTATATAGTAGTAGTAGTAGTTTACAGAGTACCTTTCTTACCTCTCTTCTTAGAATAAGTTCATAACAAACTTGACCCGATATTCTTTTGAACTTAATAAGAGATTGTCATAACCAACGAAAAACAACTCAGTTCTACGCTTTTGTAAATAACCTGCAAAGTTTTACACCTATCAATAAAGATATGTAAATAACGTCTTTTATATCCATATTTAATAGCGTTAATCCATGCAATCGATGTTGCGGGCGTCATCGGTACCCGATCAACACGCATACAACTCAAATTCTCCATATTGGAACTAAAGTGCGTAACTGAACAACATCGGGTCGGGCGTGTGATATGCGTTCAGCATTAGGCACGCTCCACTTTAATAAATTACGAACTGTTACTGAAGCAGCGCTGTCCGTTCACGGGCGGCTAAGTAGCGCTCGCGTGCATATGCAAGTTGCGCCATCTACCGGCATCCGGCGGATCTGGTCGACTTGTAACTTTGTCTTTGACTTCCACTCCGCAACCGGCAATCGTGAATTTAATCAAAATAACTTCCACGTAAATAACAGTTTCAAGTTTTAGTTCCCAGGTTTAGTCATCAGTTTCCGAACTCATGAATTACGTTTAAAGGCAGTGGAGTGAATGCAGATATTATAACTACCCGCGATGGATCAGTGTCTATGCCTTCATTCGTAGGGTTCCGTACCTGAAAGGTACGAGACTATTATTAAGTCTGACTGTCAGCGGGTTGTTTCTCATAAACCGCTAAAGGTAGAGATCTGCTTAAGAGGAAGGCTATATATATATTAGCCCACAAACCTGACTACAATTGTATGAAACAGCTTTATTGTAGTATGTGAGATTATTTGATGTACAATCGAGTCTTCTAGATGTGGACGTGGCGTGTATAAAGGAAGGGTACAGTAATAATTACAGCACAACATTAATCTAAAATTACAACACAGTTAAAACAAAAGGTAAACAAAATTATTTACTTAATCACTTACTTAAACCTAAGTGTAAATAATAACAATAAACAAGATGAAAATAATGGACGGTAGCGCTAACAAAAAAAAATATTCCAATTCAAACTCGATATAGACTTTATACGAACTGGCCTTTCGGAGGCGTGTTTGGTGCGTGCATATAATTTTTTATATTGCACTGATAGTATTATGATAACTACATTCGTCAAATAAAAACTAAGGCTATCAGGGTTCCGAACCCACCCTGGTCTAAGGAGACACAACGAATCAATTTGACGTGTTTTATTTTTGCAATCACCATCTCATATTATAAAAATTTAATTCCTAATTAGAACCACAATTCATACTCGAGCTTTTATATAATTTACGAAAGCATCGTAAAATAAGTATATTTTCATTCCAAAAAGAAGCAAACGCTAAAGTGTAATTGAGAAATTATAAATTCCAAAAATGTCTCTGCCGTTTGTCGAACCCGGGCCCTCCCGCGTATACGGCGCTCACCAACTGGGCCAGAGAGACCAGTTTATCACACGAAGAAGCATGAACAGGGCGAGTTATTTTTTAATTAAAATTGTTCATAGGCTGGCTATTTTGATACCGGAAAAATGCGTGGTTTTTATGAGATAATTATTAATTTTAATATGTATTAATATTTACATGTAAACATCGTTATATTTTATTTAAAGGAAAAAGGCAACTAAAGGCGGCTTTATTGCTAAAATCCGATCTCTACTTGGCAACCTAGATTGGAGTTTATGTTATTAAGAAGTAGTATTCATTCATTCATATTTATATTATTTCAATCGTTTCATAATGTAAGGAACCCTTCGTTTGCAACTCGCACTGAGCTGGTTTTTTAACTGTCCTTTTAATAATTGCTTGTGAGTAACTGCGCTTAAAATATGTGCGACTGCAAAGCGTTGCTTTTAATTAAAGTAACGATGGTTCCGAGTTTAATTGGTTCAATTTACACACTTACACTACCAAATGTAGGATTCGCATTTAGTTTATTTTTATCTTTCACTTAGCATTTTTACTCGTGTGAAATATCTAAACACATAATGAATCAAACATGAACGTAGAATTATGATCAAGTACTATGAAAAGTAAAGAGAGAAAAGAAAGTTTTTCTCTTTCATGGTGGAAGTTCAATCAAAAGTGACGTTTACCTGCTTACCTACGTACGACCACACATAATTCAGTGCGCGACGCGATTCAAAAAGAATATGTTAATGAAGTCGGTACAAAGTTGAAAAGTTATTAAAAGTTATACGACACATTATTTGTCGAGGCGCTCATACGGGTTAATATTTCAAAATTTATTTTATCTCGACGCAGATTATTGGCTCACTGTTGGCTATTTGTAGTTCACTAACTTTGCGTTGAAAGTATAATATTAATAAAACGAGGTCTTAGAGCTGGCTTAAGTTAGAGCTTTTACAAAAATCAACACTGTATGAACAAGGTGGTCGCCAGAACAACACAACGACAAAATAAAGCATTCCAGGCTTTTCTGAAACGGTTCCTCTTAGCGACTTACTAAATCCCTTGAATTGTAAATGTGCAACGTCTTGAAGTCCGGGACATTAATCCTTTAAAAGTTTGTAAGCCATTCGCAGGTAGCTCGGTTTTTTGTTCGCAGTTTGTTAAAAGATTAGCGGTTTGTCATTGACCGTTAGCCATTACTTCTAATCCCTGTGCAGTGTAGCTAATGATAGAAGCGGGGTTTTAAAGATTTCTTATCGTGAAAATCGGTTTAAATGAAAACATACGGTGCATCTTTGTTCGCCTGTACAACTTCATATATGAGAAAAATGTTTGTAGAATTCGCAATTTGTAACAGTTATAAAAAATACCTATACCTTTAAATATATTGCAAACTAGCTGTACCTCGCAGTTTCAGCCGATATATCAATGGTTTCGCTCCGATGTTAGGTTATATTAACACCGTTAAAAATTGACAATCAATTAAATCTGTACGTACATATATATTGTATAAACATCTCAGAAAACGGTATAAAACTCTTTAGTGCCATTATAATTATCTCACATACAGGTAACAAAATATACGTTGGGATTACTCTCAGCGCGAGAATTGACGCTGTATTGTTGAGTTTCCAAGTTAACTATAAAACAACGTCAGTGATTCGTGAAACCGGTCTTACGAACACTTCAGGCGACCGAAGCGAAGTTAATTATAATATGGGACCTAACTGTTCTCCTCCCCACGTCACTAGCATTGCGAATGACGCCTGTTCAGTTTTACAGCTACGCAATAAAAAACTTAAAACATTATAGGTAGTACGTGTTCCCAAACAATCAACGTGCAGTAAGTATTATGTACAAAAAATCTGCCTAACGAGTTGCATGTTTTCCGCATTCACAATTTATAGTCTTGCGAAAATTATATCGGTTAATGTGCCGGGCGGTTTTAGTTTCATGTTGGGGGCATGTTCGAAGGCAAGAAGCGGGATTATTGCCTATCATGAATATTATGATTAGAGGCGGATTTTTCAAATTATCGTTCTTACCGCATAACAAATACGGTCGCTAATGGTGCAAGACATGCAGGCCCTTGTACACAATTCGTACAAATTGTATTCCTAGTATACAGACTGCCCGCGGTATCGGACAATTTAAAAGCGCTTATCGGTATATTTGCAGGATATTTGGATGAATTTTGAATTTAAACTGATCTATAGAGTTTTTACTTACTAGAAAAACTTGTTATCAACAAAGATGACCTACTGGACTCAAAAGTGGATTGATTATAATCTTGAGTTCAATGTGAACTGCCATTGCGCTAGGTCGCATTATAAAATTGGAGATTCTGGGTTCGATTTCTGGCTCGAGTCTGGTCTGGTGGGAGGCTTCGGCCGTGGCTAGTTACCACCCTACCGACAAAGACGTATCGCAGAGCGATTTAGCGTTCCGGCACGATGTCGCGTAGAAACTAATTAAGAGTGTGGTTGTACCATAGCCCTAATAGGTTCGCCCGCTACCATCCTAGACTGCATCTACACTTACCACCAGGTGAGATGCCCGTCAAGGGTTAGCTTGTAGTCTATAAAAAATAGAAAAAATCTTTTTCCCTTCAACTCTAATAGGCTCTTCCGTCCAGCTGCACCAGTTGATCAGATATCACCCAAACTGTAATCTACCACAGTTCTCAATGGAGCCTGTAGCTCTTGTAATGCAACGAGAGAACGATAGTGCATCATATATATATTTTTTTCGGACTGTCTATTAACTGTACAAACCCTATTGGTTGCCACAGCGTATCCGGGCTGTTTGGCGAGCTTTGGAAAGAAGCTCTGCCAGAAGAAATTTTGAGCCCTAGGACTCGAAGAAACTAAGGGAACGGCTGCCTAAGGGCGCCTCCTTTGAGGCCGAACCTCGGCTTAGGTGACTTTTGGGATAACGGGGGGTCGGACGGTGAGTGGTCCGTACGTCTCCGAGGCCGTGGATGGAGCCCACGTCCGGATGACGTAAGATAGCGGGGACCTCGTCTTCGCCGGCGAAAACGGTGTGTAGCGTATGATTGTGTGGTAGGTGGTACGAGTGTGTTGTCAGTAGACATCTGATCGTCAGGGTCATGAAGGATATGTTTAGGTCTCCTCTTTCGGAGAGGAGCGCTTAGGTCGGGGGAGTAGGGTGCATCATAGTGAACTTCCAGAGTGTTATTGGATCCACTGGTGCAGCCGAAGGGACTAGTGGTTAAACACAGAGTAGTACTCCATAGTGGTTGCCATCCAATGGTGAGTACAGTCGTAAAACTGTGACATCCTACAACATTTAAACAGGAGGAAGAAGAAATTTTAAGCAAAGAATTTCTGCTGCACTCTAAAGGTTGGAGCTACTCGTAGTAACTAAGGCAAGAGTATAATATAAATAAGTTTTGTTACGATTGTTTATAGTAAAAACAAGGAAACCGTGAGCCCGAAAAGTAGACAAAACATTGTAGTAATATTGTTTTAGAAAACTCATTGTAGACTCCAAATGGACGCGGAGGATACCCTTCTGGACACAAATGCGTGTTGATATAAGACCCGTGGGAGGTCCCGGTGCTATTTTAGGGCCGTAAAAATTTACCCCGCGTCAGTTAGGACAGAGAAATTAGAGCGTTAAATACACAAATGGGCCTCTACCAACCAAATTAATGTAACAAAATTCTTAATGTTTTCTTTATTTATGATAGTCTAGTGTTTAAATGTCTATTATAGTGTAGTAGTGAGCAGGTTGAGCTCGAGGATGATTACGACGTCCTGGGTTTGATTTCCGGCTCAAAAAATCGATGTCGTATTGTAATTTTCTGTTCAGAAATTTTCAATACGAGGTATATGGTGCTGACCACCCTGGTTCCTCAAAGAGCAACGTAAGCTATCGATATGGAATACTACCATTAGCATGTTTTAATAGTCGTTAAAGTCCCCGAGCACCAGAACTAGAATTTTAACAGCGTGGTGAGACCTTTTAATTATAATTGTTTATAGAGCCGCAGCTCTATAAACAATTATAATTCTTATACGAAGCGCGTCGATCCAATTAAGTGCGTTGTCAACAAATCGCGCAAAAAAAAAATCATCAAAATAGGAAATATCTAAGTACAATTTATAAGCTGCTTGTTGTAAATAAACTTTCTTTGTACTCTAATTGACTTCTTAGGAAAATAAAACAAACATTTAAACAGCGCACGATAGTAACCCTTCTTCGAGCAAAGAAGTTTAATTAACATCAAAAAGAATCAACTTTCCTTTCGTCGAGTGTTGTTTTTCCGAGAGTCTTCTTAATTATTCAGAAAATTGATATTTCCCCCATTTACCTGTTTCAAATGTCTATTAAAAATGAATTTCACGAACCGTTGACCCAGAATTGAAGTATGAAAATAATATCTTATAACGATCTTTTTTGTAAAGGACCAATTTTATGATAATTTTTATAAATATTAATTTTGCTCTCAACACGAACGCAAAAACGTTCAGAGCTTTTTTGTTCATAAAGAAAAGAAAATTAGGCATGTTGAACATGACGAATATTTCTCCGTCATTCCAACTATGCATGCATCTTAGAAGTGACCTTAGAATTGTGATAAAAAAAACGTTTCCAACAATATGAGTCCAAGACGAAGAGATTTCATAAGATTCTCGCCATGACTACTATTGTTAAATTTGGGAGAAGTGACAAATATGACGACGATTTACACGCTTCACCGAGTATTTTATAAACATTTATTAGGATCATCAAGGTGTAAGTTGAACATAAAGTTTAACCAGTATCCACCGAGTCGGAACTACACTTACACACAAATAAAATTGTTACTGTACAACTGTTATTCGTTCTTAAGGAAACCTTGTTCTCGTAGAACTCAAGAGTAGCTCAGAAATAATAATGATTGTGCTGATGAAGCGATATTGCAGCCCTAAGATTTTGCCCACAGGATACATATCCTACATTCTTGGAATATGGCAGCACCATTTATTACATATTATGAGAGGATAAACGAAACCCTCTAACAGGTATTTTAGTTCTTAGGCCCGATTTTACCGTTGAAACGAAAGACGAACATTCTAGCTAAACTCGGCTTACGCATTAGCTTAATGCCAGTATTCGTGATTCAGGGTTGCCGTTTGAACATTTGATTGCTTAGCAAAACGTGGTTTTATTTTATCTAGTTCCCAAAGTAAACGGTTAACCAAGTCCTTAGTCTGGGGTCTATACTCTTCGGAGTATGAATCGCTGAGACCATCGCTTGAGTGGTGGTGGTGGTGGCAGCACAGCACAGTCCACTGTCCAATTTGATCGTATTACCCGCTACGCTTGACGCCTGCAGACCGAAGTTGACTGCGTCAGAACTAAGGTAATATAAGCTAAATACTGTCCACTCGCTCCAATTAAAGGCTCCGCCGAGCGAGTATCCAGGTTCAGAAACGATTTACGCTTTTCTTTAATTATATTGAGTAATTGGATAAGCTTCACAAAGACGAAAACATTCTGTAATACGTAAATAACTTTGTCTCCCTCCTAATATACCAAATACAGTACAATACGTACTGTACATAACGTAGACATATAATATGCGTTTACAACCAGTTTAGATACAAGAGCACAAAGAGATAACGATGCCTATGTTCTGAATCACGCGACAAAGCTCGCGTAACTGAATATAATGATCACTTACGTAGGTTTCCGAGAGGGATTTTTATGGAAATCTTTTTTTTTATAGTTCACAAATGGATTTGCTCTTTAATAAGATTTTCTATTTTCTGTCATGTAAATTTATGTTATTATTGTCTATGTCTCGCTTTGAAAGGCGTGGGAATTTTGGATATAATAAGACCCATTCTTGTCAAAATAATAACAGCGATTCAAATTTATCTCAAAATTCTGAAAGGACTCTTGACATCGTTTCACAAGCACGTGCATTTTTGCACTTGATTTGCGTATTTGATCGTTAATAAAGCATCCACGGCGAGGCATTGATTCCATATTTTAGCTCGACGGAAATGGGTTGAGATGGTTATAAAACAAACCGGCTATGTTTATTGTGGGCTTCGTCTTAGATCAGGGTGCTTTTGTAACCATCTTAGCTTTGGTTTTAAGTTAACAAACGGAGTTAGCAACACACGAATTGAAATAATGGGAAATATATTATATGAACGCTTTAACCTGTAATAACTTTAAATGAATAAACAATATTAGATTTAATTTGAGATGATTAGTTAGCTTAGATAGTTCATACTAAGGTCGATGTTGAATGTTGTAGTACCCGAGGTTTTTTTTGAATTTGTAAAATTATATTTGTCGTTAACTTTCATCAAAACTGTGATGGTAGTTTGAGCATTTATGAAAACAGTTATTCAGATAAAATTAAAGTCTACAAAATGTATTCATATTTTTCCTTTAATCTTATTCTAGCTTTGTTTTTTGTTCACATCTAAATTTGTCGGGCTTATTCCGGCTGTGTTACCGCCCCGGTGTTGTTAACGAACGTGTTATCGGAAAACTATTGGCGTGTAGAATTTGCAACTTTGTCTTTTTCTGTATTTTTTGTAGATACGTGTACAAAGCTTTATTTCAATTTCCTGATAGTTATTATTGAGAGCTATTTTTTTCAAATTACCTTTTTACTTGAAAATGTCAAATTTAACTCTCTGACAGTTTAAATAGCTTAAAACCGCGTATTAGCGTAGGAAAACAATAACAATATAATCGCCACGTTTCTGTCCCCTTACTAATAAATGTTGTATAGTTGTTACGCAATGTTTACCTAATCTTTTTTCAGTGACGGATAGACATCGGTTAACCATTATTCACTAGCAATGCATTGTTTGTTACTCTTTACACCCAGAACTCCAGTACAAATTAGGCTGAAATTTAGAATGGTAATCGCTTATACCCTGATTATACACATAGATTATTCACTTCACTTTACATTCCCGCACTCCCAAGAAAAGTCAGGTTCCCGCGGGATTTGTGAAAGACTGAATTTCACGTCGTTAAGCTACTGCTATAGCTTTAATTCGCTATTGAGAAATTATTTTATATGGTTGGGCAGGAAGTGTGTACGGGAACGGGAAAAAGAAAGTGAAAAGTGATACTCTTTTTTATGATAATTCCACAGCAAATTTGAAAAACCCTCAATCTACGCGTTCGAAGTCTTAGTTATTTATAACAAAGTATGTATATCGCTTCTTCTACGTCGTTACACTCTTTGCAGAGCGGTCGTGGTCATCACGAATCACTGTCTTTGAGGCCAGATGTTATGCGCCAAAGCATTCGCCACTTCCCTCTGCTGGCCGGAAGTCTGGTGCACTCGTGCAAAGGACCACGGCGCGATGTATATAGCTACTAAAACGCAAAAACGTCTCCAATATATTGAACGCAATGAGTGTTACGTGTAGTTGTGCGCTGAACGCACTCGTATATTCATTTGTGATTGTGTGTGCGAGCCTGGCAGTCGCTTCGGTTGTGCTCAATTTGACAGTTGATTTCAGGTTTCCACATAACAGTGAAGAGCTCCTGTGAAATTATATTAATTCAAAAGAGAAACATTTTCTCGGAACATTATTTCCTTTTATGAACACATAAATTTCTGAGTTGACGTTATATTGGTTTCTTTAATATCAGTTATTACCGATTAAATAAATTTTATTACAGCGATGAGTGGTAACAGGGGACTACCGCGGTGTATGTTTGAGATGAGTAGAATAAAGAGTAGAATCATCATCATCATCATGATCAACCCATTACCGGCTCACTACAGAGCACGGGTCTCCTTTCAATATGAGAAGGGTTTGGCCATAGTCCACCACGCTGGCCATGTGCGGATTGGCAGACTTCACACGCCTTTGAGAACATTATGGAGAACTCTCAGGCGTGCAGGTTTCCTCACGATGTTTTCCTTCACCGTTGAAGCAAGTGATATTTTATTTTTTATAAAACGCACATAACTCCAAAAAGTTAGAGGTGCGTGCCCGGATTCGAACCGCCGACCTCTATTTACGAGGCTGACGCCCTGACCACTAGGCTATCACCGCTTTTAAGAGCAGAATAAATATCTATTTTTGGCTGTCAGTAATTGTTAGGACTTGATTCTGCTCCTAAAATATAGCATAGCTACATAGCCATCTCATAGGTAACAACAGTATCTATTCTATATAAACTTTTCCAGTAATGCTTAAGGGAGCTAATAAATCAACGAACTGAGCTGTGCCACAGAATAATGACATATGCAAAAGTAACCGACTGCCGCAGCCGGGCAGAAGGGTCAACTTGTAGTGGACCAGAAAAAATGCTTTATCAAGCATGGTAGAGTGAGATGAGAAATAAGGATGAAATGGGCGGAAATAATACCTCCAAAAAAACAATGGTCCTCCTAAAACACAACCGAGTTTCATACCCGCATAATTAAACTTCAAGTGGTGTTCTCATGCGTAGTGGCTTTTACGCCTGATATGATAGCTCGTTAAAATGCAAATCGTCCCGCCCCCGTCCCGCGCACGTCACGCACCCGTCACGTTACTTTATTTTGAAAGCTGAGTGAGCTTTAATGTTTATTTTCGTCGTGTAATGACTTTCACTCATTTGTTGCGGCCTAAAAGGCTGTGTGGAACATTAATTGCTATAATGGTGCTCGCTCACGGGGCTGAGCTCTGTTGTGAGACATCTGCAACACTGTCTCGACCAGCACTTTACAGACCAACGCGACTTTACATTTTACTGACTGACTTTTTGAGCGCCGAGTGGGGTGCCTTAGTACGCCTGTACATTTACTTCAGCAAAGATGCATTTAGTGCGTGTGCTCATCTGCCAAAATCTAACAATGTACCGGCAGCGCCTCATGTCCGATTTCCTTATAAATATAAGAAAGCAACAAAATACTGTGCATACAAACTAAGCTAAATAAGAAAAATAAAATGAATGAAAACGAAGAGTAGAACTTATTATGTTGTTAGTTTGATTGAATGACTTGAGATTACCCGCTACAAAAAATAATTTATAATATAGGTTTTATGGACGTACTAACTCAGTTTTTACTTGTAGTGAGAAAAAAATTGTTCGAGATTAAGGTTCCAGTCGAGTATACAGTGAATTAGTGAATGAGTCGTTAAAAACTTATAAGTTTAAAAACTAAATAATAAATAACTAACTAATAAAAAAATAACTAATAAAACTGATTTATTTGTAATAGCTTCGAGTTTTTCTGTATTGCCAACTTAATCATTCCGGTTAATCACCTATCTCTTACATCATTATTTAAAATTAATAAGAAATGTCTGATATTCGTACCATGATATACTCGTACAATTTCCTAACAAAAAGAAACTTCTTGTCTTAGAACCAAATGGACATGAACTTAAAGGCTGACCATAAAATGCAATTTTACAAAAGTCAATTGCATAAAAGAAAATCTTAAAGAGCATGAGAAGTAAAAACATTATTTTTATACAATTATATTTTAACGATATCCTCCCTACAGGGAAGCCGGCTTGGCTAACCGTTATACTGCAATATTCTACCGTCCATTCGAATTACAATCTCACTTTATGTATCTCCAATCTTGTGTAGTTACAATTGCAAAGGCTGATTTTCGTGCGCTTGGGACGCGGAAAAAAAAGAGTTAGTCCTCCGCATTATTACTCTCTCATAGCCAATATGATCCGAGTCAACACGCTTCATCACGTGACGCGGCGCCCGGGTGCAGTATTAATCACTGTCGCGTTACGGATAATGTGACGCGGCGATAGCGGTGACGTGACGCGATGACACCGCGCGCCACGCTATCTGCGGCGAATAGTTTTTCCCGAGTACACCACAATGGGTTCAGTCTGTAATTAATCATGACCGCAATCTATTACAACTGTATTTTTTGACACGACGCCGGCTTAGTCTGAACCATGGCTAATGAAACGAGATGTATGAATTATTGTTTTCCTACCATGAAACTGATTGTGATTTAACCGATATGGTTATAGGACTTTGACTTTGTTACACAGATTATATTTACGCGTAATATTCAGGATAAAGCGGCCATGAACGCTTCTCGCAAAGTCCTTCTTTGTAATCAAGCAGCATGGAAATAAAAAATAACACCGACTGAACGTCAAACTGTTTTAAATCGTGTGTTTGATTATTAAAATAACATTAAAATAATCACACGAACTTCACGAGATAAAGTTACTGGATATCATATTCACCTGAATATACACTTCAACTTGACAGCTGTCATGCTGCCAAGTATTTTGTACTCCGTATATAATATAGTTTGAAAATTAGTAAATTATGAAAGACTTGTGAATAACAGTGAATATTATGTTCCAAAAAGTGCGATGGTACAGTGTTAGTGTTAACCAGCCGTAAACTTGAGTAACTTAAATGCAAAGTGCGATAAAAAAACAGTAGTGTTTACTCACATATAAACTTACATAAAAGTGACTAAAACCATATATTTCAGTATAATAAGTAACAAATGTTAACACAATACTTAATATTGCTTTCAAATAACACTATTATAGCAATCAATCAAGAAAATACTAACAAAACCAGTTCCACACGACGGTTAAACGATTCAAACTAAATAGTGAATGAAGTGCAGTAAACAAGCCGGCCGGCTGAGCAAAAAAAAACCGGTTTTGTAATTATTAAATGCATAATTGTGAAAGGATCAGATTCAAAATTTCGCCACCATCAAATAATATCACTTAGAGTAATTCGTTCGATTCCCACTTCAGTGCTACGAGGTCGAGAGTTCGAATCCGCTTACAACTATATAATTTTTTTTTTTTTTCTCTTTTTTTCCTACCGAGTATGGATTCAATTGATAACATAACACAGCGCAAGCGGAAAGGAAAAGCAAAGTCAATTACAGATCTGAGCGATATACAACACGAAGACAGGGAATCTTTTGATCTTAGCTGCACTTATTTTGCAAACAGCACAATGAAGTCATTACCCAACATAAGTATGGATTCTGAAACTATAATTCGATTGCGATCTGAAATAGAAACTTTACAGCTACAACTAGAATCAGCACACGCAGAAGTAGAAACACTAAATCTCGAAAATTCAAAATTACATAAAGAACTACAAAGCTACCAGAAAAAAGTTAAATTATTTGACAAAATTTGGAATAGCCCCAACCATAAACTAGTGATAAACAATGATTCAATGAATATTCAAGAAAGACTAAGCTTAAATGGTAACAAACAAACAGAAAAGTATCCAAAACAAAAGGACCAATGTGTAAAACCACTAAGTTTTGAAGAAAACAATAGTATAGATGACCCTAACATACCTGAAGTTAAATTAAATGCCACAAGTTTAGGCACAAACACTGAAATATTACAAAGAACTTTAATCGATAAAGATAATTTGCATTTAAAACCAGCCAACACTGAGAGAAATTCTAATATCAATCGAGTGCCTGCAGAGAAATCAAGTAAAAGTAAAATCGTGCGAACTATAAATAAAATAAGCAGTACTATATATATATATATATTAGGAGATCAGCAAGCAGTTGGAATGTCAACCAATTTAATTAAAAGTAGAGCGGATAAAAAGCACTTTCATTATAATATAACTTCATTTGTAAAGCCGAATGCATTATCCTCTGAGACGCTGAAACTTTCGAAAGTTATCAAAAAACAACTATCTAACAAAGATATCGCAATTATTTCATTAGGAGCTAATGATACGAATCCTTGTGCTTTATTAAACGAATTGGGCATGGCTTTAAATAAGTTGAAGCAAATTAGAGTTTATGTATTACCTGTACTGTACAACCGACACCTCAAGACAGTTACACTCAACAGTCACATTGCGTGCTTAGTAAAGCTGTATAAGAACTGCAAATTTATCGAGCCCAATAGTCAATATATGAATAAAAATCATTATGTACATGACATGATCACAAAAATTAATTTTAACATTGACTTAGATGACTATAATAACACTTACATCAACCTTAAATTTAAGAAGACATCTCAACCTACAATTTTAACACGTAATAGTAAGGTTAATAATACAAAAACAAAAGAAAAAAGGTTTTTTTTGCGTCAACAGAAAAACAAACTTTTCTTTCACTGAACAAATCACTCCACAGACTAGACCAGAACAAAAGGGTACGATTCCATTTTATTTTAAAAAACAAACACTGCTTACAAACACGCTTAGCGGGTCTATAAAGAATAAAACTCAAAACCAAACTAAGTTTTTTCGTTAGTGAAATTACAATATTTCATCAAAACATCGCAGGTGCAATAAATAAATCAGAAGAACTACTTGTAGCGTTGCTTGAGCTAGGTAAGATTTTAAAAAATATAGACATTATATGCCTCACCGAAACATTTATCTCAAATGGCACAGAATCATTATTAAAAATACCTGATTACAACTTATGCTCTTCTTACAGCAGAGCTACTAAACGTGGTGGCTCTTGTATACTTTGTAAAAGTAACTTGGAATGTAAAGAGTTAAATATAGCAAAAACAATTGCACACGTTAATTGTTTTGAATCTTGCGGAATCGAAGTCGTTGGCCTTAACTTAATAGTCGTGTGCATTTATCGGACCCCTAAGAGCAATGCTCACATATTTTTAGAAAAATTACAAATATTATTGCATACCATACTCTTAAAGAAAATACGGAAAACAATTATACTCTGTGGAGATTGGAACATTGATATATCAAAAGACACCAATGTAACACGAGAGCTTTTAGATATTCTTAGTAGTTATAACATGAAATCACATATTCAGGGACCCACTCGGCAACTTGCGTGTCTTGATCTAATAATAAGCAATGAAGAACCTACAAACGTGGGAGTTCATCATCTAGCACTTTCTGACCATGAAACAGGACAAACATTAACAATAATAGTAAAAAAATACCCTAGTACAACGTCCTGGTTCGAATACAGAAGGGACTACCATAAGGACAATATTATAAAATTTAAAAATTGTATATCCAGTCTTTCGTTCTCTGAACTAAGTAATACAGTATCTGTAAACGAAATGTTTGACCTTTTTCATGAAACAGTAAAACTGTTCTACGATCTCTGTTTTCCAATCATGAAAATAAAAATTGCACGTAAACCGTCAAAATTAAAATGGCTAACTAAAGGAATTAAAAAGTCTTGCATTAACAAACGGCGCCTTTATTTAAGCTACAGACTTTGTGGGACAAATAGGATAAAAACACAAAATAAAAAAAAGTTCAAAAATTATAACCAATTACTAAAAAAATGTATATATCGATCTAAACAGTTACAAAATTTAAATTACATACGTAATCACAACAATAAGTGTAAAGCAGCTTGGGAGATTATTCAGGAAAACACTAGCACACCTAAAAACATAAACACAAATATTGACACTATACGTAAAAATGATTTGACATTCGATAATCCCATTGAAATTTCTGAATTATTTAATAACCATTTTATAGAATTATGTAAAAATGACATTGAACTTAAACAGACATATAAAAGTAATCTACCTAACATTAACAATAATCTTGACACAATTTTTTTAAACCCTACAGACCCATATGAAGTATTGGGGATTATAAAATCATTGAACAATACGAAATCTGTGGGATATGACGAAATACGCACAGATATAATTAAAACATGCGCTGCATACCTATGTAGCCCATTATCGTCTATAATAAATTGTTCATTCGAACAAGGTACTTTCCCTAATAGATTAAAAATATCCATTGTTAAGCCCTTATTTAAAAAAGGGGACTCAAGTGATATAAATAATTACCGGCCAATTACTTTAATACCCATCATAGCTAAAATATTTGAAAAAGCGATGTTGAGAAGATTAAAAATTTTTTTTGACATTAACAAAATTTTGATAAAAGAACAGTTTGGTTTTCGTGATGGAAGTTCTACAACTGTAGCATGTTTTCATCTTATTAAGTTGATAACTGAAAGCTTAAATAACAAAGTACCTATCACAGCAATATTTTTAGATATGACTAAAGCATTTGACTATGTTGACCATAATTTGCTTTTATTTAAATTAGAAAAATACGGTGTGAGAGGTCTTGCTTATAAGTGGCTTGAAGCATATTTAAAAGACAGGATTCAATGTACTGAAATATCTAAAATAACAAATAACGCTAAGTGCATATATAGGTCGCAAGTTAGAGTTGTTGAAAGAGGTGTACCGCAAGGCAGTATAATGGGTCCATTTTTGTTTCTTACATACATAAATGACCTTCCAAAGAGTATAAGTCATCCTTGTGTTTTATTTGCTGATGACACCACAGTCCTTATACCAAAAACAACTTCAGATTATCAGGAATTAATAAATATAGCTTTAACGAATGTGATGGAATGGCTAAGCAAAAATCACTTAAAGGTTAATTTAGAAAAGACTAAAATGGTACAATTTCACTCCTACCATTCAAAAAAAAATTCTTTAAATATCCAGCACGGCAATACTAAAAGATGTGAGACTGAAATAAATAATTTTTTAGGTATCACGTACGACAACCACTGTAGCTGGAAACAACACATTGATGTTGTATGTGGAAAGTTCAATAAATTTGTTTATGCACTGAGAAGACTGCGAATGACAGTATCAAAGGAAGCCGCAATAACAGCGTATCATGGATATGTAGCATCTGTTCTGTCATATGGACTCCCCATATGGGGTAACTCAGTAGATAACGAAAGAGCATTCAGAGCTCAGAAGAGGTGCATTCGTGCTATTTTTGGTGTAGGACCTTTTGTAAGCTGCAAACCACTATTTAAAGAAATAAATGTGCTACCATTGCCCAGCATGTACATTAAAGATATATGTATAATGGTGAAAACGCATCCAGGCTATTTTGAGCGCAAAGGCGTTAAAAAAAATCTGAGGTATCCAAACAAAATATATATTATAACAAAATGTAATTTAAACATATTTAAAAAAAATGCTTATTACATGGCTGTAATGTTGTTTAATAGGTTACCCCCTCACATACAAGCCCTGCCTCTCCAAACTTTTAAGGTTAAATTAAAGAATTGGCTCAAAGAAAAATGTTTCTATAATATAAACGAATTTATTTACAATTAAAACCTGTTTACAGTTAGCCTGTAGTGAGCCGAGAAAATGGTTAATCATCATACTAATCATACTAGGATGAATAATTTAAGTGAATCGAAACAAAAACTTATTTGCTTCTCCTTACGAGAATACATTTCTTCCATTCTGAAATCAATTTAATTTCTATACGATTGCATTTCCGTGCGACGAAGTCAAGTACAAAGTGAAATAATATATTCCTATTATTTAATATTCCGCAAGCAATTCTGTGCCTTTATTCCTTCGTGTAGTGGGTTATTTTTCTGTGTGCGTGATAGACAATTTGTGTCCTTTATGTGGATTTCTCGTAAATGGAGAGACACGTTACATTCCGAATTACCTGTTTGTATTGTGTTTATGTGCTGTTGGCAGACGGTTTCCAATAGCATACAGCCGAGTCGAGACACATGCGGTGAATATTTCATCATCAGTTCCATATTGTTATTCACCAAAAACTGTACCTTTTCTTACATTAACTTAGCCCGTGAAGACTTGGAGAGCTAAAATATTATAGCTAAATAACTGTCATAGAATTACGTTTAAGGTCCAACATTCTAAGTTTTTGTTGACCGTTTGACTTTTGAGAGCCTAAAGAAGTTACGAAATGTTCAGCCAATATATTTTTGTTGCTTTTCATGAGGTTTATCTTTTTATAAATATGCATAAGGTGACCGAAAATCTGATTGACGGATCTATAAAAGCACACCTTATACCATATATAGTAGACAGATCGGAAACAAGGCGTACAATATTACTAAGCCACTACAGGAAGGACCGAACTTACAGTACTGATGCACTGCGTAAAGGATCAAAGTGCAATGCAGGCTTCTTCCTCTATTAGAGAGAGAGAGGAGAGACGTAAGTATATTTACTTATGGGTTTGTTAAGAAGATACTTTAATTGGTCGTATGATAAGGAGTTTCTAGTTAGTATTAGAAATCAAAAGATAAAAATGGAGTATTTTTGGTCTGAATAAGCTTTATACCTCTGACGCTCTAAAAGTACTTTACATAAAGATCATACGCTATTAACAAATGATAAAATATAAGATATGTCTATAGCACATTTTTATACCATATAGATTTAATTTATAGCAAAAAGCTTTAATTCTAAAACTTTAGAGAAATATCGCTGTAGTCAAAGAAACTATAGGGTAAGCTTCACGTCTCAAGGCTTTTCAAGCTTCAAAGGGTTTCATACCCCCTCGACGAAACCGCACAATTTGACAGGGAGCTGTGCATGTCTTTGCCGACTCGTGAAGTTTTTTGAAGTTTCATTTACGCCCCTGTACTAATTGCTAGTTCAGTAATTCCATTTTACAATAGTGCTGGAAATTGCGCTCGCGATAACACACTTTTGAAAATAAAGTTATACCCAAATGTGTAAGAGATCACATGAATTATATGCAGCTACTGTGACATCCCCATGCCACGGGCATTAGTAGGGTACTCTAACACGCATCGCACAACACGCGGCTTTGGTTCAAGAACTAGATGCGACTCGAGTACTTTCAGTAACAATAGTACAGGTAACTCTTACCGCCTGAACTCGAGCGGAGTCTTGAAAAACCGCTTTACTTTATCCGCATCATCATCATCATCATGATCAACCCATTATCGCCTCACTACAGAGCACGGGTCTCCTCTCATTATGAGAAGGTTTGGCCATAGTCCACCACGCTGGCCATGTGCGGATTGGCAGACTTCACACTTCTTGAGAACATTATGGAGAACTCTCAGGCGTGCAGGTTTCCTCACGATGTTTTCCTTCACCGTTAAAGCAAGTGATATTTTAATTTTTAAAAACGCACATAACTCCGAAAAGTTAGAGGTGCGTGCCCGGATTCGAACCGCCGACCTCTGATTAGGAGGCTGACGCCCTAACCACTGTCACCGAATCATAATATCATTATGACCCTACGTCACATGGCAGCATTTACAACTCAGAGCTACCAGTTTGAATAAAAAACTCCCATTTCAAGTATTAAGGATTAAACTGAGAAGAGAACCAATAGTGAAACTCCCACGATTGCGTTCTGGACACATTCCAATTCCAATTGCATCCTTTATAATATGTAATGTACTACCTCTTTACTATCGTTATTGGACTTTCTGCTTTATGACATTGGAGCTGGTGGCTTTGTCAATGCCACGGCGGCTAAATAACTTGTGCAATTTTCGTAAATGAATTCAAAAAATATGACTCTTTCATCTTCTACTACCTCAAGTCCCTCGTTGTGAATGCGTGGCCGGATGAGAAATAATATGACCTTGTCAAAACGCTGCTTGAGAGGGAACGTCGGAATAACGAGGCCGAGCAAGACCAGCCTAGATGACCCTGATGACTTGTTAATTTACCAACCATCGCTCGTTCGCCAATGTGATAACTGTCGTACGTCATTTGTAATAATAAAGGTTAATTTTAAAGTCGGTTTACTTCCCGTCGAAGCAATATGTACGCACTAAATGGGCATCAGCCGAGAGTGTAGCCGACCATAATGTTCACATGTCAAGCATGAGGCCGGGGCTGGGAGCGCTCTGAGAGGCGCCATTGCGGTAATTGCTCGCTTTGAGGCAAATCGCGGGGAAATTAAACACCTCACAAGACTGCGTCGCCGGAATTACGTAATAGGCAAGACGTCGGTATTACTCGTGCGTGGATGTGGCTGGAGCGGCCTGGTTGGCTTGGCGACAACTATTTGTCTGCGACCTAAGGAGTCGGTCTAGCTTCCCTCTGATTTATTTTGCACGTACTAATGTTATATGCTAAGGCGTGTCTGTTTGCTTGTTGCCGACGTATTTGCACACAGATAGGATGTGTCTAAAACGATTGACATGGGATACATTTTATCGCGGAAAAATAAGTAGATCTCAAGGGACTTACGAAAAACTTTTATTGTATTCGGAAGCTGTAACTCTGCTAAACCAATTTTAGCTAAATTTGGCAAATAAATAGTTTGCGTACTAAAGAAAAAAAAACGGCATTTCTAAAAAACATTAATTTATAGCAGTCAGTGAATGAGCACGAGAGAGTACTCGCTTTTGAGGTTGATTAGCTAAACGCGGGCCAAGCCGTGGCGTTAACCAGTGGACCACAACCAACAGTAAATAAAGTATATGAGAAATACTTATAAACCATATTATAGAGTTAGAAGTATCCCCCAAATTAAGACTGCTTAGCTGTAAGGAAATATGTTTTTCCTTTAAATCGTATTATTATTTTTATTTATATTTAATAAAATTATTGCGTGTGGATACATGCATTGAAGAACTATAGGATCACCCTTAGTTCAACAGACATAAGTCATTATTTTTTATGGGATAAGAGACCTGTGCCAACCAGTGGCACATTAATATTCAATTCGCAAGCAAACGAGCAGGCGGTTCGGCCGATGTTAAGTGGTTACCATAGCCAGCGATTATCAACAGTAACAGAAGAGCCACGGTGCGCTGCCAGTCAGCCCATCCCCCTGACCGGTTTCTACACAGCATCATAGCGGAGTGCTAAATCGCTTCACAGTATATATTTTCCAGTAGGGTGATAACTAGCCTGGAAACGAACTCGGGACCTACGACATTATATTACTACTACTTTGCACTGTTTGCGCCACGGACGTCATCACATAAGTTAAGATGATAAGCAGAAAATGAAACAGCAATTGTAATAACCCCTAAAGCATTTAACTTTCAAAATGACGATTTGAGAAATTCACTTTATAATTGTAATAAAAAGTTGTTTAAGAAACTACTGGTACTTGTCAGCATTTTTAACATTAATCCTTTTTGAAGATTGAACCAAACTTTGCTTGCAGTTTATGTACGTAGGTATATTTTTGAAATCAGTAATTTAATTTTTCAGTGACAAATAAGGTTAAATACTTTACTGAAATGAAGCAAAAACTAGTAGCAAAGCCCCTTAATTCATAACAAATTTTATATGCATTATGGTTAAAAAGTACCTAATTGTAGTCAGAGATTTTGCAAATATATTATGTAGTATTTAAAAAGCTCGATAATCTTGTGTTCGAGAAAAGTCGCACGAATCAAACTCTCTTGACCCCAAACATTTTCTCATGCAAATGCTCGCGGGACCAACGCATTCGGAATTGTTTCGCGTTTAAATTACTCTTTTATTTTGGTACGGCTATTTCGTGCTTGTTTTCGCTCACATCTAAATTTGCCGGATATATTCCGGATATATGCCGGATATATTCCGGGCATACTCCCGAGCTGGTGTAGTTAACAACGTTTGATCGGGTAACAATCCGCGTCTATAATATTAAGAGTGTTATTTCTAGACTCAAATTTTACAACCCTGGGTAACACTGAGGCGGCTATGGGTTTTTTCGCGGATGTGCAACAGTTGCTGAGGGCCTGTTGTATTGAAGACATCATTAGCAGTGAGTGTACAACATGCCTCTGGAAGCTGTGATAGCCTAGTGGTTAGGGTGTCAGCCTCTTAATCAGAGGTCGGTGGTTCGAATCCGGGCACGTACCTCTAAGTTTTAGGAGTTATGTGCGTTTTTAAAACAATTAAAATATCACTTGCCTTAACGGTGAAGGAAAACATAGTGAGGAAACTTGCATTCCTGGGAGTTCTCCATAATGTTCTCAAAGCCGTGTGAAGTCTGCCAATCCGCACATGGCCAGCGTGGTGGACTATGGCCAAAACCCTTCTCATAGTGGGAGGAGACCCGTGCTCTGTAGTGAGCCAGTAATGGATTGATATACATCTTACAACAACTTAGACAAATAACTTCCTACAAAACAATGTTAACGATTATTTTCAGATATCAGTTGCAATCACCAGAACTGAATACATTCGAAACTTCAAAATTATACCTATCGATGAATCGACTTGAATCAATCCTATTACAAACAAAATTACTGCCACCAACCTGTTCATAACAATCACTAAGTAACACACATTCACATAATTCAGATACTCGCACACATGTAAAAGCATTAGCGCAAACCCAAATACACACTCGCAAACTAGTAATTTTTAATGTCGAAGTCAATTGATAAGTTTCTATAAAGTAAACACAGAAATATTGCTTCTTCATATTAAACTACACTTAATTATATTAATTATAGGCGGTATCATTGTACACCCATTATTAATAAGCAAGGTGTCCCCGACGCTGACCAAGTACGGAGTGCGGTCCTATGCATGTCACTGTTTGTTATGCTGTCAGATTGCTGCTTTATTAATATGACGGCGCGTCTATGATAAGAGTGACGGAGGAATGCCATAGTCACTCTAGCGGAGCGTCGCGTTTATGGTAGCGGGGAAAGATTCGCCATCTTGGGAGTTTTTGAAATTTGAACACTACGAGATTGGCGGGAAAACCAGCGCACCGTGATTACGACGAATCGCTATTTATAACTTTTAAAACTAGTGATTAAATGATTAATAATAGTAATAGTGTGACTTAAGGGTTGTTAATAAATTACTGTAAAATAGCTATTTCAGTGATTCACATTTAATGCTAAATTGTGTTGAATAACTTATCATTTTGTGCTAAGTGAATATATCATAATATCATAGAAAGAAGAATAGTTTCTTTATGATGATGAGTTCTGATGAAGGCTCTCCTGCGCTTATAAATAAATAAAAAAGTTATTCAAATTAAATCCGATGCAAATATAAAATTCCATGACAGACGCGCATATTAGAAAAGAGAGAGAGCAAAACTTATTGTACATATATATTACTCGAATGTCAATTAGGTTAGGGTGGAAACCTTTGCGCCATTTGGTTCGATTATAAAAAGGTGGATGAGGTCGTTAAGGCTCTGACATTAGCCAATATGAACAGTTATTAATGAAGAAATATCACCTGCTAACATTTTACTGATCTGTTTAATTTAAGACTGCACTCTATATAAATTTATCAGCACTTTTATGTTTTAAGGTCAAAGGTGATTAGTTCGTTCAGAAAGGTCAATATAGTTAGAAATAATTCCCCCATATTTAAACTGGTATCTCGATTTAGTTTTAAAAGGTTTAAGGTTGTTACTCTGAAATAGATGCAGTAGAGTACCACGTAAAGACTGGGGTAGATATTCATGTCCATGAATTTTTGGTTTCATGCATAAAATAATAAATGCATAAAAATGAAAAATTATTACTTAATAAAATTTCGCAAAATATTGCATGACAAGCAATTGGAGTCCTGGTTGCATTCCAGGCTTTACGTATTAAAAAACGCGAACGTAGAACTAATTTCAAAAAATGTGGAAATAAGAGTTAAAAGTTGAGATAGTTGTAAAAGGTCGTGTAAGGCGAACGAGGCGAAATTGCCGAAACAATTTATGGTTATATCGATAAGATGGCAGAACACGTGCTCCGCGGAGCACATCGCGATAGCAAAGAATCCATTCCGACCGCGCCACCCTAATAAATTATTGCTCTTCTGAACAACTCACTTCCTCGGCCTTAGATGAAGGGTTCCGTACTAAAACATAGAACTTTTACTGTTAATTTATGTTCTTCCGTCTTTTCATCTGTCCTTACATAACACATCTAAAGTTAAAATGAAGCTATTGAAATCGTGAAGCAGTGAAGTCAAATAAAGACTGCAAGCGCCGTACGCGTAAAGAAGGTAACATTTCTGATTAGCTCGTAATTTTTTTTTTTTTTTTATACAAACTACAAGTTAGCCCTTGACTGCTATCTCACCTGGTGGTAAGTGATGATGCTGTCTAGGATGCTAGCGGGCTGACCTGTTAGGACTATGGTAAACCCACGCCCCTAATTGGTTTCTACGCGACATCGTGCCGGAACGCTAAATCGCTTGGCGACACGTCTTTGTCGGTAGGGTGGTAACTAGCCACGGCCGTAGCCTCCCACCAGACCAGACTCGAGCCGGGAATCGAACCCGGGACCTCCAACTTTAGAATGCGACAGCGCGCGCGCTGGGCCACGGAGGTCGTCGTAATGATGTCAGTGTCACAATACTGGTTTCCGTCTCAAGTTTTTTGTGTTAATTTTTGTTTCTGTGTTACAATGAAGCTCTACCGGATTCTTTCTTTATAATATCTTTCTTGCCTCATAAAAGGAAATATTCCAAAACGTGACCTTGAAATGCCACCTAAATTTTCATCGAAAAATTTTAATTAATCCTGAGAAGAGTATAATCAGAGTATAGAAATAAATACTAACACCGCGGAACTTCCGGGCGCAGTGCTGAGCGCTACGGGCTACGATCGCCTGGCTAAATAATTTAGAAATATGTAATTTTTGAACTTTACTAGTCTGGGCTGGTGGAAGGCGTCGGCCGTTGTTAGTTACATCCTTAAGGATCCTACTTCGGCACGAGGTTGCCTGCAACCAAATCAGGATCATAGGTTTAATATACCACTATCAGGTTAGCGCGTTACCATCTTACGCAGTATCATTCGCTTACCGCCCGTCGAGTTTGTCATCTAGGCTGAACTCGTAGTAGAATTTTAAAAAATGCCTTTAGTAAGCAAGTACGCACAACACGGCCTTGGCACGCATATAAATGTACAAACAAATGAATGGACATAAAGCAACTATGATCGATTTAATAAGAGAGAGGTGCTCTTGCCTTTGGCCTGGTCTGGAGGAAGAAATCAGTTACAACCCTAATGAAAAAGACAGAACGATACAATGCAGCATATAAACCGAATAGGGATGAAGGTTTATAATAATACGAGGATTTCAGGCGGCTTCGCTCACGTTAAATTTTGTGCCTTTGTGTTTCTAAACTAATAACTTTCATATACATTTCACACCCTTATTTTGAATCTTTTTATACAAATTCCCGTTACTAATAGTAATCGATTCGTGAATGATTAATTGAAAATTAATTTACTTTATCAAATTAATTAGTTAAAAATTTCCTATTATGGGAACAAAAATATGGGGTCAAATAGTTCATTGAACTTAACCTACGCATATACCTCGTATTATATAATTATGTGCCCAAAAAATGGATCGCGTCTCGTGACTCAAGAGCTGGCGCTCATTAGACTGATTCTTGCCGTACATAGAGCAATATCCGCAGTGAACGGTATATTTTACTGTAAAATATATTTTCCACTTTAACTTTGTATGTATAGTTTGAAGATTTTACTTGAAAATATAATTGTTGTATAATTTTCGTTCTATCCATTTTATGTTTATTATAATTATATATATAAGAAGCGGTGATAGCCTAGTGGTTAGGGCGTCAGCCTCCTAATCAGAGGTCGGCGGTTCGAATCCGGGCACGCACCTCTAACTTTTCGGAGTTATGTGCGTTTTAAAAAAAAAAAAATTTAAATATCACTTGCTTCAACGGTGAAGGAAAACATCGTGAGGAAACCTGCACGCCTGAGAGTTCTCCATAATGTTCTCAAAGGCGTGTGCAGTCTGCCAATCCGCACATGGCCAGCGTGGTGGACTATGGCCAAACCCTTCTCATATTGAGAGGAGATCCGTGCTCTGTAGTGAGCCAGTAATGGGTTGTTCATGATGATGATGATAATTATATATAAAAAATGCTTAGTCATATATTTTTATTAATTCAAAATTGAAGGCCAAATACATAAATTTCGGTAATATTAATTAAAACACGACGGATTTGGATACAAAGAGTTATTGTTATTTTTTTTTAATTTTATTCTCTAAAATATCAAGTTTCTAGTTTCAACTACTGCACTCGTGACAATTTCCTCCGCTGCCATACTAAACTGCAGCATCACTTACCACCACGCGAGATTGCAGTGAAGGGCTCACTTACAGTAGAATGAAAAAAAATCAGTGACGTGAAAATATACAGCTTCCTTCAAGCGTATTTGGGTAATAAGAACGCAGCAGCATGAATCTGTACAACTTTATATTTAAAACATTTCATTTCCTCCGCTTAAACCCCTGATTTACAGTACGTAGAGTGAGACGTGAGATATATCGTGTCGCCAGCTGTAGCTACTTTTAGTAAAAAGGCTGTTCGCGAGTTCCGTTTGAGTGGTATCGTGAGTGATGTTCATTTGTTTGACTGGGTTTTATCATCCCGCGCTCGCTGCGAAGTCGTCACGAAGTTGCCGCGTGAGAGATGACTGCTTTTCGTATCACGCCTGTGACGGATGACGCCCGGCGGCTCCCACCGGACTACAGCGGCAGTTGAGTATTCATACTCTTTACTTCATACCGTTTTGAGCTTGCTCGGAAATTGGCGGTGCGCATCGCGGTGCCTCGGAGAGCACGCGTAGTCGTCCGTCCCGCTCGGTATCACGGACAGAACGCGCTTAAGCTCACCAACTCTCACTTCAGCAGCGTGGTGAGTCTACGCTTTTAAATCCTTTCGGAGAGGAAGACTGTGCCCAGCAGTGATACGTTAAAAGTCTAGTGATGATGATAAATATTCTGATAATTTGTACAGATACTGATTTAAAAATACCTACATTACATCCTCCGGAGTCATGCGTGTTTGAAACAATTAAATATTGCTTCCTTTAACGGCGAAGACAAAACATCGCGATGAAACTTGTATGCCTGAAATTTCTACATAATATATGCTGTGTATAAGATAGAAATCTGCAATTGGTTTGCGTTGCTAACTATGAAACCCTCGCTGAGAGAAGAGCCGTGTCTTGCAGCGGGTTAATCGTAACCAACTCACTACAATGTAAGTTATTGACACATCAAAGTGCCTTTTAAAACATTATTTGAATAAAGTTTTTTAAAGATTGAAATGATTAGAGATTTGGTTTTTGTGTTTAAAAGAAATTGAAAGACAACAATTGTGTATGATTTTCCATAAAACGGTTTCTTCGTGAATTGTAATTTAATTGTAATGTTACTCACACAGTATATTAAATTATATTTTGTCTGGTGGAAGGTTTCAGCTGTGGCTAGTTACCACCCTACCGACAAAGACGTGTCGTCAAGCGATTTAGCATTCCGGCACGATGTCGTGTAGAAACCGATTAGGAGTATGGGTTTACCATACCACTCACAGGTTAGCTCTTACAATCTGAGACTGCATCATCACTTACCATCAGGTGAGATTGCCGTCAAGGGCTAACTTGTAGGGGATAAAAAAAAGGAACGAAGCTTCGTAGTTGTGTCTGACGGAAAAGGTTAATTGTTAGATATCACGGAAAGATAAAGTGTTATACCCCTAACATGCGATTGATTTGGTGTCATCCGGCGTTGTTCAGTTATTATTTACATTTTATTTGTTCAATATGACTCTTTCTGATGTTCGGAGTAGAGTATAGAACTCAGTTACCCCGATCGCACATGTCGTGATGCCAGGGTGTTTATTTGTTCCTACAATAATGCAATTCTTTCACGTTAACTACGGACGAATCCCTGTTCGATTTGTTTCAATCTATGTAGGTATGTAAGTATTAAGTTGGTGAATAGAATAGATAACTTAGATCACGTGAGCACTAAATTGTAAGGTTGAATAACCTAAGTTACGGTAGCAATTACGATACGATTATCCAGAATACCATACACAAATTGATCGTTAGATAAAGGTGGAATTTCCCTGGTTTCGGCACCAATTAATGTAGCATCCCGCACGTGGTGGCCCGTGCTACACTGGGAATTCACTCCCGCACCGCGGGTATGACGTTATCGATGTTAAACTGTTGAAATGCGCAATAACAATACAATGCACGTACGTACCTTGGACTGCTAACTGCACTCGATGATCCTCCACCAGATCCAGGGATTACAAAATAGGTTAAGATAGACAAAATAGGTTAAGGTTCGCGAGTAGTGTGCGCGCGCGGCGTTCCTTCCAACGGCCCGTTTTTAACTGGCCGGCCGCTGGTGTCCCACCTCGTGCGTTAGCTCCAACTCCCGACTAGTACGACGTGCATTACAGCCGGAGGAGGCTGTGTTGCCGTTGCACCTTGCAACCGTCGAACATCGATCATCCAGCGGCGCGAGATTTAAAGTGCGGTGACGAAACACAGGGTCTAGGAATATTTAGGCCTTACCTAAGCAGCCTTTACATTCTAGCCTTTGCTGCTCCTGCTCAGGACAAATATAAGGATAGGATTCATCATCGGTCAACAAATTGACAGAGGAACTTTACAAGATACAGAAGATCTCTGTAACGTAAAAAATCGAAGAGGGAGATAGCCTACTAATGAACAATTAGGTCTATATATTCGTATCGTGAAATGTAATTGTTATTCTCATATATATATGACTAGCTGACGCCTGCGACTTCGTCTGCGTGGACTTAGTGTGTTTGTTTGTCTTTCAATCACGAAGCAATAGATTACTAACCCGAATTACTTGAAATAATTACAGGATAAACATTAAAGTATCTCCTTTCTAAAAAAAAAAAGAAGAAGTGAAATCGGATATTGATTAAGTTGTGGGAGGCGCCCGAGACGTGATGGCACAGGCGGTGTACTGAACAGTACTTGGACATTGCAACATTACTTTATTTTTCTAAAATAAAAGACTTTTTCTAACATAGAAGTAGTTATTCCTTATTACATCAGCTACCTGCCAATATAAGTCCCGAAAAAATCGGTCCAGCCATTTCAGAGATTAGCCGGAACAAACAGACAGACAGACAGACAAAAATTGTAAAAAATGTTATTTTGGTGTATGTACCGTATACATATTCGTATAAATGTAGTAAAAATTCAATATTACAAACAGACACCCCAATTTTATTTATTTGTATAGATAATTAGGTCCATATATGGACCTAATTGTTCATACAGAAAACCTGTTCAAGATACACGATAACAACAATGACAACAACGTACAAGATATAGCCCTTTTCTTTAATTTTAATTTCTATAAAAAAAGTTACGAGTATATAATAGATGTCGTTATCTATAAGTTAAATTAATAAATTATTAACTTTTAACCAGTTAATTGGCTGATTCAATTGGTAGAATTGTAAAAGATGTGAGCAATGTAAAGCAATAAAAAAAGACATATCAAGTCTAGTTGACAGTCTAGTTGTTTTTGTGAATTTTGGAGCAACCTATAATAAAAAATATCCGAAAAGAAATGTTTTTTAAAAAGTCTTAAAACTGAATGCTATGTATCAGATATATCATTAACTGTAAAATGCGGCTTTTACAAGCAGAGACGCGTCGCTCGCTTAGCGAATTACTTGTCTCTCCTTGAAAATGAGTGTAACTTGCTTCATGTGTACTTTTCACTTTCACTACTCACTATTGTCTAATTGAATATGTCAGTCTTTCCACTAGCTTCGTTACGTTGAGCAGCTCAATGGCCACAGAACATGGAAGTCATATTTATATTTGGTTAGAACATTACTGAACACCCGTTGAAAGCACACGAGGTGTGGCCTTCTATAGCATCTTGCATATTACAATCACGTTAAAAATTCAAACCGTTCACGTATCGCACCCGTGTCGTCACGTAGCGGGGCTCGCCTGCGCTCCGGGCGCCGTTTAAATACATAACGTGGAGTCATTCTAAATAACGAGTTCAAATTTGAAAACAGGTTCACGCGGCACGTTTGTGAGCGCACTGCAACTAGGAATAGTGCAGAGCGGGAGCCACTTGTCGATAAATAAAACAAAACTGAAAGTGCTCAATACAATTATTTACACTTAGCGGAACCTACTCGTTAGGTCCTGCTGTATTTTTAGCTTCAGTTGAATCTTTCTCAGATACTACTCGTGCTACATACGGTATAATTAATTAACTACGAGTTACGAGTGTAATTATCATCACCTCAGTAAAAAGAAAAAATGCCTTTTAATGTAAATTTTTAATAAATACTTAGAATTTTAATTGTAAGTAATAAATCAAACAAAAAACCCATTTTAAATTCAAACTTCTACAGCAAATCGTATTTGCGTATATACACCGTACGTTAACTTGTATCCGTCCCTGTGATCAGCAGTTGCAACATTTTCCAATGAATTGCTAACTTTATCGCAGTATTGGGCCATGATACTTGATAGTATGGCGCTGGCACCATATAAATCAATGATAATAAGATATCATTGATCTATATGGGTCTATGGGTCTTCCTAAACCATTTAAACCCTCTCTTGAGAGAGTTTAAATGGTTTAGAAAGACCCAAGTCCGGAAATAGTTGGAACAATACCGTTAACGCTGTTTATGGTCTCATAATTTGTAGTTCTGTTAGTAATCCTTGCCCTGTGCAATAATGCCTTAATCCTTGCGACCATCGCAATAACAATATCGAAGCAATTACATCACTATCAAATGAGGTCCTTATACAAATAGTATTGGCAGAGCGTGGCGTACTTATTGCGGTGTGCCGGGCGGCTGGCGCGAGGCGGGCTGCGAGCGGATATTTAATATTATTGGATCGGTTCCGGGGCGGACAGCAATGCGACAAATACTAATAGTCGCTCGCTCTAGGCCTCTCTAGCAGTCTACTTGGCCTGCCACGCAGTTCCTTGACTGTTCCCTCCGTTCACGTGCAGTTGGAGCGCGCCAACCATACCACAAATATCAGTTTTCACAAAGCAACTTTTGGGGTGAAGTTATTTTGTAGCGCGTATAACTAGCAACAGCCATAGACTACCGCCAAACCGTACCAGAGATAATTCGATAATTTTACAATACCAAATTGCCTCTGCTGCGACCTCCTACATATTAAACCACAACGCTCCAGGGACAATGAAGGCTGCCCGCACACCATACCTGCTGCTTTTCATCATCCTACGTCGTCCAGGCTAAGTTTATCGTTCGCTACCACGACATTGCCAACACAACATAATATTATATGCAATTTATAAAAGCTGTCAAGTAGTGCCGGAGAGCGCGGTTCATTATTGGGCTTATTTACCCTGTTCCCATCGGGGCTTAAGTTCCCCTTTTCCCGTGTTACTGAATATGAGTCATATTCAATTTTCAGTGCAACCTAAAAATAATAGGTTCAATAGTTCGCTTTCAAACATTTTAGTATCGGATCCTTTCGCGATCGACCAATCGCTTAGTTGGCTTATTCTCCACTCAATTGAATGAAACCATGTTTTTTTTTTCATCCAATGCAGAGCGGGCGAGGTTTTGAAGTGAATGAGTTTTCAATTTATCTAAAAACTTTTAAAACGTGTAAAGCGATATGACCGCTTTAGATTGTTTAGAAAATACTAGAAAAAATATGCAATATTTAAAATCATGTTGGATTTATTAATTGGCAGTCGATATAAAACAGTTTCCATTTTTTGGAGTCGTATTGAACGAGCACTCGTCAGTAAAACATTTTTCATGATGCAGGAAGGAAGCAATATTGCCGTAAGGTTTAAGTTTTTTTGAAAAAGTTAGTTTTTGCTTTTATTTGATAGCATTTTACTTGAGGCGTGTCGATGCAAACTCTTCTGATTTCCACGTGCCAATATCGATGAAAAATTCGGTAAGTAAGTTTTTAGTTGAAAAAGTCCACTGCACAGGCTGAAATTCGCATTAGTAGCGTAAAACCTACAAACACAGGGCAAAAATTGCTCTCACGTTGACGCTCACGTACAGGCCTGCGTTGACACGTGAGAGCAAAGTGTGCGCTGCTGACCAACGCGTGGGCGAGCAAGTGGGTCGGGCGTAACGGTCGATGATGGGGGGGTGAATTTTTGTTACATTTTGGTCTCTTAATGAATTGTGTACTTTCCTTTTAAAGATCCTCATGACATTAGCCTTATTTAAGACGGCTAAGGCAGATATGCTGTGCTATATATCTATTTGAAAATCGTTGTTTATATGTTTGTCCGATATCACAAACCATCGATCAGATTGTAAAAAAAATTTGGCTGGCTGTTTTGGGGACGCCCGCGAGGTTTCCTTACCACATTGAAAAAACGTATTCCTTTCGCCTCTTCTTCAACGCTGTTATTAATGTGAATGTTATTTGATGTTGATATTTTGATTGATTATGGTGTTATTTTTATTTTTCGTGTTTTATTACAAGTAATTTAAAGGCGAATATTTTAGAATAACATGAATTATTATTATATCAAAATGAAGGATCATAAATTGATCAACGTTGAAACAAGATTTATATTTTAACTTGTTTTCGGTTTGTGATGAAGTCTGCCAAATTAAATAGTACCGTAAGCCGCGCCACGGAACTTTACCCAAGAAAAATTTAACATATTTTTTTCATATCTACTCAAGTCAGCCCTTGACCGCGATCTCACCTGATGGTAAGTGATGAACCAGTCTAAGATGGTAGCAGACTAACCAGTTATGGTAAGCCCATACTCCTAATTGGTTTCTACCCGACATCGTGCTGGAACGCTAAATCGCTTGGCGACAGGTCTCCATCGGTAGGGTGGTAACTAGCCACGGCCAAAGCCTACCACCACACCAGACTCGAGCCAGGAATCGAACTCAGGACCTCCAACTTTATAATGTGACAGCGCGCGCGCTGCGCCACAGAGGTCGTCAAATTGTCATTGTTTCAGGTTTAACGAACAAGTTGAAGTTACATCTTACAACACTACACATTTTCCTATTCCGTACTAAGTATTGAGTACATCCCTGACGCTCCGACATCGGAGCCTGTGGCATCGGAGTAGAGCGCAGTCGTAATATTATATCTATACGAGCTCATTACTTGTAGCTTTCTTTCTTTCTTTTTGTCTCTGCGATAAATTTATCTTCTCATTGATAGAACGAGATATGTTCAAATGTGACGACTCTATGATATTTCGCACTCAATTCTCGTCATATAAATATTTAATGGGCGCCGCCTAGGAAATTTCACTTCAAAACTCATATTCGCTCTATGGCCTCTTTTTGGGAGTCGTTTGAAAATACAAAAGTTGCCATTTTAAATACAAACCGAATCAGCTCAGTGGCGCGCGTTCCACTGAAGCGGATGAAAACATATTTTCCCGCTGCAGAGTGGCCGGCGCGCGGACTGGATGAATTTTGAATCTATCTAAAAACTTTGAAACGTGCTACCAACGTGATATGACAGCTTTGGATTGGTTTATAAACATTTTTTCGGTCTTTGAATAGTCCCGCGGGAGCCGTTCATTTACTCAGTCTAAAAAAAATATATGTCTGTCTGTTACACGTAAACTACCGCTGCGCCGAACTTCGTCAACATCTGCGCAGAGAACCGTAATAAACAATCAACAACCAAATGTGAAAATGTGCTTTCACATTTGTAATATTAGTATGCGCTAGCTGTTGCCCGCGACTTCATATATGGTTTTAATTTTTCTTCAGTCGCACGGGAACCTTTTGTTTTTCAGGATAAAAATAATCCTATTTCTGTGTTCAGAATATAAACTGTGGCAAATTTTGCCAAGATACGCCAAGCTATGGTACCAAATCCATTGCTTTTAATGAACTTTACTACCTAGATTTTCTAGTTTAAAAAGAAATCTTTGTCTACCTGTAGTTTAGATATAAGTTAGGTATTATATCCATATTTCATAAAGATCAATGCAATGTTAGGAAAATGTGTTTTGAATTATGTATCCCCGATCGAAATTTCTAAATATTTTCTGTCTCGTTAGAGTTTGTTATAAGAATATGCGTAATTGCGTATCACAGTTACGCGGTTACGTATTTCCATAACACCCAACGTTGCATCCTGGTTAAAACGATAATGTTGCTTACAAACATAGCGCTTCGTATCGGCCGGCTGTCAGCGTAGTTTTGTATCGAGATTGTATTTATTAGCGCGCTACATGATTGATTTAGAGCCACGATGATTTTCGCCGATTGCTTGTTGATTGTGTGTTTTTTTATGTCGCGTTTACTGTTGAGCGATTTAACGGTTTCGGAATTTATATTTGCGATTTTAAACTCACGGTTCTGTGTGTTTATGCTTATTGTATTGGAATCAAAGTTACGCGTGATGTCCGCTCGAACAAAGCTCTCTAAACTGAGATAAAACAAACAGTTTTTGAAACCTACAAAAATAGAACTTTAGATAGGTAGGTAAGTGGTAAATTTAATTTGACTACTTTTTTGAAGTTTCACAATTTAATTAGGTTTTGAATAATAAATAAATAGGTGTTCAAATGCTACAATTATTATCATATCCATATATACTTACACGTCTCAAGTTTTTAAAAATCTTTCTCCGATGGAAAGCTACAGTATCAGCGAGTAAGTATTCTATATTTTATCCCAATGACTATGAAACCACGGAATTGGGAACTATGCATATTTAACTTTATTCTATAATAAATTACCTATTGATATCTTGGAGATATCTATCAATAAGTTCAAAGTTTTTATAAAACGAAAGCTTGTAGAAAAATCATATTATGATATTAAGGATTATATAAACGATAAAAAAGCTTGGGTGTGAATTGCTCTATCTCCATAGGTACTATAGTTTATTATTAATTTTATTCATTATGTGAGATGGTGATAACGAAAAAAAAGAAAAACCCCGGCTAAGTTTGTTGTGGGCTTCTTCTTAGACCGGGGCGCGTTTGGAACCCTCATAGCTTTAGTTTTAAGTGTACGAATATAGTTATCACCATGAAATAACTACTGTGTAAATTATTGACGCGTCAAAAGTGCCTTTTTAAGGACTATTTGAATAAAGATTATTTTGAATTTGAATTTGAATTTTGAATTTAACCGCAGGGTACACTTGCCTTAAAGTTATTTTCTTTATTTGTAGTCGTTAGATAAATAAGAAACAAAACTCTTTCCGAAAAATAATAGCAAATGCCGATGAGCATAATCGTGTCAATCTAAACATAGACACCGCATCGTTACACGCTAAAAGCGGCCGCGATTGTGATCCGAGGCGGGGCCATCAATCCTAATAAAGGATTGAAAGCCATATTGCTCCTCCCCCAGGCGCGCGTCAATCACGATGATAGACTGCTGGAAAAAAGATCAAAGTGGAACGACGTCTAGTCCACAATGGGGACCCACTTCCGCTCCGCTTTGTCTTACACTTCCTTTATGATTATTTATTTATCAGGCCGACCTGTGTAACGACCCTCGGCAGCAAAACTATCTACCTAGATATCTGGGCCTTGAAGTTAAAATTCCTTAAGCCGCTTAGAGCTATTTTTGTATCGTTTTATTACGGGCTAAATTAACATAATATAACGAAGATATTTGAAAAGTGCTGTCAGTGTCACTGTGAGATAACACGGCATAACTCTTCCGACGTTATGTCACGTATATTTGTAGGGCTCTCTGAATAAAGTTTCATCAGCTCAGAACACTCTAGTCTAAAGTTGCAAGATTTAGTTATGTGTATAACGTAGAAATAACGATGAAGAGAGCCTAACATTCTCATCGTACGCAAGCATTGTTATCCAATCGCGGACATCGCGTTATACTATTTATTTCTTTTGCGGTGATATTGAAGGTCTTATTGAACTAAGTCATAGGAAACAAGTGGAATATTATAAAGTCGATAATTTGTTAGCTTAGATAGTGAATTGAAGAATAGCAAGATACCCCGATCATAGAAGAACATAAAACTTGGTTTTTTTTTTTACTAAAAGCTTTCAAAACCGCAGTGCAGTGCAGTATGCGAGTTAGACGTACAACTCTGTTATTTAATAGCGTTAATATGGAAATAGACACCCATCATTACCACGTTAAAAGCAACCGCGATAGTAATCTAAGGCTGGGGCTACCGGGGGGCCGGTGGGGGCTATCAATCTTAATGAAGGCTTGAAAGCCATATTTTTCCTTCGAGCAGGCGCATGTCAATCACACTGATAGACCAATACTGCGCCAAAAGATCAAAGTGGATTGCCGCCTTCCCGCACGTCCGGTCAGCGGCTCTTCCCTTTGTTTTCCGCTTCTTTTGTGAATATTTATAGACTCGACGTGCGCGCGGTTGTCGCGGACTCGAACCACGTCGATGCTATCATATTTACGACAAACTAATGGATAACAATTTGTGTTTATTACATTTGAAACAAATAAATGATTAATATTGTTCTATTTCTCTAGTAAAGTTTTTTTTTTTTTTTTTATCCACTAGCCCGGCAATCTCACCTGATGGTAAGTGATGATGCAGTATAAGATGGTAGCGGGCTAACCTGTTAGGGTTAGGGTATGGTAAAGCCATACTCCTAATTGGTTTCTACACGACATCGTGCCGGAACGCTAAATCGCTTGGCGACACGCCTTTGTCGGTAGGGTGGTAATTAGCCACGGCCGCAGCCTCCCACCAGACCAGACTCGAGCCGGGAATCGAACCCAGGACCTCCAACTTTATAATGCAACAGCGCGCGCGCTGCGCCACGGAGGTCGTCCAAAATTCGTCGTCGTATTTATGTTCTCAGTGTATGTTGAGACGGTCAATATCATCATCATGGTCGCACTGAGAGTTTTTTTTAATAGAAATCTTTGTAACAGTTTTTTTAGAACCCATGCCTCCAAAGGTTGTTTAAAGATACATTTAAAAATAGTAAATAACATTTAAATTGGCTGTGTTTTGTGTCGAACCCTATTAATTCCATTGGAAGGGGGCGCAGCTTCACGTTTCCCTTCCTTATTATTCATCGACATGTAGCCAGGGTTAAGGTAAATGACTGACCTAATTGCGGACTCTCACCGGGTCGTCTCGTGTAAGGAGTCCGTGCTCTATCGGAGCAGTGCGTGAGGGCTCTTTGTGAACTCTCGCTCGTGTTTGGCTCGTAATCAATAACCGTTACTGCCTGCCTCTTGAGCCGTGATATATGTAAATGATGATTTATTACCCGGCTGTTGAATGGAGTGGTTTATCTGGTATGGAGCTAGGCTTTGTTGATGGATTTGCCTGCAATAGTCGTCTTGTTGAATGATTATACGTAAAACACAAAACTTGTTTCTACTCATGTCCATTAAAGATCTGAGAGTCGTAAAACTTTGGTAGGGTGTACAAGGAACGCTCGCGATATAACTTATTTATTTACCCTTGCACCGCATTGCCAGCTTAGTCTAGTATGTTATATATGTATAACCCCCTATTAAAGTTCTTATTTTTCTTGAACGTACATAAAAACAAATAAAGAAAATCATCAACAGACTATAAAAATGTTGCATCTCTCAGGCCAAAGGGTCACTAATGTAGCTAATCCCCTTTTGAACCGAAACGGCCGAACACCGTGGTACTAACGAAATTATTCCCAAAAAAAATTGAAGTCAGGCAAGCGTGCTTGTTAGAAAAGACTTGATAGACTCACAATAATACATTTTTAAATAAAATGTTATGCTGAGGCCAGAGGCTGAAGAGGAGTGGTGGAGGTTTTGGCCACGACTTGTTACCACCCAACTTGCAAGGAAATACCGCCAAGCCATTTAGCATTTGGGTATGATGCCATGTTCATGGGCGACGGCAACTTAACATCAGGTGTCCTTCCTGCTCCTTTATTCTTGATAAACTGGAAACATAGCTCGGACGGACTAGAAGAAAGTCGAAGGAATGCATGTTATTTTATTAATTTAATTTCTTTTTTTTAAGTTAATCATCATCATCATCATCGTCATGATCAACCCATTACCGGCTCACTACAGAGCTCTCAGGCGTGCAGTTTTCCTCACGATGTTTTCCTTCACCGTTGAAGCAAGTGATATTTTAATTTTTTTAAAACGCACATAACTCCGAAAAGTTAGAAGTGCGTGCCCGGATTCGAACCGCCGACCTCTGATTAGTAGGCTGATGCCCTAACCACTAGGCTATCACAGCTTCACAAGTTAAGTTAAGTTAATAAAATAATATAAATATTAAAAAACAGTCCGGACTTTATATTTTTCATCGGTGATAGAGTTATCGTTCTGCATTGTAAATTCATACAGGTCTTACAATGCGCATAGGTACTCGTTGGCCTAGAAGGTATACGGGCAAATAACTAAGAATGTTTTCACAAATTTGTTCTAAAAATAGTAGTGAAGCAATTAGTATAATTTGAATATCACCATACAAATAGATTAAGACGCTCAATTACTGAGCATTTCTGAGTATCATCGAGCATTCACGTTTGATAGACGCGAGATAATTCTGTGCGAGATTGTGCGTCGTTCACGCACCCTCGGATGCCTGTGAGAGGCAATACAAACAATTGAGGCATCTCTGCTTTGTTTGTCCGCGAGGCAGCGCAGACGGGGCGCGGGGGCGTCGACTGAACATAGTCTAAGAGCCCTAAAAACGTAAATTCATACCGTAAATAGTTCTCCTACTATAATTATTATCTACTACTATATACTATTTAACTTCATAATATAACTTGCTGTTACTTCTTGCTGGCATATTTGTAGCCTTGCAATTATTTATTTTTTATAGTCATAGTCTTATTCATATTAAAATGTCTATATAACAATCATATTCATAATCATCTTCGAAATGGCTCTAAAAGGAGTTGAGATCTTCTGACCTTTCTTCTTCTTCTTTAGGTGCCTCTCCAACTAGTGAAGGTTGGCAGTCAGAATGGCATATTTTGCCTTGTCTATCGCGAGGCTGAAAAGCTGGGCGGCACTCGATCCCTGTTCACTCCCTGATGTTTCGCAAACTTTCTGACCTTTCACTGTACTCCAATGCCTCGCGTTGTTTGCTAGACCGTCTTAAAATAATCTTTATCATTGGTAATTAAAATATAATAATCAAGCAAGTGTATATAAACCTAGCAACCGACTACAATAATGAATTACGGGATTGTGAAAGCGTTGTTACTAGTTTCGTAAGGGTATCACTCTGTAGGTCTATGTTTCTACTTCTACCTTTCTTATGTGTACCGAAATATCTCGCTCGCGTCAACTTTTCAATGTTATATCCATTGTTTGATAAATTTTCAACAATCATTTCGCGAAGGCCGCCTTCGTAATAATAGTTTTCTGTTTGCTAAATATTAGCCTAATCCGTTTTTGATTTGAGAAGTTAATCGACTGATCCTTAAGACATATTTACCGCATAAATATTGCTTGATATTTTGAGAAAAAAAAAACTTTTAACTTTTAAACTAGCTAGCCAGTGATGACGTCTACTACTATCGGTACATATCCCCATTTGCAACAGCGTTGTACGGCTAAAACGCAACTAAAATGATACAGGTTAATTAGTTCAGGCTGTCAGTACACCGGCGCTCGGCCTAGGCGGGCGGGTGGTAATTAATATTCATAATCCAGTTAAAGAAACACCGCAGTTCAGTCTGTACTCGTACTGCTTAATGATGGCGGATTTCGCTTTGTAATTAATTACGCGGCCGCGATTTGGTTTTGCGTTATGTTCTGTACAGGTATCGCTTTAAATGGGAATTTACGTTTATCGATCTCCCACTGCCTCGTGCCCGGTGATGAGATTGCAACTATGGGTCATAAAAAAATATTTTTTCTCAGTAAATATCAGGACTCGGAATTACAAAATTGGTTCTCGGTGCGTAAAAGTCCGCCAACTAGCATTAGAGAAATATGTAAGTATATAATAGTACACCGATATAAAATAAGTATTTATAAATAATAATAGCTTGTGCACTTTCTGTTTGGATCTCGATGTGTCGAGAGCTGAAGGATGCTGTTATCAGAACTACGCAGTCTACGCAATAATTAACATGGAAAAACATGAATCCTAATTAGTTGACAAGGACAAGATGAATAGAAACAAAAATTGTTTTTAACCAGTCCTCCGGAAGTACATCAACGGATCGAGATGTTCTCCTTGCATTCGTTCAAGTAAAAATGTCTATATTTGATTCTGCAGATTTTCTACAGATGGAAAACTACGTCCTTTACAATTAATTGACCGTAGTATTCTTGTTCTGAAGACTAACTGAGGCTTCTTGAACAATCTGCAAACATAATTGCAATATATCTTTCCCATTGGCTTTACTTATTGGCCAACTCAGCTCAATTAATTGGCCACCTGTAAAATAGGAATATTGTCGTTTAAATTTATGTAATTGTACAATGATGGTTGTGTATGCATTATACCGAACACCATATATAAAATAACAGCAGGAAACATAAATAGAGCCAGCGAAGTATTGTTGTTTTAAACCCTGTTAGTATTTAAATTATTCAAGCTGTAATCAAAAAGCATTTTTCTTCCTTTTATGATCAGCTATCAATACAAACAGCCTGATTAAACGGCTATCACATAATAAAGTCGTGCGATCGACGTACAATAAATGTTTTTGACCTGAATCTGTTGATGAGGCTTAATACTTCCAACGGGCTTATTACGCCGTTTATTTTGACAAGTGTTATTGTCACAATGTTATGACGATAAAATATTGTACTGTCATCGCATTGTTAATATTTTAATGTAAATAACAATTGCGTACCGTATACAATCTAATACTACTCTGGGGAATTGCAGATGTGGTGTCGATATTTTAATGTACAATATATTAAATTATTTAAAATCTTCTGAATTTATCCTTATCATCTCTGTCATTTACCTTAAGGAAGGTTTCGTTGAGTTAGACGGTTACATTGCAGGAAAATATGGACAGCACCTAGGTTGTAAATAATTGTATATATTTTTTTTGCGTCGGAGCACATTAATAGTTTCCCTCGGGCAGAATTGAAAAATATTTTCAGATTTTCTCCAAAAACACGCCGGCGCCAATCAACAGAATGAACTCTTTACGAGCGACGCGCAACGCTAACAGACATCTCGTCTGATAAATTCCGGAAAATTTGCCGAATAAAATGCCCGTCATAATATTGGATGCGGATTTTTTTTCGGAAACACAATCGCCATCCGAAATTCAGGAGCCTGGGCTTCCGTGAAAGCCATTGGATTTTTGTTTACATTCGATCTTTGTTCCCGATGTAAAGCTGAGTATTAACATCGCTCGCAGCAATTATTAGTGACCTCCTGGTCAGAGTAGTCCCGTAAATAACATTTTAATGTTAAATATCTACGCAGCGCAGCTCGGCAGTGAAACCGACCCGTATACCACCAAACTACACCCTCTGCATCAATTCTACACCAAGTTTAATATTTTATGCAGTTAAATTTTTCACTTTCCACTACAAATTAGCCCTTGACTGCTATATCACCTGGTGATAAGTGATAATGCAGATTACAAGATGGAAGCGGGTTAACCTGGTTGGTGTGTGGTAGTCACACCGATACCCCTAGTCTGTTTCTACGCGGCATATACGTCTCCGTCGGTAGGGTGGTGGTAAGGTCAAGACTTCCAAGGTTATCCTGTTTACTCTCTTTCTCTGCATCATCACTAATGTAAAGATGATTACAGTCATACTTATAGGTTTATTTGAAGTGGATTTTATATAAAATAAAAATTGTCTCCGTTGATATGTCCGGTGCGGTGGACCCGCCGCCTGCAGCAGTGTAGAGTCGCGCTCGACATCAGGTTATCTTTTAACTCAATCGTCTCACTAAACGTTTATTATGAAACAATGAAGATATTTCCTACTGCTTTTCTTTTGAATGGGAGTGAAACGGTTTCGATTGCACGTGGTTGTTGCGAGACAATAGCGAATCGCTGCAGTAATTGTAGAGCCATTGCTCTGACAGCTGCTGTTCTGCGGTTTTAATTTTGAGTGTGCACACAGTTGCCCGATTTCATTGTTTTTTAATCTGTGTTAGATGTTTAAAATTGGAACGTCATTTTCTATTAAAAGCAAACACAGTATCATACATCTCTTTTACGTTTTCTAAGAAGACACATTTGTTGTTATTGTAGTATCTGTATTAACAGATATGGAAAGCTTAGACCACCGTCTCAATATTATTGTTCTATTTTATTTGTTTAGTGGCTTTTTGTTGTGCCCACGCCCCACATGCGATAATTTCCGTCACCGATGACAAGAAAACAAGGCGAAGATTGATCGCCTATTTTTCTTGATTTTACAAATAAGCTACATCGTGATTATCCATTTTTTTAATCCTCTATAAATGTATGTTTTTTTTTGAAGTGAAAACTTCTTTAGCGGCGTTGAGCACTTTTTCTGTAATGGGTATAAAATCTTAAACTCGCGTCAGGACACGTGACCTGATCGAAAAAGCGTAAGACGGATGGAGAGTAGACAGCTATCCCCTCTCTACGGCGCGGCGAAAATGTATGCCTGGGCCTACTGTTTCGTTTAGGCAGCGCAGGGCGCTTGCGCGAATGTTCGTGTATGTTACAGCGTGCCACGCGCATCCATGGATAGTTCTGGTAATGATGATGGTGAAAAAGTCGTTGAAATTATGGATGAAAGTTGATTTTTCGGAGAGATAAACTTTTTAATGTAAAATAATTGTAATAGTTTTAAAGTGTTAAATTTTTAATGTAATATAAATTGTCATGTTTGTGTACGATAGCGCAATAAATGAATATTGTATTCTACCACATAAATGATAGTACTTTTATACTGATAAAGCAATTGGTGCAAAATTATTCCCTAACCATTCCAAAATATCAAACATGCTCAACGTTAATAATCAAGTTTTCACTTCTGCCGGCACTCCCGGAGTGCAACCCGTCTTTTTTTTTTTTTTTATTCACCACAAGTTAGCCCTTGACTGCATCTCACCTGACGGCAAGTGATGATGCGGTCTAAGATGGTAGCGGGCTAACCTGTTAGGGGTATGGTAAACTCATACTCCTAGTTGGTTTCTACACAACATCGTGCCGGAACGCTAAATCGCTTGGCGACACGTCTTTGTCGGTAGGGTGGTAACTAGCCACGGCCGAAGCCTCCCACCAGACCAGACTCGAGCCGGGAATCGAACCCAGGACCTCCAACTTTAAAATGCAACAGCGCACGCGCTGCGCCACGGAGGTCGTCAAATATAGTCGTCGTAGTATGTATTAAATTGAAAATTATTATAAAGGAACATTTTATCTATTACAATAAGTAGAAAAACAACAATAGCCTCCAAACCCAATAGGTTAGGGATGGATGAAATCTAAGCGACTTTCCATGTCAGTAGTTGGATTGGTTAAGTTTTTCACAAGTAATTATGAAAATATCAAAGAGTAGTAAAATACTCCCAAGCCGATGAAAATAAAGACCACCAGTGCACATTATACCAGCGCCGTGGGGAATATAAACGTTGAATTTCTGTTCGTACCACTGAGGTTGATGATGATGATGATGATGAGTGCGCAATGTTTAATTCCTAAGCCCATGTAATAAGGGAAGCAAAGAATACGTCGCCTTTCAGCGTTTATCTTGATTAGCGCATAAAGACTGTATGAACTCGTACTTCAATTTGCGAACGGAATGACATAATAACCATAACGTAAGGGGCGCTTCCCTATCTGCGACAGTTCACTGATGCATTTCGACATTCATTGCTCCATTAACACGCCCTGAGTCGCAAGGCACGAGTCGGCGCGAATAATGTACGTCGACTGTTAAGTTTCAGCAGACTGACGGATGCAATCGGAATACCGAAATAGTTTCATAGACGGGGTCATGAATAGTTATCTAACAGGTTTCTATTATTGTTCCTCGGCTGTTACAACAGTTGTTGCCTTAAATGATTGCGTTAAATGTATGTGAAGGTACATTAACGGCTATAGTAGCATATCTTGTATAACACAAATTGAACTTTTATTTCTTAAAATTGGTTTATAGTACTGTCTGTCTGAAGAACTGACTCCAAGCCGGTGATCTGAAATGTGTATTACACCCCTTAGGATCTCATCTAAATTAAATTTGATACTGGCACTTAGTATACTTATATTTATTTTAATAATAAGTTGTATATTGTAACAAAAGGTTGTACATTTTCCCCAGGTTTCTGGCGTAAAAGTTAGTTCTACTGGTAGTGTCATTTTTCTTTACATTTCAAATTAACTAACCAGAATGATCATAATCTAACTTACTAACGATATCCTTACTAATTGGGTTTACAGTTGTGCAAATGTATGAGTATTGAGTTCAAAAATGCATTTCATAATAAATAATATTTGCAATACAAAGCACAACTTACTTTTCTACATAAATAATTCTAATAATCTGTGAAGGGTTTCCAGGATTATTATCTATGTTAAATATTATATTAAACGTCCCGGTCATATTTGTAAAAAAAATAAAAATTTCTACTTACATTTTAAATTCATAGATTCATTACATATACCAATAACTGTATTCGTGAGTTGCCTCTCTATCAAACAAATTTTGTATTTCGACTGCGTTTACGTTCTTCCTTTAACGATGGCATACATGAACCACTCGGACTGCGGACATTGTGATTGGGGTCGTGTAAATTCAGCAATGCATGTCAAATTGAGGCAATGTGTGGACTGTGAGGACTGCGGGATAATAAAAGGCGTACGCACGCGGCGCTGTTGTCACTCCATTTGCTAATTGAAGTGAGAAGTGGACAAAGACGAGTGGGAGCGCATGTGTAATTTGAGTGATGGCTCCAAGTAGCAGCTATGCATGCGCCGTCGTCAAATAAACCTTTGATGTTTGGTTCATTTGGTGAATCGAAATGATGCCTATCCCTGTTGTTATCCCTTTTTCAAAAACCTTTTAGGGAGTATAGGGCCGTTCTCTTATAAGCCTAAGAATGCGAGCACCTAAATCAACGGTAGGAAAGAACTTACAACTTACAAATATTTACACTTACTTGTTAAAAGCAACTATAAATATACAGGATATAATATAATAAATGCTGATTAGATTGTGTTTTAAAAAAAGACGGACAAATCAGGTCATTCTTTTATTCCCCCTCAAGGAACTGTTAACTTAGTTTCAGCTGAGAGTGCAGCAGGTTTACCGTACCTGTTTGTTGTATGAGCTTCTGTCACCAAATCTTGTCACGTAGCCGGACATCGAATAAAAAAATCTACAGCTAGAAAATATATATAATACAAATACTATTGTATAAATTGATGAGAAAATAATTACATTGATATTACATTTCAATAAAACCCGCCCCTGTCGCTCCGAATGTACTATAATTTATGAGCCTGATATATTATGATATTTCCCGGTAATAACATGATATCGGGCAATCCAATTTCACGACGTCAATGGTCACCGAAAACTCAGTGCATTTATACGTTGGAAACGTTTGCGCGCTCAATCAAATTATTCTGGATAATTTATTTATTTTCAACATTTTAGGTGTTGATGACTGGTGACATTGTGGAAATTTAGTTATTTTTATAAAACGCAACGTTTTACTGTGATAAATTGAAAGTTGAATGTGTTTTCAAAGTGAAAACTGTTGTTATCAAGTTTATGTTAGGCTGACTAACTTTGATATCCACACTCAATCCTATTTTGATACACATGCGAGAACAAAGATTTGACTTGTATTGCTTTTCGCTAGCACCTGAATACTTAGCGATTCTAAATAATAAATAATGTTCGTTTTAACATACTAAACATAAAACCGAAAAAGCTACTTTACTATGTCCTGTTTATTGTTATGCCAGCGGCTTACAATACTCAATGGGAATTCGGCCGTCATTCATTCTAAAAAAAATATTTTATATTTTAATTTTTTTTTTAATATTTGTACCCAAACTTCAAAATATTTCTGTTCAAACTAATGAGTAAATTGAACTGGGCGTTGGAGTTTGCACTCATCGACAAGAATGCGCCTAAAGCTAAATAGTCACGCAAATATTAAGTACCTAAATAGGTACCCAATATTAAATAATAACATAAATATGAAGTAATAAGACTAAAATTAATTAATCAAAATGAATTGAAAGCAAAAGCGAAGGAAAGCCGAAGTAAGTTGTTACTTCTTAGGACTTCCAGGGTCAGTTTGGGAATTTATGAGTTCAGATTTTTCTCTTGTCTATTCTAGTAATTCCAACGCCGTGGCTAGTTACTACCTTACTGAAAAAGACGTGCCGCCGCGCGATTTTGTAATCCGGTTTGATGCTGCGTATAATAAGTTTAGGGGTATGGGTTTCCAGTAACTACCATGTCAAGAAAATCTTGCTGGGTCAAGCGGGCGCATAAACCTGGACTACTTACGAGTGAATACCGCGTCAACGGTGCTTCCGTCAGGGATGAAAAGGCAGGAATTGGTTTTAAATCTATATTCAGATAAATAAATAATAAAAATATATTTATTCGAGACAATAGTAGAAGGTACTTTAGCACTTACATGCGATGCGATCCGGCTTAAGAATAAGCGGATCATGGCAGTCAGAATAATACGCGGGTATCGCACCATTTCGTGCGAGGCAGCTTGTGTGTTGGCGGGGACACCGCCGTGGGACCTGGACGCCGGAGTGCTCTCCGAGGCGTACTGGCGTAGGGTGAATGCCCGACTCCGGGGCGAGCACCCTACGCCAGCGGAGGATCGTGCGTGGAGGCGGTTGGCGGAGGCTAATCTCGTCGCCCTATGGCGGGAGAGGCTTCTCGCGCCGACAGCCGGCCACCGCACGATCGAGGCGATCCGGCCCGTCCTCGAGCTCTGGACGGGCCGGAAGCACGGGGCCCTGTCCTTCCGCCTTGTGCAGATCCTCTCGGGGCACGGTTGCTTCGGGAGGTATCTGTGCAGGGTCGCAAGGCGGGAGCCCACGGAGGAGTGCCATGAGTGTGGCTACGCTCAGGACTCGGCGCAGCACACGCTGGAATCGTGCGTCCAGTGGTCGGTCGAGCGAGCCTTACTCGTGGCACAGGTGGGGCCTGACCTTTCGCTGCCCACTGTGGTTCGCGCACCATGGTGGCCAGCGAGACGTCTTGGGCCGCTGTCGCCTCCTTCTGTGAGGAGGTGATGATGCAGAAGGAGGCGGCAGGACGGCGCCGGGAGAATGACGCAGACGCGCACCCTCTCCGGCGTCGTAGGGTGGGGCGCAGGCGACGGGCGCACGATCGCCGCCTGCCCCCCTGACGAGGAGCTCCGGGTGATGGATGAGAGGCATCCTCACCCGTCGAGCCTAATCCTCGGGTCGGGAGGCGCGTCCAATGGTCCTGGCGCGCCTCGGACGGAGCTCGGGGGTCAATATAGGCCCCCCGTGGAGGGTCTGCCTCGGCGGACGCCGCTGGCTGGGCCGCGGTCGAGTGCATCAGTGTTCCCGTGACCCAGCCACCAGGCGACGCGAAGGAGCATCGCTGGGTTTTAGTGGGTATTCTGGTCGCCAGTTTTGCCGCCAGGGAGTCCCACATACCCCGTCGGAAGCGGCGCAGTCTTGCCTGCGTCGCCTCCGGAGGGGATGCGTAAAAGCATTTCCCAGCGAAAAAAAAAAAAAAAAAAAAAAACCCCCTCCAAGATATAAATGCAGCGTTCCAGGGAATTAAAACAAAACCTCGGCAATACCTACGTCATAAAAAGAAAACAACTTCACGATACTATTGTAGCAATAAATAATAATTATACTCGTACATGATGCAAATAATATGTTGTTTGTGTAAGGGGCTGTTTAAATGTGGGTGTGCATACAGACAAACTGTATGCATATGTGTATAAGTATGAGTTGATGAATACGTGTGTGTGTTTGCGTCTGTTAGGTTTGTACTATTTAGAAGATTTACAAAATCTTATGCTTTATTGGAGGTAGGAGATAATAGCCAATCGAAACATTTAATTTCTCATTTAATATAAGAAATAAAGAGTATATGAGAACTTTATTAATTTTGTATTACAGCGGAGATTTCAAGTAATAATTATGACGACTTGCAACAGGGGTACCATGGGCGTTGCAACTGAACGTTGAGCATTAAATGCATCCACATTGTAGGATAGTCCAGCGGCTTACGCGGATAGGTCGAACAGCAGATGTATCGAACTTGCTGTCAGGAGGAATGCTATGAGTTAATTTTCATAGTTGATATAAAGCATATTTTTAATATATTTAATTATTGTGTGCAAGTTGCTTCAAAAAGTATCTTGAACTCAGAAAATTTAACAAGATATTTTAATATTAAATCAGACAACGTACGTACGTAGGTACTATAATGAAATTTTAAAATTAAAATGAAGTAGTTATAATTAAATTGTGAGGCGAAATTGTTAATACAGGCTTTAAAACGTGGCGTTATGTCCCGTCGCATTCAGCCATGCGGATAAACAACGGATGGATCTCTCGAGATTCGCGCGATCGAGAACTGTCAGCGAATCACCACCAGAACAAACATAAGTCCGCGAGCACACCAAGTTAAATGCGTTAGAAAAATGGTCGCATTTCATTAACATTTTAGAACTGTAAACCTATTTACGTAAGCGTAGTAATCCAAAGCACGTTCTTTACGACCCGAACGACCAACTGACGATCGACAACTCAATTTAATTAAATCGCACACAGTCAAATGATACACAGCATCTTCGCCGGAGATGTGGTGCCCAGTTTGTTACGTTAGAGTTGAACTCCAACAAGCCAAATTCCTATCTTCATCCTAAGTCAAGGTCAGAGTTTTTGCAGCCCTTCGGACGTTCGTCGATATTCTCGTGCCCTGGATTTCTACTCTCAGGCCAACCTTTGCGTTCCATATATTCCCCCTGGTGACGCTGCAACAAGTAATAAGATCATTAGGCGAGTGTCAATTTGAAACAAAAACAGCAACGACATCGGCAGCTAAGTTTACAATATAAATAGTTGAAGCAAGAAGAAATAGTAGATGTACGATTATGTCCTTGGAAAGTGATTTTCAGGTGTTGCACAATTTTCTCAGTGAGCCTGCATTGCGTGCTCAGTGTTAAGGTTGAGCAGGTAAAAGCATCCGGGTTATAAGCCTATGCGAGAATTTTTGCAACAATATGCTTCTTACAAAATATGATATAGGGTGATTCGATTGAAGTCTAATTACACGCATACACTAAGACGCGACTTAGTGGTCCTAATTTATGTATACCAATATTAATCATGGCTGTTTGAATCCCACCCGTCCGGTTCACACGCTAATCCTCGCCAACGCCACGCCCTTCCTTTCGCTGTTATTATAATGGCGGCACTCTTCCGACAAGACAGTCTGACAGCCAACAGCATCGCCTTTTGCTATCGGTTTCTGTAATTTTGTATTTAGTTTTCCTTAAACTGTTTATGCAGAATCGTATCATGGGAGCAGATTAAAAATAAATAGTTATTATAATGGATACTAGAACTGCGCGCTTGTCGTAACAATCATTGTAACTCTAGCGTAGGTGTATACCATATGAAACAGGTGCTGGAAAAGCGTCCCATACTGTGTATCAGAAAGGTAAATAAAAGGTCATACGGTATGCCAAAATCATAATTAAGTAAAACGTTACGATGGTACAAAAATAAAATAATCTTTATTCAAATAGTCATTTAAAAGGCGCTTTTGACGCGTCAATAATTTACATAGTAGTGATTTGATGGTGATAACTAGATTCGTAAACTTAAAACTAAAGCTATGAGGGTTCCAAATGCGCCCCGGTCTAAGAAGAAGCCCACAACAAACTTAGCCAGGTAAATTTAATTTTTGTTATCACCATCTCACATGCCACTTAAGAGCTTATATTAAGAGCTATCTTATTAGAGCAATATTTCACACCCATGCTTGTTTATCATTTATGTAATCCTTTACACTATAGTAGGACTTTTCTACAAGCTTATGTTTTATATAAACTTTGAACTAATTGAGAGACATCCCAGAAATTTCATTTGGCAATTTGTTATAAAATTGTATACTGTTGTTATACTGCTGTTGTACTCCTTCGTTACATGTTGTGGGGAGTGACTAGTTTCTAAGTTTCCTGGCTGCTTTACTAAAGGTAATTATTAGTCATCGTCTGTTCTGTGAGTCTAATAAAATTAACAAAGAATATTTACTACAAATATTTAAGTAAGTAAGTATCTAAGTACAACCTATAATGGAATCGCACTAACTTTGACCAAATCGCTCAGCCCTAAACGGACTGTTCCGTTTCTAGGAACATTTAAATTTCTGAAGGGGGAAGACTGCGGCCAAAGCCTGCATATAAAAATGCTACAGTATATTATTGGTTGTGTAGTAAAAATACTTTCTTTTTATATTTTCTTTTATGAGTGCAATAAAGATAATCTATCGGTGTACAATATCTTGTATCGGTATCGCTAAACTAGCACTTAACTACACTACGACGCAGCGGGGAATTGAAAGCTCGCGAGACGATCCTGCGGCGCGTCTACGCCACGTCATAGTAATATTAATTTGATTGTAAAATCAATTACTCTAACGGACTAATAACATTTGTTCAGGCTACTCAATATTAAATTTGAACAAAAGAGTAATTTGCGATGTTTCATTTTATAGATTGCTTTATACGCAATAGCAAATACCTTTCAGCTGCTAAATTGGTTGTACAGTGAGCTTCCTATGAACATTTTAAACGTAATTTGACAATATAATATAAAAAAATATATATGAACTTATGTGTTTATGTAACAACGTGTGCGTTTGATAAGTTACGTTGAGGGAATGATGACTGCTGCTCGCTGAGGAGTTCGCTGTCTTGTATCATTCAACAGATTTTCAGATTAGCACTAAAAAGGGCAAAACTAAACTGCTGAAACTAAGCCTTTCTAATATAAACATATGAATTGTCAAAATCGGTTTAGATTTTATGGAATTATGGAGCAAATTTAAAAATTAGTTTCATCATTGGTTTTAGGGAGTAAAAATTGCTTAAAGCGTGACACTGAGTATCATTATTATCATCATTTTACCCATTACTTCAACAAAATGAGCAGGGTGAGAGCTGTTCACCACACTGGCCAAAAGCGGATTGGTGAACTTCACACACCATTGAAAACATTGTGGAGAACGCAGGAATGTGCAGGTTTATTCACAGACAAAATTAAATATCGGTTTTGGGTTCTAAACGGATTTTACAGCGTCATAATATATGTTATTTACCTACAGGATTAGTACAGTTATAAAATAATTATACGTAGCTGTGGTACGGAACAAAAATGATACAAGCTTACTCTGCTATAATCCGCGCAATACGAAACACGCAACTGCCCGAGACCATCCAGAATGCACTCTCAGGGCGCACGTCTCTCTGACACTGGAGCCTCCTTAGGAGATGTTGACTTCACAACGTGCAATTGCTTAGTCTTAGCAAATTTAGTGGATTCTAGAATATTTAGTTATGTGAATTATGGACTTCCGTCCAATGTTATATATTATGGTTATGTTTGAATTTATTGGAGGATATCAATATACATTCCTCAGATTTCGAAACAAAGGTTGGAGTCAATAAATATTTTTTATGTAGGTCAGTTTCGAAGTCGTTAATTAATGCCGGTAATCTGATGACAGAAGTTAAACTTAAAATTAGTCTTAATTATTATTTGTTCATTTAGATTTCACAATTCAAGTGCTTTTGCTAGCAAAGAAATTGTGTTTGAATTTATTTCCTTGCTATTGTTCTAGAGCTTAACTGTTCTCTAATAGGAATAAAGAAATCGTGGTTACAGCAGAACCGATTTGTAAAAGCTCTTACCATTTTAAATTTAAGGATCATATTAGAATGGCCACTTCACATGCTTGAGGACGTGACTCGACAGATATATTGTAACACCTATGAGTTTGAAGTTAGAGTGGGTTTTCCAGTGCCAGATGTGGCTGGATGTTTGTCGAAGGGATCGAGACCCTCACGGTTCAGGACTGGAGTTCCGACTTCCGTATCTCGTTAGCATACTAATGGACCCTTGAGGCGTTCATATTATTGTATTGTGAGTATTGTTGCTACCCGCCAGAGGGAGCTCTCCACTGCCTCATATTTAAGTCGCAACTTTAAACGTATCTATCGGGGCTCGCAAAATTCGATAGTTCCGAAAGTCCTATAGTTTGATAATTCTATATTATGATCCTCGTGTGCAAACTAATATCTCTTGATTAAACGGTTTTGTTAATAAAGTGGGACATGTGCGATATTACTATATTACACCTGGTTAACTATTCTATAAGTTAGTTTTAATAAACATTGGTCCAACACGTATACACTTTATGAGAAAAATAAACTACGGGATGGATGTAACAAATGGGCTTGCAACTTTAGTACATCAATAAGTTGTATCCGGGGTGTTCAATAGGTATTATTGCATGATACTGACATATCAAGTAAGACAAAGGTGGGGCGCTGTTGCTTGGGTATTTGGGTTAGGAGATGAAATGACCAACGCCTCAAATTATACTGTCACTGCTCAACTTTGTAAAAGTTAAGTTAAGTTAAAGTTGTTATATATACCTTATGGAAAGCCAAAGTACTATCTATCTATAAAATAATTGACCACCACACGTAATAACGACTTAATTTTTAGTGCTTATTTCATTGCTGTTTATACCCATAATAACCCATATTAACCCACAACTTCATCAATACGGCAGATGGTGACTGGACGGCTTATATATATATTATGATGTGCTTTAAAAAAGGTGGACGACAGGTTCAGCTAGGGGGCAACTCCAGTTTCAGAGGACGCGTGAGGACTTTGCTCGAGTGTACCTACTTCAATTAAGAAACTTCCAACCCGGAGCTTATAGCTCAAGCGAACCTGCTTATCCCGGCTCGCAGAGGTATAACGGGGTCGGACAGCCAGAAGACGTTCAGGGATGATAGAGCTGTACGTTATCAATTTCAGCCTCCGGAAGTCGAGTCTTTCGTCGAGTTTTTTTTCTCGTTATTACGCCACTGTCGTGCATCCTCACTCCACTCAGACAGTGAAGCCAAAGACGAGGCGGACTCCCCCGAGGGTTCTTTCACCAATTTGAACCGAATTACCGTCAAATTCAAATTCAAAATAATCTTTATTCAAATCCTTAAAAGACACTTTATTAGTAGTGTAGTTATTTCATAGTGATAACTACTTAAACTTAAAACTAAAGCTTTAAGGAATCCAAAAGCGCCTCGGTCTAAGAAGAAGCCCACAACAAATTTAGCCGGGGTTTTTTTTCGTTATCACCATCTCAGATAATGAATAATAAACATCACAAATAGTACCTATGGAGATAGAACAATTCACACCCAAGCTTTTTTATCGTTTACATAATCCTTAATATCGTGATATGATTTTTCTACAAGCTTTCGTTTTATAAAATCTTTGAACTTATTGATAGACATCTCCAAGATATCAATAGGTAATTTATTATAAAATAAAATACAATTTCCTTTACTAATTTTGTGCAGCCTACTAAATGGTACTACAAGTTTACTTTTACTTCTGATGTTCAGTGCGTTACAGTCCATTTTTTTCTTGAATTTATCAATATTTTTATGAACATACATTAAATTTCCATACTCGATATTGGCTATGCACTGTTATTACATACCATACTTCTAATTGATCTCTACGAAACACCGTGCCGCATCGCTAAATCGCTTGGCACTAACCACGGCCGAAGCTTCACACCAGAACAGACTCAATCCGGGAATCGAACCCAGGACCTCCAACTTTATAATACAACAACTCACGCGCTGACTTAACATTGCCTTCGCAGTGTATTTTACTTGAGCCACGAGCATGCAAGCCTCACACTCAGGCGTAACCTTATCATGAGGCTGTACTAAGGTGATATTTCAGAGCGGTCCATGCCCAATTAGTGTAAGATGCGAATAACAAGTGTGTTCAGTACATGCAGTGACGCCCGTTGTTGCAGCCGGCGTGCGCACGGTGGACGTGCAGGCGGTGGAGGGCATGGTGGCGCAGTTCCCGTGCGACCTGGGCACCGCGGCCAACGACAAGGTGTACATGGTGTTCTGGTTCCGCGACGACGCCGGCATCCCCCTCTACAGGTAAGTGTACTAGCCAATAATGTAGCTGCCGATATTACAGTAATCAAGGTGATGAAAACCTTTCGTTACATAACTTATTCATGTAATCGTCAATACTTTTTACAAGACAAATTACCACATTAGCATCAGCAACAGCAAAAAGATTGCGGTCTCGGATATTTATAAATCAATCAGTACATAAATCGTTTTATACTTAAATAATTGTTGTTACATTGGCGATTAGCCCCGACCTAAGCGCTCCTCTCCGAAAGAGGAGACCTAAACATATCCTTCATGACCCTGACGATCAGATGACCACTGACAACACACTCGTACCACCTACCACACAATCATACGCTACACACCGTCTTCGCTGGCGAGGTGCCCGCTATCTTACGTCATCCGGACGTGGGCTCCATCCACGGCCTAGGGGTTTTACAGCTCATAGACAGTCCGAAAAAAAAAAAATTGGTGATTAGCAATACTTTATTAGGAAGCGTTTGCAAAAGCGTTTCGACAGTTGTCAGCAATAATACTACCTTCCCTTAGTGAATTTACTCATGTTGCAGAAACTTATAACGATTAAGAAGCCAAGTTTTCATCTACATTCCGCTGTTAAAGATAAAGACTTCCAGCGCACTTGCAAATTTTGAAACCAGCTTCAGAGGATTTAGTTCATTATTCTTGGTATCGGGCAAATTAACAATTTCCTTGTACCAGCTGACAGCGTATTGATAGCTCTTTTGGAGACTTATTTCCAGTGACGGACGAGTTCGCTTGCTTGCGAAGGAAAACCATTGCGTAAGGTAAAAACAGCCTAGCTTTGCTGTTCTAATTGATGAGTTGTTAAAACACTTTTTACTATTGAGTTACATAAACTTAGCAGCATTTAAAAGATTTTCCTAGAACAGGTGGCCAGTTTATTGTTTTATAACATATCTACATGTTTACTATCAAGTAATGGGAGTAAATATGTTATTAACGAAGTCACTTAGATTACCTTTCTAAATGTGATGTTTTAGTAAATCAGAATAAATCTGGAACAGAGTTAATCTTTCACGCGTAAGTTGTAAGTTCACAAAGAATGCTCACAAACAATAAAACCGCTTGGGCAGTCAGTGAGCCGCTAGATTTGGCTTCGGTCCGTGATCGCACAAATTGTACGTCGGAAGGCTATCTCACTTAAGCTCACAGAAGCTTGATTGAGCTCCTATTGTCACATTCATTCAAGTGTGCATTATTTAAGTTTCACCGACTCCATCTGCACTTGTAACTATTGTTGAGATCAAAGTTATGAATAAAAGTACGTATGCCAGTATTAGTCAGACAAGTGAATGTCATTAAGATAACGAAGACGTTAGTACGTGACCGCAGCGGCGCGGGCGGGGGCAGCGGGCGGGGGGCACGCTATAATTACTGCACACAATGCACAAGTTTTCACTCCCTGCTACGGCACTGGGGTTTATGTCACAAAGTTCCAACTCTAAGTGAATGTAAAACCGTGTTAAGTCTAGCTAAACTTAAGTCTACTTCGTTAAGATTCAAAATTTGATGAAGATTATAACTGCAGTTATTTACTTTTCGGTACAAAGTTGACACTGCAAAATATTGTTAGTACTCTCTCAGTTTTCAACTTGATTATGTATTGCGTATTCAGGCCTTGAAACTAACATTCAAATTAAAAATATGTTTTATTCATGTAAACCTAGTACAGACGTCTGTGAAACGTTTATATATACTTTTCGTTATTTTATTTCGTGAGGTGATTATTATAACTACATTTATTTACTAGCTAATTCCAGAGTTCCAAACACATTCAGATAATAACAGAAGCCCAAAAAAACTTTTGGCTTTTTTGCTATCCCCATCTCAGATAGTCAAGCAAGAATTATAATTTCCCATAAAGTTAGAAAGTCATTACCAATTTTTACCATTGATATTACAATAGAATATTTCAATAAGGTTACGTTTTATAATAATTTTGAACTTATTGAGAGACTACTCCAAGATTCGAGCTGGTGGTAATAAAATATACATTTTCTTCTAAATTATACTTGTTGTTCCGTGCAGTCTACTCAACAGTACTATAAGTTAATTTTTACTTCTGGTTTTCATGTGCTATGTAGTCCTTGCTTATTTTCAAAGTAGAAAATTGTGATATCTAAGTGGAAAATTAAACCTCCTCAAGCAACAAGAGGATAAATTACACCTCCAACTCCACAAATTCACACAAATCCTATCACGCCCTCTATTATACAATCGATGACGATCTTTTAATTCCTTAGAAGTTGAAGTCAACTTTAATTAATCGATCGATAAAGTAGAAATCTAGCACTCGACGCTCAGGAAACATCTTTCCCAAAACCTACTAATGTTATTAATGTTTGGTGTGTTCGCCGGTCTGTCCATCTTTTCAGGCAACAACTTCCACATTTATGTAGTAGGATATGGTATATAAACTAAATCGTGGGTCAAATTCGTTTAAAATTATGAATAGAAATAGAATCATGTGCTTTTATTCTAGCAAGGTAGTTCAACGTAAAACAATGAGGTTTAAACTCACAATGTAAAATTTAAGCTACCGTTAATTTAGTGTTGTGTTTTTTAACAATTTGTCATTGTTTCCTTTGGCTAAACATCATCAGATCGACGTAGCCTTGTCACACTACCAAAACAAAATATTGATGTATGTCGCATTCATAACCAATGTGGAATTGCATGTGTCCAAGTTTGGTTTCTTTTTTCTACTACAAATAGTCCTTGACTGCGATGTCATCTTATGATAATGGTAATTAATCTGATTATTGTATAATCCCATATAGGTAGCGCAGTTAATAATTGCATACACGAAATCGGCTTCTTGTTAGCATTGTACCGGCACGATAAACTACTAGGCTTCGGTTTGAATGTAACTAGCAGAGGCCGAGGCCTTCCCACAGACGCACAAGTGTAAACGAATGAACTAGGATTTAAATGCAAATGAAGCGCTTTCGTCAATAAGTTTCCGGAAGTGTATCTGCCACAGTTCACCCGGATCCATCGAATATTAATATTCAAACCCAATTTAACGATTAAAGTATCAAACGAAGCGAACAATAAAGTCCGCGCCAAGAATTACAAACTAGCTGCTAAACTCCGAGCTCCGCCGTTACAGTTTCAGAACACGGACTGCGATCGTTTTTGCTTTTATACCGTTGCCCCCCCCCCCCCCCCCCCCGCCCGCCCCACCTACACTTGTATTCTATGGCATTCCATTAAGGATGCTTGATACGGTATTGTGTTCTCGTGACATCATGAGGTTGACCCAGTTACCATTGCGCCAGTCAAGCCATTGCGTTGGTTGATCAGTGTCCTTAGCCGGCTTGGCACGATTTTTAATCTATGATGTAACTGATTTTCATCTTTTCTTTGTACCGCGATGATCATATTCAGCCGAAATGATATTCTTTATGGAGCAAGAATTCAGTGTGTTGTTTATGTACTAAAATATCGTATAATTTGAACAAACATTTGTTTGACAGTCAGTCAAAAGATGGCGCTGCTAGCAAGATTTGAATTAAATTAAACATGACTTATTGCATAAAATTGTATACAGAATAATCATAATATTAATTCTAATATTTATATACTTAATAATATATTCACTTAAACGGTAAACTACATAAATATTAATATTTGCCAATTATTGCCAATAGATGGCGAATTGCGCCCATACACGCACATCATAGACGTTACACGTATGGCGTTCGCACATTGTACCAACTTGCCACCCAGTCTGCTGCCATCCAAGAATTAATCTCATTTAAACGATTGCATGTTACGTGATATGAATTATACTTTTAAACTTTTTATTCCAGCAGTATACGACGCGTGGACGAGAAGTGACTAGCTCATTCCCATGTCTACTCACACGTCAAATAGCACTTTACGGCACATGAAATAAAGCTCACATTTCAAAGTTTCAAGTTGGATTGGTTTAAAGTCTAGATGGTGTGCGAAAGCCATATAACTAATATCACCTACTTTACCCAACCTAATTACTAAATTAATATAACCATCATTTCAGCAATATTAAGGTAACATTTTAATTCATCATAATCACTGAGAACTTTCAAGCGAGAAAATCGAATACCTAAAACTAATTATAGATCACGACCGACCTGAGAATCACACTTATACAAGCCCCTCGACCGACGAGGATATGGCTTGGAATATTATATTAGACCTACGAGATTAGAAACTCTAGGACGACAAAGTTGCGAGATTCACTTTTAATAATGAAAAATGTAGTTAACCTATTAAATGGTTAAATTTATTCAAACTGGAATATATTAAATAAAAGTAAGTAGTAATAAAATTAAAATTCCATTGCATTCAGTGTACCATAAGTAACGTAAATACGAATGAACAAACGGTGGCAGCGCTTCTGTTTATATAGGCGCGAAGAAATAAGCGGGAACGCTATGATATTTATGTTCAAAATGTTTTAAATTAATTAGCGGAAGTCTGAATTCTTTCGCAGTTTATTACATGAGCGATGAGGTTTGCTTATTAATTCAAATTGCACGCTCGGAAGTGCATTTGGCGAATTATTAGTTCGGGATCTCATATACGAATGGTTAATGAAGGACATCGATATCACTGACTGTAGCATCTAAAGCTATTGCAGAAAAATATTTTTCTGTATATATTGAGAAATGAAGTTTTTATTATAAGCTATTATTATTAATAGAACTAAACAATAATATATAATAACATGTCGCTCTCAATGAACTTGGCAAGTGTGGCCTATGGCCTATGGCGCCCTGCTGTAGAACCTAGGCGTCTCGATTAAAGGAGTTTGTATGTTCGGATGCCTGTTTCATTATACCAATATAAATTCAAATTTAAATTCAAAATAATCTTTATTCAAATAGTCGTTAAAAAGGCACTTTTGACGCGTCAATAATTTACATGGTAGTTATTTCATGGTGATAACTATATTCGTAAACTTCAAACTAAAACTATGAGGGTTCCAAACGCGCGTAAAGGAACCGAATAAGTTGTGGCCAAAGATAGAGTAAACTTGTTTTGTGTTCATTACTTTCTAATTTTTTTTTCATTCCTGTATGGACCTGACCCTGAAGCCGGGTATAATACTTATTTATCTTACAAAAACGGTAACTTGTCGAGGTTCAGTTGGTTGTATTTGCTGTGAAAGGTTTACTCCCAGCACGCCTTACCGGCAGAGAATATAAAGTTTTTTCATTCGGCGAAACACAAATGGCAGCAGAAATAAAGAAGGCAAAGCTATTTATGTCCAACTTTAAAATTCATTAGCCATAGTCTGAATTCTTGCGGAGTTTATTGCCTCTGCAGGGGCTGGCGCTGGCGGAGTGCAAGAAACAGTTCGCCGGGACGGCCAGCGCGGCGCTATCATTAATTCATGCGGCCTCGCTTCTTGCCGGCGGCTCGCAAATTAACACGCGTTGTGAGACAACGAGCGTGGCGGGAAACGACTGTGCCCTGCCTGTAATGACGAATGGAGCGGAAACGTGGATAAACGTGTACAGTGATGCTTCATCAATAAACTTATAGTCGCCGATTTTGCCCCAAGATAACAGGCCAAAAGTGACGAAGTGTCCTGTGGTAGAAGATCGCGGACCAGCAATGCAGTGCGGGACAACTGCATGAACGCGGAGCGCCTTACCTCTAAACCCGCCTCTATAATAAGAGAGGGTACTCGTGACTTTTACAGGCTGAGATAAAAAAAAAATCTATTAACTTCGTGCGCTTCATACAAGTGTAAAAACAAAAATATCGTTTTCGACGATCCGTCTGCGGAATACATCTTACAATCAACAATGCTATGCAATTGCTCTGTTAGTCGTATCTCTGTTTACCACTTTAGTCATCTGCCCCAAGGGAATGGAGATCCAGCTCATATAAAATACATCAAATAAGAGGATTTCTGAAAGTTATAAGACTCAACAAAAGTAGTAAGTTCCTACAGAGTCACTACATGGTGCCGCTACAGTATAGATTCTGTGAAAGGATCGTTCGGTAGTATGGTCGGCCCATTTTATTTGATGATAATGTTCAAATAACAACAATAGACAATCTCAGTAGTCTCAGTAGGTTCATGTGGTACAGCAGGTGTGTGTCTACTATAGCTTGACACACAGACGAATGGAGGGACGGACAACGGATGTTTGTGAATAGTTCGATTGGCGCCCTTCGGATCCTGTTGACAACCAGGGTTTTTATAAAGCCGGTTTCACTATTTCTAACGCCTGCTAGACGAATGACTGACTTTAACATTTGTGCCACCAGCTCCGGAGCTACGGAACAGACGCGTAATTAGCGTAAAAAAAAGACGTCACGTTGCCCGTTTCAATGTCCCGTTTTAATTCGTGGGAGGCGAAATCCCATTAATGCCGTAACGAGGCCATTGTGTAAGCGAATAATTTCATATTTTCTTATTAACAAAAGTTGCCTCGGGTCTTAGGTAATGCCGAGATGTCACGGGCTGTTAATTATAACCCTATTTATAAAATTAAGGGGTACAATAGACCCCTCAACTTTTCATATTAATTAAAAAGCTGAAAACCCGTCCGCACCTCGCAAACTCCTCGAGTATCCGTTCCACATCTGCAAAGTCCGAAAGTTTAATACGTTGAAGAAGTTCCCAAATATTTCACTGTTTTACCCACTTAAGACAAATTGCTTTGGCCGTTTTAGGGTTTTTTCAACTCGTAATTTCACCATTCGCTGCTCCGCCGGGGCTACATTGAGGAGTAGGATATGTTTTAGTCTTTCGTTCATTTTGCTTACGACAAACGGTACGGTAACAAGCTGGGTGTTTTTTGTTATATAAACAATTTAACTTTATTATTAAGGAACAGATTTAGCCGACGACTTAATTCATGTTTTGTCGATTTTCAACAGATTACCATACTCATTTTAAATCCTAAATTTGCCTCTAGTCCCCCTAGTACCTCAAAATAGCATTTGTATGACTATCTCTCTCTTTTTAAGCTACTAACTGATCAATTAAAACTAGCTAGCTAGTAGGTAATGTTTTCTTCTCAGACAGATTATAAAAATACAAAGTAAGCAAACGTCCAGTAAATCTGAATAGACTATTATTATCGTATAATTTTTTTTAAACGATATTGTATGTTAATAATATTTTATGCATGGGTGTAGTATTCACTTCATATTTATTGCTCACGTCATATAATGATGTTACAATTTTTTTGTTACTGTCTCTTTCCCGCAGCTTCGTTTTCAGTTCAGCAAAAAACGAAGTCTACTAGCTTTTTTGCTATTCCACTATTATCTATATCTGTATCGAATTTCATCCTATTCCGTAAAGCCATCCTGGCGGCATGTAGTCGATCATCCATCTAAACCTTGGAATCATAGTATTGAGGTTTAATGTCGTCGAAGACCCGCTGCACGCAGTCCTAATATCCTCGCCAGTGAAACGTATAGTGCTCTTAAAGTTGCCGCTCGCACATTCCGAGTCGCTGGGAGGTGGGGGCGGAGTAGGGGGGGGGGGCTTAGTTACTATGTTACTTTGCTAATAAACCGAATAAACTCGCAAGACTATCGCTTTGCTTGATAGATCTACTGCGGTCTTAGATATATAAATCTTGTACCTGTGAGCCTATCAAATGTGCAGTTGTTTCATGAAAATCCATGTGTAGATCAACAAAAGATAAGCCTTTAATATATGCAGGATTTCACATTTCGTTTATGGAAAGCTTTTTTCAAGGTCATAACAGATAAAAGGGCGTGGATATGATAGAAAAAGTATTATTTTTTTAATGCAGTAAACTTTGAGTATATTTAATTTATAAGTGGGATATATTAATGAGTGTTCATTTATATTTGTTTATGCGCTATGATAAAGCCCGTGTCGATACAAATATCCCTGTTCCAATGTTTCGAATGACTATTCACGTCGCACAAAATGTATAGAAACAAATAAATCACATTATAAAAACACTGAATGCCTTTTTATTCCGGGCTCGTTTACCGGCAGGTCGGTGCGCGTATTGCGAAATGTTTTCATCGAATGTGATTTCATAAAAAACGTACTGGATTGTTGCGTTATTTGACGCAATTAATATTTTCAGGCCGGTCGAATTAGATGGCCTATTTTTGAAAGTCATAAAATGTAATTTTTATGAATTTGTTTATAAAAAAATATTTTTTTTTATTTATTTATTTAAAAACTGAGATTTAAGCAACTACTGAAATACGAAATAAATGGATTACAGGTAGACTATTTTAACTTTTTTTCAGTCTTCAGATCCAGTCCATATATCCCGTCAGCAAGACGAAATATCTAAAATTATTAGAAAGATAGAAGTTTATATCACACTTGCACATTACTTCCAGAAAAAAAGATTACATAACTTGAACAGAAATAACTGCTAAACGAGCCTAAAGTTCAGAGACTTAAATATGTAATGTGAAAAACCAACTTGTACGTTTTGTGAAAAACATGTCTTGAAACAATAAATGAGAAAAGACAAACAATAAACAGCAAGTATAATTTGCTATATTCCGCCGACAACCGGGAGATTTGTATAATATAACACCACACAAAACCTTCCACTAGAACCTCTACGCACGTTTCGACCCGACACCGGATCATCCTCAGGAGATGTTGACTTCACAAGCGCGAAAAGTAAAAGTTTACTTTTCGCGATAGATTTTGTGTGGTGTTATATTACACAAATCTCCCGGTTGTCGGCGGAATATAGCAAATTATACTTGCTGTTTATTGTTTATCATGGACTTCCGCAAAGTGACGCCTGCTTCTATTCATTATTAGAAAAGACAAACGCAATCGCAGTGTCGCCTCATGGCCGGTGAGAGGCAAACATACCAAAGTCGTAGGTGAAAGGGAAGTTGGAAACAATTTAGGTAGTACCATGTATAGCATCCTTAAGAACAGCTTAATACAAAAAAGTATTATTTTGAAGCACCCAATTGAGCCACTAAATAGCATCAGCGATAACGAGTTACGCTGTATCGACTATCGGCTCGCAGCGCGAACATACCGAATTATCGTAAACTAGTGACCCAATACACTCCATACGTGCCGTGTCCCACCACTACACTTGAAAATTATGACAACCGAATTCACTCCTTATTACACCTCGTTAAGGGTTAACGTACGTGCAAATTCAAGTTGGTAGTTGTAAGTGGGGGAGTTATTTGTTGAATTTATCGTGGTGGGATATATTTTCCGATCGCCGTTGCATAAAGTGGATAACGTTTCTGTTAGCGGTAATGGTTTCGCTGCGAGCTTGATTGGCTCTCTGGAAACGATTTTACGACTCCACGTGGCTGGTCGATGCAGCGTGTTCATAATGAAATGCAATTTATGGAACTTACTAGTGGTTTAGTTACAGGATCATCTTTATTCACCGTCCTCCGCCTATTAACGCCCCACTGCTGGGCTAAGGCTTCTTCTTCTTTTGGAGCCTCTCCAACTAGTGAAGGTTAGAGTCAGAATGGCATATTTTGCCTAAAGTCTCGCGAGGCTGAAATGCTGGGCGGCACTCGCCATACCAGCTCACTCCCTGATGTTTCGCAACTAAGACATCCGACGACCGCTTTTTTCCCGCTACTTTGCCCATCATTATAAGTTGCAAGAGGCCGTATCTGTAATGCCTAAGCACATGCCCCAGATAAGCAACTTTTTTTCTTTTTGTGAATCTTCCAAAGTTCGCGATGGCAACCAACACGTCCCAAGACTTCCTTCTCATCGGTAACCTTTTATTGAGTAAGGGTAGATGTAATGTTTTAGTTTTAACCCACCACAGGTCCAGTACGCATGATACTGATCGAAGCACGACACAAACTAAGAAAATTTAAAAGAGATTTTTTATAAAACTTATTGACATATTCCACGACTCGCATGACCGATGAGTCTACAGCTTTATTTTTTTTACTTAATATAGTTTGTGTTATTTAATGTTTTTCTTACGGCTTACCTACTGGTACATATTTCAGTCTATGTTGAATACACTTGTAATTGATGCAATTGACTGTGAAACCTTATTTGTAGATGTATATTTGCTTAATATTTGCTAATCGATATGATCTTCCGCAAAAAATAACGAAATCAGCCTAAGAAGTATCACTTGAAATCCGTCGCGTCGGTCTGTGTGTGAATCTACACACGGACGGCTATCAGCCGAACAAGGCGCCCCAACATCGAACACCTTTTCTATATAACTACTATATCAGCCACATAACCCGATGCAATACAATAACATTTTTCCACCAATTCCATTCCTACAATTCGAAGTAATTTATGAAAATAGTGCAAATATAACGCTCGACCTACATCCCAAAACAAATAATAGCAACACAATCGTGCCTATAAAATATTTTATGTTCTCCAACAATCGTTTTGCAATAACCGCGAACAAAAAAAGACATTTTGTGTTTTTATAATGTGCAAATTCATTTCTATAAATTGCCTGTGACGCGAATGTGGAAAACATTGTTCACGCTGATCCCACTCGGGCTGATGCCGTTCGAGCGACTTGTTGCTCGACTTTTTAGTGCTTATTTGCCTTAGATTTGCCTTTAAAGGTTGCTAGAGCCACTGGGCAGTTGTACGGTGATCTCTGAGCTTAGCAACCGTTTATGACGATTTCTATAAACTACCCAGGCATAGCAACTCACGACAATTCCCGCAACATGAAACTGTCTTTTTTAAAAGTGTAGTCAAGTTGCTAGTCGCCACAAACTGCAACTCTCTCGGACTCGTACCATGTTTTCGTTGTAAACTATTTAGCAATATCATCATCATCATCGACAACCCATTTCCGGCTCACTACAGAGCACGGGTCTCTTCTCAATATGAGAAGGGTTTAGCCATAGTCCACCACGCGGGCCATGAGCGGATTGGCAGACTTCACACGCCTTTGAGAACATTATGGAGAACTCTCAGGCGTGCAGGTTTCTTCACGATGTTTTCCTTTGTACTAGTTGATCCTTATATATTTACCCATTAGAATAACTTTATGAATCTAATTACAACCACAGATTAGCTAAAGCTAAGTCTTAGCCAAGCTAAGACTTGAGTTTTTTCAAATGGTTGATAACCGATCTATCAGACATACCATTCATAAGCCCCTCCTTTTTTTGTTGGAGGTTAAAAAATGAAATGAATAATTTGTTATTTGGCATCCGAATCGAAATAAAATCGAATGAGCCGGTCCCGCCGAGTCAATATATGCGGACGGACATTTCAGCGCTTGTCGCGAAATTCATATCTAATATTTGTACTATTCAAATCCGTAGCATACCGATATTCTAACAAATTGATAGCTCTTTGAACTATAATTTAATTAAAATATTTTTGTCTGTATTACCGTACAGTACCGTCACTGAAAGATCTGTTAGATTGCGTGTTGTGTGTGCTACACCGTTATATATAGTACATTGGTACACCAATGTAAGTAAAATAATAATAACTCTGACTTGTTTCTATAAACGAAAGTGACTCCACGACTGCTAGTTTTCAAATCTTATACTGAGGCTACTGATGTGATATTATTTTCACTGTCAGTTTTGGTTTGAACAACATAATATAATATAATAGATATACATATATTGAATATATAATATATATATTTGGAAGGTCGTAAAGGAAATTCAGTCGACTTTTAATTGGTAGTTAAGTTGGTATTAAAGCTATTTTCAATGATTTGGCCCCGATCTTTAATATTCTTTAATAATGTGTTTTCATATCAGAAATCGTTAAACTAAAGAAAATAATGCAATAAACCGGAAATAGCTTACTGTATTTGCTAAATTCATTTAAAATATATTTCTATTCAACGGCTCTAAATTTATTTGGTTGTGTTCGGATCCTTTTATGCAAAGTAAACATAAACATTTAATTCTGTAACACAATATGGCGGTTCGGTCGGCTTTTGTGAGTGAAAAATATGTTTTCAAACGATTTATTCGCAATGCTGACCGCACACCGGACGTGGGTCCAAGTGTTTACACATAGTATCGTCTACGTTACAATAAAAAGATGATTTATTACGCTTTCTTTTAATATAAACTGCTGCCCTGTGAAAAATTCTACTTTCTGCTAAAGTGTTGTACTGTTATTCATAGCTCATAAGTCTTTAGTAGCTACGGGATACCTAAAGTATCACACCAAAGAACCTTAATTAATTCTTCATCAAGGTACGCTATTTACAGCGAAACTACAAAAATATTAGCATCGCCGTAACAAATTGTATTGTTTTTCTGTTCACTTCATTTTAAATCCTTGATGCTATTCAGGCTCCATCCATAGTACGCATACCGCGCGCACAGAGCAGCGCGCTTCTCTTCGATCGCTTCGAAGCTATAATTTTTTTTTTTTTTGGTATTCATTTTAATTTAGGCGCTTAAGAAACTTGATATTTTCACTTGACAAAAAATTAAAGCCGTAATAATTTTTAATTATTATTATTCAAACAAAAGCATTATCAAAGCCCACTATACTCGCTTTTAATTTTTTTTTTTAATCTAATTCCGCCAGTTATTATCTGAGTAGGCTAATTTAGAACTAGGCAAGTATCATACGTGGGAGTTAAAAAGCATTTATAATATTGGTGTGGAAGTATGGATTGCGCGTATTTGTTCCTAACCTACACACAATTAAATGTATTTGTCTATAACTGAGTGGAGTTCGTCCAGTGCCAACTGGACTGGAGCTGGTAATGCAGTATGTTCCGCTTAGAACGACTGGTGTTTCTGCTTATTATCCGAGCGGCTCGTTGTAACCCCGCGGGCCGGAAGCGCGCCAATGCGGTAGGTAACATCCGCATCCGCGGCCGCGGTGGCCGCGAACAATGACCGGCGGATGTCAGATCCGCATTAGCGGAATCGCGCTTTGTGTTAACGCGGCGGTGGATGCTCGATCGCGATGAGCTGTCGGCGGTCCGGCGAGCGTATCACAATACAGCGAATGACATGCGCATTGTGTTATTATAATATGTCCGATTATAAATTCCTTTATAAAACACTACAACTTACGAAATGTTACCAAAAATATATTAAATTTAGTCTATAGATTTTAAATTCAGGCAGTCAACGCTCACTACCAACACACCTTAATGTAATTTAGTCTTTTAAAATCAGTTAAAGAACGGTGAAGTATCCTCGGTTTCGGTCCACTTTCAGTAATTTGGAAGGAGAAATGTAAATATATAGCTAGTTAAATAAATAACTATTCCACCACTTCAACGAAAAACTGGTCTCGTCGTTTTGCACTTTCCGCGTCGCGTCCTGTGGCATCGTTTTAAGTCCGCTATTTGTCTACATCGCCCACCCATGCCGAAGCTGCAAAAGACGCTTCTCGTGAGTGTAACAAATAATTACGAAAATACAAGTGATAGGTCCACGGATGTTCACTTATACACGTAATAAAATAAAAATCACCGAAGAAGCTATCTTTTATAAGTTGAATCTGGCATGCGCTGCAATGCCACGTCAAACAACGTCCATATTTATCCCTAATAATCCCTAAAAAGTTTAATCACAGTTAGAAATATTTATTGCGTTTTATAGGTATTGAAAAGTACACCGGCTACCTTATATGCTATTATGAGGTGTGAGCTCCCTGCTGCATTTTGTTTTCTCAGTTAAAACATGTTTATTTGCAGTGATTTTAGTCCACTAAATTTAGTTAAGTCGTACTTTAGTGCGCCACAAAATTGGTATCATTACATAACCGCGCTCCCGTCCACATCCGGCCGCCTCTGTGTGTGTGTGTGCATGAGGCCTCAGCGGAAACGAGCCTAAGCTAATATTAGTGAAGCTGGTAATAACCAATAGGACAACACCGAATAAAGGAATTACCTGTTTATCTATTTCTATTATTAATACTAATATGTATCATATAACATTTTTTTCTTCTTATCATCTAAGCTTTGCAACCCAATAGTCTCTATGACGCTCGAGTAAATCCCCATTTAGCATCGTGGGCTCCCCTACCATAAGAACAATATACTACGGGTACGGGCGGGTTATGAATTTTTTGTTGAAAGTTGAATTTAGTTTAGGCGTTTTACGTCTAGTCTGACATCGTATGAGGTTGTGGTAAATTTGAATGATAAACGAGTGTTACAGCCTGGGTTTCCTTTACAGAATAGTATTTACTTAAAAACGTAAACGTAAACGTAGACAAATATAGACCGCGAAATTATTATTTCATTTACACTTTATGCAACTTTACTGACCGAGCAAAGCTAGTTTTCTGCGTTTACTTTAGTGAATTTCGCGTTAATTGTGCGTCTATTCGACAGTTCGCAGAACCTAATAACTTCTGAATGAAGCCACCACAGTAGCTACTTAGTTCCCAGGGGTGAACTTAAATCAGCTTAATTAAAAGATAATTTTAAGCTAGTTGCTACTCTGTACTTTATTTAAGTAATTATAAGTATATTTGAAGTACGGTTACAATTAAATCAAGTCAAATCTTTTTTTCAGGATAAAGGCCTTAAATGGGCGCAAACTATTCCTTTAATAAAATACCAACACATCTAAGCCTATCATGTTATTTAGTTTCATATGAACTTCTCTTTGTAGAGCCGAATTTTCCAAACTAAGCCGATCGAACGGTTTCATCAAATCCGCAAATAAATCCGAGATCAATCAAAATGAATATTTTGATCCATTCCAAATTGTTTATGGATACGTTATAAATATTTTTTTTTATTTACACCAAAACACTGACCCGATGTTACTCCTGGCATAGATGTGTGAGTGAGAGAAAGTTTGGCCTTATCTTTCCGACCGACAGACCAATTTTAAAAGCGACTAGTAAGCATTCAATACAAGTCAGAATTAGGGTTCTAGTATTGCACCATGTAGAAAAAGAAAAGCTTTATTAACATAACTCTTTCAAGTAAGAATTAATTAATCCAAACTAAGAATTAATTAATCCACCGTTAGATGAGATCAGTTACTAATTGACCTGCTCTATCCGATCTGAATATAACCTGAGATAGTTTCACAGTTTACAAGTGTGCGGTAAAAATGATCTGATATTACAGGTGGCAGAGGAATATCGTGATATTCCATGATTTGTTGGTTAAAATTGTTTCTGCTGTCGGAGAAAAGAGATGGTATTAAAGCAAACCATTCTGCAAATTCCCATAATTAAATCCATAGAACACATTAAGGGAGTATACATATTTTCTTCGGTGCCGCATTTATGATTCAGGTCATAATATTATATTACGGGCATTGCGTTCATGCTGTACTAATTGCTTCACTATCTCGGCACGAAAGATCCTATACATGAGCCTAAATTTAATGGTGATTTATTGAAGCCACTCTAAGGTTTCTACAAGCCACAGTATCGTAATAAAAACGTTTAATTCGTTGTTTAATACGTCTTTATCACTTAGATCTGCCAGTAAACTTCGACTTGAAAAAGCAATAATTACTGTAGTATTTTGTGCAATAAAATTTTTTAATCATGATTTTAGTCACAAACATTTTATTTCAGCAGTTTAAATCCCGTTGCGCCTCATGAGCAAACATTGCACCCGGATTGTCAAATTCAAATTCAAAATAGCATTATTTATGTAAACCTATTACAGGCATCTATGAAGCGTTCATATATATTTTCCATTATAATAATCAAAGTCAGTGAAATAACTTCTTCGCTGTGTTTACAAGTTCAGGGACAAAACGTTGTTTTGGTAAAGACAATTAAATTTCAGTTTCGGCCGCACGCGTGGCGATGACCGATCTGCGCGGTGAGCCAAACATTGCCGCCCACGAAGTTGAATACAATTTTTCCATGAATAACTTCTCTTCACACAAGTATTCATATTTTCATTTTTCTAGATGGAAATAATCGGATTATTTTACTATTTGAAGATACTAATAAATTGATTGACTAAATTGTTGGTTGAGGAGTTTCATCCTTTATCTTCGAATACATCATCGGTTTTGTAACTTTAGGAATAAGGGTCCGCGATTGCCGGAGAAGCCTGCTAGTTCCAACATTTTATATGCAATTTAATTTTATAAAAATGATGTTTCCTCGAAGTGTATGTAAAAGCACTTTAATTAGATATGAAATTGTCAACATTAGGCAATTTATATTTCGTGTGAGACCGCAACGATGTGTTGGAAACGTTATTTGGTAAGTGCATTTCAACTCCCACATTTTATAGAATCATTTGGTAATCGATGTTCCTATTCAGATGTTTTTGTGTTGTCCTTAAGTTTACAGAATACCTCTTGTGATAGCGTACATGTCTAACCGTTGTGGTAATATACCTAATGTCACGTCTGAGATACAAAATCCCCTTAAGACGCGCTCGGTGTGGCTGGTCCCTAATCCACGGCGTGATTACTCCACTCCGCTCCGCCTTTCCAATTAAAGTCAGGGCGCGTTCGGAACATTTAAATTAGCTTCCTGTAACTTTTGCTCTCCAGATTGGGAATGTTAAAGGTCTTGGCGAGTGAGGAGGGCGTGTTAATCCGAAAGTTTATGAAAATTATCTGCTGCTGATAGGTTTAACCATCATCGCTGGTGCCTGTTGGTCTAGCTGCAAGCACGTTGCATAGTCGATATTACGGTCTACGGATCGGTACTCCAATCCAAATTTTCTGAGATCCTGGTTTTTCTGTCATGAAATCATAGTACCAAACTGGAATTAAGAAATAGGCCCTTGCCTCAGTAACCGCACTAAGCCGTCGCATATTGTGATAATAATCATCAAAGACCGCGAACCTTAATCTGCCTGCATTTGCTGCAACCTGAAGGGCTTAATCTCTATTTCCCTCCCAGGAAGGAAGAGGCCTCCTTACCCAGCCGTGGGACGTTAATAATGTGGATGATGATGAATGAATATGTAAGATCCGTCGTTCGTAAACCTGACCCTGAGTTATAGTTGCCGTCCAATCTCGCTCTCGTCCTGCGGAATTTCTCGCGGATCAGAAGCGATTCCAGTTGTTATTACGCGAGCTGCAAGATTAATATCCCTCGCGGCTGACGGGATCGCTACATAGTGCAGGCGTCATAAAAATATTTCAGTTTTTTTTATTAAAACTATCTTACGTAGCAGTGTCTCAAGTTATACTCAAAACTACACCATAAAGTTATCAGAAAATTATTGAAAGTAAGTAACAAAAGTTGAACGGAGTATGATATCATCATGATCAACCCATTACCGGCTCACTACAGAGCACGGGTCTCCTCTCAACATGAGAAGGGTTTGGCCATAGTCCACCACGCTGGCCATGTGTGGTTTGGCAGACTTCACACGCCTTTGAGAACATTATGGAGAACTCTCAGGCGTGCAGGTTTCCTCACGATGTTTTCCTTCACCGCTGAAACAAGTGATATTTTAAATTTTTAAAACACATAACTCCGAAAAGTTAGAGGTCCGTGCCCGGATTCGAACCGCCGACCTCTGATTAGGAGGCTGACGCCTTAACCACTAGGCTATCACCGCTTCTGAGTCTATCACCGAGTATGATATACCTGCGATAAAAAAAAGTGTTTTATGCTTACAGGTATAGGTGTAATTTACAAACAGTGCGTGTTGCCGTAATGAATTTGCCTCCGAAACATGGTCACTAATTACTGTAGGCCTAATAATAAAGCGAACAGCCAACGCCAGGCCACGGCAAGAGCTATGCTAGGGATATTAATAGCTACGTGACAAAAATAGTAGGTTTTTATCACGTAGCTATATTTAAGGAGATTCTAACCGACGCAGCTCAACAAGTTGGGGGCCATGGCTAGAAGTCTCGATAGACTTTGTCATACCAACGAAAGACTGACGATCCCGCACTCAAAGCAGATATTTAAACATTAGTTTTTTTAAACCCTATAAGTTAGCCCTTGACGGCTTTCTCACCTAGTGGTAAGTGATGATGCTGTCTAGGATGGTAGTGGACATTCCTGTTAGGGGTATGGTAAACCCACGCTAATAATTGGTTTCTACGCGACATCCTGCCTGGCACACTAAATCGCTTGGCGATACGTCTTTATCGGTCGGGTGGTAACTAGTCACGGCCGAAAGCTTATAAATTACTAAATTTCATTTACGAATCGTGCGCCTAACTGTCAATGCTTTTTTTTCTCCCCTTGACTCTACGTCATATATTGGTTAGTTATTTTCTTATTTATTTTCCTTAGTAACCATTACAAATTGAGAAGTTTGAATACTAATAAAGAAAGGACGATGAGACAAAGCCTTGATCGTAGAAAATTGAAAGCGGTGGGGTGAATGCTGATCGGTCGCGAGTGACGAGCGCGCGCCGACGCCGCCGCTTATGAGACAAGTTTGTCAATGTTGACGACAAATTGAAATTGTTTCGTCACGCTGTTATTAGTTTGGAGTCTCAAAAATGAGCATCGACTTTCTGCGAACGTGTTTCAATTACCGCATAGGTTAGGTATATTACCAGCCCTCTTAAGTGGGACATTCGGAGAGGCGGTGCGATCTGGTGCTAGTGACTGATTAAGTACATGAAGCAGGTGGAAGTGAGGAATGCGGAAATGAGAAGCGTATTAACGGATTAAGTTCGAAAATTTAATGGTATCTTCTGTCTCATATAGCGTGCCGGCTTTCGCTTGGCGAACTTTAATTAAATGTTCGCCACATACATTACTGTGACTATTACAACTGTAACTTTCTAAGAGCGTCATTATTATCAGTACTGTTTTCTTGATTTTTGGCAGCTTCATTATGTCGTATATTTTTGTGTTCTATTCACATATGGGGAAAGTTTTCTTAATAACAAAAACAAACTTATAGTGTTTTGTGGTTATTTGTATAAATTTGAGACTAGTAACGACTGAAGTCATGCGCACCCTCTCGGCCAGGACTATTCTGCTAAGAGTAGATGACTAAAAAGATGAGGAACACGTCTCTATCTATAATTGTCATCTTTTTTTCTATGTGATATTAAAGAAAACTCTTTATTTAATTACATATTGCTTAAAACAATATACAATACTCAGGTCACTGTCTTCTTCTCTAATGTATTATAACTATAAAATTAGTTCCTATAAAAAACGACGAATGTTCCAAATGCACCCTGCGTTTAAGAAAAACCCTACAACAATCTAAGCGGGTGTTCTTTCTAATAGCACTATTTTACTTCACTTTTAACTGAGTAGCTACTATTGACACGTTCCGATTCATACCAAAGCTTTTCCGTCATTTATTCGCATGCAAATGATTATTACTATGGCGACCCCGGTATTAACGCGGTAATATTGAGGGACCCTTTATCCCTTTCCGGCGGCGGGTTTATGCCGCGTCTAGAAATCTATCAGTTGTCGCGCTCTAATCATTTGATACTCACCAAGATTTACTTGTCAGAGTGGATTTATTTCATCGCCCCGTGGGCTCCTTTTTGTAACCATCTGTAAACAGATAACATCAAGCTCTGTTATATCGTAATCATCTGTTAATAAATAGAATATATTTTATTAGAAATATTTGTGAACGAAAACATCGGGGCCCATTGCCACGGTACGGGGTACTGCGGCTGGTGGGTTTTATTTGTAAGTAAAAACATTTGATTCGTACAAATAGTTTAAAGAAACGTTGGAAAGGAAGAGTTACAAAATTGAAAATCTGTGCAATATGTTCAATAAAATATAAAACTGAAAAGAACCCAACAAGATGGTTTTGTAGATAGCCCATCTAAAAAGTAGACACAAGTAATCCAGAAGATTCTGATCTGAATATAGAATAAATGATTGCAGCCATTTTATTGCATTGTCCTTGATAGGTGTGCAAAGTTAAAAATTAATCTAACGTTTTGAACGGGCTTAAAATTATGTTTAAAGATTCTGGGAAAAATAATAGAAACCAAATAAAAAAAGTCGATCATACTGAGCACTTTACGCATCTATATTACCATATGATAATATTAAAGCAATACTTGTTATTATCCACCTTTACTCACGTCTATAAAATTAACATACTCGAAACTAAAGTATATATATAAATAAGTAAATAGAATGCATACTTAGCCTTAACACAGCTGTGCTCTTAAGAAACATAAGTATGACGAACTGTTGGAAGAGCTATTTTTTAATTACCCCTTTGTCGTCGACGCAAAGAAGTCCGCTTCTACACGCAACGTTATATTTCCAAGACAATGCTCTCAGCAAACTACCATTTGTCACTGCACGTCTCTCTATGATGAATCCCCGTTTTATAATAATAAACTTGTTTAGGTTTCCCGCTTTTATATAAGGCCATTAATCAAAGTTCTGGCGGAGAATTAACCGCTTCATTTGTTTGCCTAATTTGACGATGTCTTTACTTCTTCTGGTTTCGGCTTTCTTTCCAAAGTTGACAAGTTACTTTGGAAATAGGTTATTAGAGAAACAGATTTGTAAATAATTTTAACTACATTCATGTTTAATAACATTAATCCTTATCAATGATGAAGGTCAACTGTAATTTAGATGTTTAAAAAGTTCGCCGAAAGAAAGAATTGTCATAGTATCGAGAGTATGTCAGTTAGCCGAAGTATGTCCGAAGAATGATTTAATTCTTTGTTGCCAAGCTTTCCTCGATAGATGACGGAATAGAATATTTAAATGATTAAACCCACTATGAAGATACGCGTCTGTAAACGCATAATTTTAGCACTACCAGTTTGTTAATTAATGTTTAATAGGTGGGTAGCAATAAAATTCAGCAATGCAGATTAAAAGTCAACAAAAATCGCCATCGTTCTAAAAGATTGTGAAAGTTCAAAGACTAAATTTATGTTCCTTACAGAAAGATTTCCAGATTTGCACAGGTTTACACTCTAACCCCTACCCCGCGGTTCCCAGCTTGGAAAGGTGAATAAAGTGGCCATTACAACCACGTCTAGAAAAGCCACACTTGACGTCCTGCTTTTACTATCATATATATTTTCCCACAGTATTATAGATTTATTGATGTACGTAATAGGCACACTTACACTAGCGGCCGAGTTTTTATTATATAAAAAATGTGTGTGTTTCACTTTATATGGTCCAGGATTAGTGTGTTGCGATCGCGGCGATGAATTGACAACAAATTTTGAATAATAACGCCGGATGAACTACAGCTACGGAATGCTATGCACCGTTACGCTAATGAAATTCATTCAAACTCTACCGAGCTGGTGCAAAGTATAGGAGATCATTTTATTAGTTAGTTATATATCCTACCTATCCTACCTGTTGCCCGTTTTATCTCGGGTTAGCTTTCCTGGGATGAAAAGTAACTTTTCGTTGTCCAGCATGCGAGCCTAATTTATGACAAATTTTACTAGTTTCTTACAGTTTAGTTGGACACCATGCAGAGATGACAAAGGCCGTATTTTCGAAATCCACAGACAGATACATCCACTGGTTCAGTTTCAAATTTGGGAGTATCTATTCCTTACCAAAGCTAAAACTACATAATATGTGATACGGATATTTTCAGCGTACAGTATAACTAGGTCAGTACATGAAGGAGTCCACCGCGTGAGGAGCGGGCGACCATCTTTTTCCTCTTAAAAGATTAAGGTGCCATGCAAGCTTATTACTATACATAGGGACGGGAAACATAAGTAGATTTACTTACGGGTTTGTTAGGCCACTGTAAGTGGACTTATAATAAGGATGGGAATCCAGTATTAGGCTGTTACTGTTTGTTTTTCGTTTATAAATAAATATTTTCTTTTATTAAAAGTATTTCTGGTCAGAACGAATAATTTAGAAGAGGTTGTGTCCCAATGAACATACGCAAATATTATATTAAACGCAAATACGCAATTATAAAACATAAGATATTTATACTGTATAGGTTTAATACAAAGAGTGACAGCGTATGTTAACGAAACCCAAACCATCTCTGTATTGCTTATATAATAAATAATATATTGTTATTTAACTTTGTGTTGGTGCAGGCAAATAATCATAATATTTTTTACGACCGAAAGACTGTACCGATTCCATTGAAATTGTAACCTTTGAAGGTTAAGTGGAAGAATTATTCGAATAATATTTTAAGCGTCTTAATTCTACAGAAAACAGATGAACAGTTATTTTGCGTGGACAAAGTTGTGTGAAGCTCTTTGATTAGAATATGAATACAGCTTTGTCCCCAGTGACACTGCATTGCGGAATAGCTTTTCAGAAAAGATTTCAACCATGGCTTTCGTGGCTTGCACCACACAGGAAAGCATGCAAATCGCTCGGATGTACGATCATAAACACGACTGCGATCCGGGACGTGTGCTAATTATGTGTGCGCCGCTCAGCCGCCGGCGCCGGGTCAGCGCGGAGCTACCCCGCGCGCAGACGGGGCGCTCAATGTACTCTCATTATTTTTAATCGCTTTTTGTATATCTGTATATCGCTATGTCTATGTGATCGTACACTTAATATATTGCTTTGAATATGGTTTGAGCACTTTATTAAGTATTTACAATATTTTATAAAAAGCCAGCAACTACTCTCTTTCAACCGAACCGAAATAAGTTATGATTGGTCTGAGATAGCAAAAAAAACCACCAAAAATATTTTGCCTCGATTGGATTACCACTAATTTCGAAAATCAGATAAATACAACTTTAGTGTGTAAACAGCTCACAATATAATCTCCCTTGAGGGGGCGTTTCAATTCAATACAACTGTAAAATCGATTAGTAATAGTAGTACGTGAGGTTCAATATACTGCTCCCATTTATGTTACCATGGTTTAATCTTTGATTGGATAGAGAGGTATAAATATATCGTTCAAGCGTTAAATATCTTTTTTAGTAGAGTGGTTACTGGACTGCTTCATTAATGGGCAAATAATAGGGCTCAGTAAGTTAAGAGTTTCAGTTAGAGAGTTTTGCTTCAAAAAACTTCTACATTTTTAGTATAACAGTTTATTTAAAGTCTCTATAACATTGGGCTGCCCGGGATCGCAACCAAGGAGCCGTAGTGGAACACGTTTGCCATTACAACGACGAAGCACGTTTTTTTAAATATCTTATTGAAAATATATTCCATTTCCAAATTTTATCCAAATCTGCTGAGCGTTGGTGTGAAGAGGTACCATACACTCACACTATCCCACTATTATTACGGAAAAGTACGGATAAACCAGAAATAAACAAATGCCTCATATTTTCTCAGATAAAGCTTTCCCCTCGTGTCCGTCAAATAAATCTACTCTGCGAAATAGTAAATCGTAGCGAATATCAAATGATTGCTAAGCGACAGGCCGATAGATTTCTGGATGCGGCGACAAAACCCTCCGACGCGAACGGGAAAAGGGAAAAAGGGTCCCTCCATAAAACCCCGTTAATACCGAGGCTGGCACAATAATAATAATTTGCATGCGAATAAAACGCCTCGAATAAGCGAATTTATTTTCCTTTTTCTTCGTGAAAGTGGGCGAGTTCACGCCTCCGAGGACGGCCGTTTTATTGCGGACCACGATCCGCGAAACTAGATCGCTGACTCGCGGCCGGGGACCGCTGAGGCGACTTGCGCCGTCAACTGTCTCAGACGAACGCGCCAAACGTATTATTAAATGCGTCGATTTGAAATAAGCTTTTTGGAAAATGATAGTTTTGAAATGTTATACTGGTTTACTGCTGAAATTAAATAATTGATAAATAACTTTTCTTGCTTTTCTTGTAAGTTACTAACCTCTCAGTGTAAGCTACTATTATATACTACTGGTATGTAATACTAGCCTACACTAGAATCCCAAATCAAAACTTGTCTATATAAGTTTTTTTTTTGTGTGAAGATTACTAACTTTTGATTAGAGATTTTAAATGATACCGATACTTTAATTTTCCAATACAAAAAAGTATCGCAGACTTTGTAGTAGCTGCAGTAGCTGGAGTAGCTGTTCAGCTTATTGATTATACGCATGAAACGGCACTTACAAAAAGAATCACAATCGGATTAACAATTCTAACTAGTATGGATTCCGTTAACTTTTATTTCAGTAAACTGAAAGATAAATGTTATTTAAAATATATTTGAGTTAAACTAAAGACTCCAATACCGAACAGGTCTGAGAAACTTTAACAAGTAAATACGTCCGATGGCAAAACGATTTTAATGTATGTCACATTTAAAAAGCGATACAACTCTAAGAACAGATTCTCAAGATTGATCTTATGCCTAACCAGCGCAGATTCCTTAGTATAGATTTAGATTTAAAAAAGGGATTACCTTATGGGAGTGAGATCTACACAATATGTAAAAAGAAAGTCAGTGATCTGCAAAAATAACTAGGAAAGGAATGAAAAGAATTGTAAGCATATTTCCCGCCCACCGACATGTATCTCATCAAATAAGATTGGTTTGACGAGCCGCCCGGCACGCAGCGGGCTATGAATTTGTCACGCACATTCCGCACATACAAAAGATTTGCCACTTCCCTTTGATTGCTTCCTTTTCTGTATGTCTTTTCGTTTAGCTTTGTCGGAAGCAATACACATAAATAATGTATACATCAGTTTGTATAATTTATGAGAGTATTTTCTTCGGCATACAACAATTCAAGCTGTTGCACTCGACTTTGTACGCGTTATTTCCGTTTATTAAAATTTCGCGGGAACCGTTAGTATTCACAGGGTGTAAGATACGTACAGAAATATATTATACCATATATTTCAGTATGTTTAGTATTCTTTGTCCGTATCGAGCATGCTGCTTTAAAAAAGTTCGTTAAGATACATTTAGCTGTAAAGCGTGTGCCGGTGATAAAGGCTACATTTTTAATATCCAGCGTACGATACCTGGATGCTTTTTTGAGATAAAAAGAACCATTTGATAATTTTCAAGATTCAAGCTGGTTATCTGATAAGTTTTATCATGATCGGTGCATAAGCCGAACAAACAAACAAATCAAAGTTGCAGATATACTTTCACAGACACACTGTTAGGATCGATGCAATTTAATGTGATTGAATGATGATGATGAATTAAGCAACAATTTTCAACCAATTAAATTTTTAACAATCGATGATTTTCTTCTGTGACTGGACACCATTCCTCATATTAATTGCTTAAGCAAATTAAACCATCGGTATTGATGATTATAACTTGAATGATGATAATAATTTTCACCTCGGATTAGATGTTAATGCAAAGAGGAATTTGTTGAATTATATTCTTTAAAACTGTGGGTAAATAGACACTCGCACCCAGTCGTAATACGTCGTCATGTCGTCTCATGTGATACGAATGATTAAAATTTGCTAATCAGCAACACGCTGACTGCTTATTCTCGGAAGCTATGATTTTACTGAACTTTTCTACCATCGCCAATCAGCAATTATAATATTAAATTCTATTAAATTAAATTCAAATAAAATCTACAAGCACAAGTGTACGCCTTAAGTAACAAATAAGTTATTAAGATAATACCGTCATCGTCCATCTTAACTGGTGAGCGCTGACTGCTGGCCGGAAATCTCTAGTAGAGACTACTTATTTATATCCACAGGCTCCCAACAATTTTAAGAATTAATGATAAATGTAAAGAATAAGAAGCGGTGATAGCCTAGGAAGCGGTGATAGCCTAGTGGTTAGGGCGTCAGCCTCCTAATCAGAGGTCGGCGGTTCGAATCCGGGCACGCACCTCTAACTTTTCGGAGTTATGTGCGTTTTTATAACAATTAAAATATTACTTGCTTCAACGGTGAAGGAAAACATCTTGAGGAAACCTGCACGCCTGAGAGTTCTCCATAATGTTCTCAAATGCGTGTGAAGTCTGCCAATCCGCACACGGCCAGCGTGGTGGACTAAGGCCAAACCCTTCTCATATTGAGAGGAGACCCGCGCTCTGTAGTGAGCCGGTAATGGGTTGATCATGAAGTAAATTAAAATATGAATGTCTTGGTTTTGGTGACATTTTGCCCTTCTTCCTTTCCTGTTTTAAGTCAGAGTTCTACAGTTCATGCGAAGACGCAACAATGAGTTGAGAGCGCATAATTGGGGACAGCCATTTATAGGTTCAACCACAATTTAAACTATTATAAGCGCCTGTCATTTCACACCGCACAATAGGTACTGCCGCTGCGGTGACGACACTTTGTCGCCGCTAAATCCGATGTGATGCGATCCGTATAGCTACGTATTTAATCAAATTGTAACGTAAACCCGTTTTCAAAACGCTTCCTAAATAATTTGAATACCACGCAATGTTGAATATTTACAATTATTATTTTTTATTTATATGTCAATTCTAATTCTGATTTTAAAATTCAGTGTTTCACCAAGTAAGTTATCAATATAGGATGAAAACTACGTGATAACTTTACATCCGACATTCTATAGTGACAAAAGATTGAACTACGAGCAGTGCGTATTGCTAGTGATGACAATGGACGCTAACTGTAGATCTTACAAGGAAGCATTAAGTTAAATTATTTAATACCAATATACAGCGAACTTCAATTTACTTCTGTTTATTTGCTTCACTGCAATGGATAAGTAGGTTTCTTTGTTAGGACAAGATCTTTTCATTTTGTGTTTCAAAGTTTAAATCAAAAGAAAGTTCCACACACTTTTTGCACAAAAGTAAAATGGTAACAGAAATCCAAGTGTTTCTACCATTGAATAATTTTTCCTTGTTTTAGAAACAATACTCTTCAAACAAACCACTCGTTAGATATAAGCTCGCTAATTTTAAAATGGTATATCGCAATACCCTGGCTCGCAATCGCCATTCTTCCATAAAAAACCCATGAGCTGTGAACCCAACGTACGTGACATATTCACAAAGCCGTACGTGCCGCGTTTCAGATCAGTTGTGATTCTAGTTTGCGGTGAGATAGATAAGGTGGAAAATACTGCATATTTTCGGCGTCCCTTTTATAAGGTGACGGCACAAAAATTTATAACTATTATGACATGCTATTTTCGTTATGATTATTTTCGATGGTTCTGTTTTATCATACTGTTTTCATTCAGTACCCTGGACGCTGTGAAACAAATCTGATAATAAACCGTGTTTTTAAATATCAAGGAGGGATTAGTCGTTATCTATTTTATACATGCTCTCCGATTATTTGAAGATAGTAGGACTAATTTCGGTTTTTTGTCATCATTTTATCAAAAAATACTTGATAATTGGTCTAATTCATACATTTTTGAAATATAATTATGCCTTATTTATATAGTCATGATGAACAAATATAAATAAACCGAATATATAAGCTTACTTAAATAGTAATCATTTTATGGACCAAACCTAAGTAAGCCTTACTCGCTTTGTGATGAGAAAATCGCTACTTATTTGTAATAAGGCATAAAGTTCAAATAACAGAAAGCTTTTCCCTGATCTATAAATAGAATATCAGAATACGAACAGGACTCAAAATTATATTTAATTGTGAAACTTCAAATTCTGTTGAATTAAGATAAATTGTTCAGAAGATAAAATCGGTTTCGGAAAACGAAACGCTGGGCCGGGAACTTCTCTGAGAATTCAAACCTCATCACAAAAGGACTCTTAATTGTTAGGTCACGAAACCTGACACCAGTGTAAAAGCTCACATGTACACACACATTTGCGCATTATTTGCGAGATGGCCGACGGATAAATATGTCTACCTACTGCATAGTATCTACTTTTAGGTAAAGTAACCAAGAAATATTTTATCAGCTCTTTGCTCGGCCAAGTCCCGTGTAAGCACTCCCCAAATTTGAGCTGTATAAGTGAATAGGCTGTCATGAAATGCTAAAGATGATAATATCTTGAGTCTACTTAAAACAATTAGCGAAATTGGTCGGGATTCAGCTGAATACCCCAGTATCTCGTAATATCTGGTTTTGACGTGCCTAATAATGATTAATGGAGCGGGACCGATTCCTTGGCGATAATTATTCAAAGGCGGGCACGACTCGTTGCGCCACGCAAATGGGCGAGACTAGGAGTAGCCCCGGGCGTGGCGTGCTGGCTATTGTCTATGCAAGCTTTATCTATTTGATCCGGGTCCTTTAGATGCTTTTAAAAAAAATCGTTATTGATTTAAGAGTAGACAAATAAATAATTGAACTTTGCATAATCATTAGACTACATAGGTAAATAGAGTTTTGCTCTGTGTGCGAGACTGGAAAGGCGTGAGTGATAATGTGCGAGCAGCAGTACAACCGAAAGCGACAAAGCAAAGCGCAATGACAAATAGCCGTTTCTTCGGCGCATTGTCTCGGAAATATGACGTCACGCGAACAAAGCGCCCGCCGGTGACAAAGGGCCCTAATTAAAACAGCACTTGCAGGCGCTCACTGTTTACCTTCTTTCGAGACAGGAAGTTCAAAGGTCTGGAACAAATCCAATAATCTAACTGTCTCTGTATTAGCTCAATAGGGGAAATGACTTCTGAGTATGTGTTATGTTGAGGCGTTGAAAAGTTAGTGTTTAGTATTACAATTACTGGCACTTGTGGAGTGATGCACCATTAAAAAATATCGTCCTCTATCTCATACTCCTTACCTTACCCACCCTCATTAAATTTAAATAAGATTAAACTAATTAAACATTTACACACTATAAAAGCAATGGTAGTAAAGTTCTATGTTTGTTACTTCTTCACGGCGGAACAGTTGAATGCAATTATTTTTATCTCAACTCGTGTATTTCACAATTTTACCGCTTCTTAATGTTACTGCTTCTAAAACTAGGATACCTATATTGATGTATATTTTACCAAAACATTCGTCGAGTAGGTTCTTAAAATAATTTAATGGTTGTATGTAGGTCACAAAGAATATTACAGTATATTGTTGAATATTTAATTTTTAATTTTATTTCCTCCGTAAGTTCAGCATAATCAACTGGAAAATACCATATATAAGACTTGATTATGCTGAACATACGATAGCTCTCGAGCTGAGAGCGAGGTCGGATAACTACTTGTTAACAGCATTATTTGCTTAATGATCTGTCATCTCTCCAACTGCGCCCAAACTAGCATATTTTATACTTTAAAGCGACTCTGTCAGATTGTTAGGGATGTGTTCATATTAAATTGACTGCTTCAAGAATTAAAAAAATCAAGCCGTTTTAATTATTAACCAACTTAAATCTAACTTAAAAATATGTTAGTTTGGTATGCTTACAATTAGTACTATAATAAAACAAATTCATTTATTCCAAGTAGACTCATTACATTGCGAGTTTTGAAACGTTACTCTACTACACACGTAATCTGTAACTGGTGGTAGAATCAGCGTTTTATAATTTATGTCGTATTTATTTAATATTTATCGGGAAAACTGTGAATCCTATGTCATGCCTTAAGATGCTATCTTTCTACTTTTTTGTTGAAATTAGCGGAGTGGTTTAAGCTTGATAAGATAACAGGCCAACAAGAATTACTTCATCACTATCGTCTTTCTGTCTCATATAACAAAAAGCGTGTTTTTTAAATTTTACTACGAATTGCTGTCCAAAAATGTATTGAATTTCCGCCTATTGCCCTTCAAGAATAATGATTTTTGAAGGGTTTATTTTTGTCGGAGATAACCATTACGACCTCATTTTAGCCCTCGTTTCAAAGTACTCTTCGCTACGACTCGGTATCTCTCAACAAACCAATTAAGCCTGGTCTGAACAAGCCGGCGTAGCACAAAGCTCGTAGCACCGCTACAGATGCTACGGCTTTGTAGCAGTAAGCAGCAAACCCGAGCGTACAATATTTATTTGCGAGCCAGGTAACAACGATTCGAGGCATACTGCCTAAACTGATATAAATATGTGATTGTTATTTGTAATTGTATGGAATCCGAAGTGTATATATTGAAAATAACTTTTTGGCTTTTTTTAAGGTTTTTTTTGCTTTTTTCCTTATTTTATTTCTTATCTTAGGGATCTAATAAGATCAATTAGAAGATAAGATATTAATGATAATGATAAACATAACTTTGCTTTGACTAGTCATAAAAATATAGGTAGGCACTTTGGAAACGAATTATAACCAACAAAATACTCCTTTAACATTATAACTTCTTCAGTTATCAATCAGTTAATAATCAAATAATCAGTTAGATAGCTAAATTAAAAACTTCGTGTAATTCTTATTAAATTACTGCGTATGGACTAAAAAGCACTAAGTGGACAACCTTATATTGCCAACTCAACTCTCTCTCCACTCTCAACTCAACTACCAGCAATCTCCACCCGGTAGATAGATGTCTTCATATTCATTATAATATAGTCTCAAGCTAACAAGTTATTGCCCTTTTATTATGATAAATTCATAGTCCATAGAAGTTCATAAATTTCTCAGAGATGGCGCTGATAATTTTGTGGGTATTTATTATTAAATATTACGCAGGACTATAATCTAGGTTTTGCCTGCTGATTTAAACTTTATATTTACCAATTTGTAATTCATACATAGGTGTGATATAATGTCAGCTTACGAACAATGAAGTAGTAAATGTGCCTCACTCATTACATATGTGTTAGAGCTAATAGTTATTGAATCCGAGACTAGCTTCTCAGGTTTTCTGTCATAATTTTTTTGCAACAACCCCGAGTTTGTAGTGTACATGACTCTTATAGGATTTTAACCCGATAATAATAACAAAGAAGAAATTTCTTTTTCTTCTTTCCTATTATTATCGGGTTATCGGTTATTATTATATTAAGTAAAAAGTATATTTAATATTATTGAAGTGAAAACTTCTTTAGCGGCGTTGAGCACTTTTTCTGTAATGGGTATAAAATCTTAAACTCGCGTCAGGACACGTGACCTGATCGAAAAAGCGTAAGACGGATGGAGAGTAGACAGCTATCCCCTCTCTACGGCGCGGCGAAAATGTATGCCTGGGCCTACTGTTTCGTTTAGGCAGCGCAGGGCGCTTGCGCGAATGTTCGTGTATGTTACAGCGTGCCACGCGCATCCATGGATGGTGACAGCTGATGGCTCGACCGTCTGTGTAGTGATCACATTGTTGTGCATTCGTAAAATTCGTGAATGTAAAGTGCTTAAAATATGGAAATTCATATAGATAAACTTTTTAATGTAAAATAATTGTCATGTTTGTGTACGATAGCGCAATAAATGAATATTGTATTCTACCACATAAATGATAGTACTTTTATACTGATAAAGCAATTGGTGCAAAATTATTCCCTAACCATTCCAAAATATCAAACATGCTCAACGTTAATAATCAAGTTTTCACTTCTGCCGGCACTCCCGGAGTGCAACCCGTCTTTTTTTTTTAAACTTTATTACCATATTAGTGAACGTCGTATGGGAAGCAAGTAGTAAATTGGTATTACAAACCCCGCTCAGGTAGCTAACAGTTTCAAAATAGCCGTCTAAAGCGATACCTCGGCGGAGTAACTCTATTTTCTCTTCACGTGGCTAAACTCCATTAGCTACAATTACATTTAGCCGCCCCGTCACGGAGCTTGCCCTGGGACGTGTTGGGAACGTGTCCGGGACACGTCCGGTACATGCGATTAATGAAATTTGGAAATGGGCCACTTGACGGGTATGACTGAGCAGCGCACCCGATTTCTGCGTCACGCGACGTCCCGCTGCGCCGGTTCCTGCAAGGCGGGTATATTGTGAAAAGTTGAAGGTTAAACTTTTAATCCACCTTCAACTTAGCCTTAGTATCGTAGAAGTACTGATATATAGTTCAAAACTTGTGTTCTTTATTTCTTAGTTTTCTAAGGAGACTCAACAAATTAAAAGACTTTCCTACCCCTGTTGTATGCACCGATACTGAATGGACTGGCACTTGACGCTGTCGTCACACCTGACAGCAAATAATTACGCGACGTTCAAACGCACAAACTATATAAGCACTATGCACAAGCTATATTTTCATAAAAACGTTGTATGTTGTATGTTGCTCAGAGAATTTGGCTTCCAATAAACCGACTTTAACACTGTATAACAATTAACGTTCCTCCCGACGTACACACCGCAACAATTAAAGAATCGCACGATATCGCGTGGCAGCCATGATTAATGGCCGGAGTAGTGCCCAAGGTCAGATCAAGGTCAATCACTCCACGCCGAAATGCCATAACTCGGAAACGTCTGTCAAACAAACACGCCACCGTGTTACGTAATATTTATATATGAATGAACATATGAAATAGTTTTGTGATTTGTGCCTGGATATTTTGTACATTTTTCCGATTAATGATTTCTATTTTAATAGCTATCAAGTGATTGCTTTACTGTGTGATATCGCATGACTGTAAGTGAGCAGTCAGACGGTAGCGTAATCCTTGCGCCTAGGGGAGTTTAACCAGCATCTTGCCTAAATCGATTGGAGAAATGTCTGAAACGACAGGCTGGTAATCGCAGCCGAAGCCTCTAAGCAGCACCGCTAAGAGATTGGGTAAGAGAAAGAGTGCAAACCTGGTACTAAAGGGCAACATTTGCTTTATTTTACGATAGCTTATGCTACCAGCGTCTTTATACGTGTTAATTAGTTTTCTTTCGCTGAAACCAAGCCACGTTAAAACACTGTGTTCCGTTGCTGCGTGCTATAAGGACAAAAAAATAAACATACTTATACTTGAATGATGTATGAAAGTATGATTTTCTATTTTTAACTCAAAACATGGCGTAAATTCACTTAATCCACCCCACAGATAAATATCTAGAAGTGACATAATGGCCCCTAACAGAGACGATTACAGCGCGTGTGGTATTGCCGCTGGTCACGGCACGGGACCGGCGCTGACGTGTTGTCAATCCTGCAAATGAATGAAAAAGATGCCCCGCCCGCCGAGTACAACGACCCCGTTTTTTGATGTTCTTGCTTATCTTTAGGGCTTTTGTCGAGAGGGTGATATCTTTTTTATAAACTACCGAATGATATAAATGAATATAAACATTTGGGTCAAAGTTTTATTACAGTTAACTTTATTGAAGTGCGGTTGTGCGTGGGTATATTTTCACAGAGATTACATAAATGATAAATAAGGTTTAATCTTGGATCTGCCCGGCACAGTGGTGAGCGCCACCTAAAAATGGAAGGTCCCAATTGGCGGCGACAATTTGGACATTTAATATTTCTATTTTTTTTGTGGTCTGGTGAGCCTCGTTACCACCTAACCGACAAAGACGTACTGCGTTGAAATCAATTGGGATATGGGTTTAAAAATAACTTTCATAATCCATTAGGTTAGCCCACTACCATCCTAGACATACTCGTACAAGAGATATCAGTCAGACTCGTTGTGAAATATGTGCTATCTAATTCTGATCCTCCACGTACTGGAACGCAGGTTAAAGGGCAATTGAAGGTCACACGAGAAACTGGATCGCAGGATCTCGTAATCTGTAGTCAAACATTCTATTGCAATGATCATATTAAAGAATGTTTGACTAAAAAGTTTAAAATGCTTGGATGTTAAAATGCAATATTGATAGAAAATCATCATAAAAAAATAGATACTTGTATAGCTCTGTTTGAATTATTTTCGGTTACTTGTCAACAAATTTACTAAATTGCTTAGCACTTTTACGAATATGAAAATAATTACTTTATAGATACTTTATGAAATAGTTTAAAGAAATAACTATAATTATTTCACCAACGATTAATCATTTGTTTTAACAGACATGAAACGGTTTTTATTAGTTGATTGTTTTTAAAAAAGAAAAAATTTTTTTGGTTTCATATTAATACAATTAAATATATTCAATATAATTTGTAAATTCATAATGGCCACCGCTACAAAATAAATGGTGAATTAGGTTCATATTTTTATGCCACCCGAAGGACATTATATTAAAGGGCTTGATTAATAAAATAATTACTAGGTACCTCTCGTTCTCTTGTTTTGATGATCATGAAGTCGGAATTTTTAAGTTGCATTGTATTGCGCAAGTAATGTTTTATTTTATTACTAGAAGTAATTCTCAAATTTTGTTAGTTATCACTCGTATTTTGTAAATAATGTAGAGTGAAAAAAATTCTAAATCTTCTGATCTTTTTTATATACTATACAGAAGATGATTACTCAAGTGGCTATCATATTTTAATAGTAAATGTTAACGTATCTATTGTACGTAAAAATAAAGATCTATTCTACTCTTTTACATTATGAGGTTGCGTGTCCTGGATGGGTTCATTGTTTTATTGTAGGCCGCCGCTGAGCGACCAGTAAATTCTAAAACTGACCAATAGCATGCGATGTTCTAGATCGCTTCGTATGCGGTGATTTGACAACATATCCGCATTCAACTCTCGGATTGTGCATTTAAAGCGGCGGCACGGACGCGAGTGGAGAAACCCTTCGTAATAATAGGATCTTCTTCTTCCTGGCCTTATACTACGCTACATTATAGGGTCGGCACACGTGATCCAACGTGAAGACATCTTGTTAGCTAGGCTTTTTTTTACGATCGTGTCAACTCTCTCTTGTAATAACCGCTACGTCTCGATCCAAACAAGTAAAGTTAACTACTTTTATTCCCAAAATTGATTACTTCGAACTATAGAAGAAAACTCTATACATCTTAATGCCTCATACTTATAGAAAGTACACTAAAATAAACTAAATAGTTTTATGATTATAATCTAAGCAATAAAATATTTAGAGAACTCTATCAATATAAAGTATAATGTAGCCGAAACATAAATGATGATTTATTTAAAAAAAAAAGCCAAATTATTGTCTAAGTTAAGTTAGAACTGTTTAGCCACAGTTCAGCAACAATCCTTTCTGTATAAGAGCACCGTTGGCGCTGAACTAAATATTAATAAATTACGCCTTAATAACATCTCACAATATGTTATATTAACGACGTCAATAAAAATAATTATACCATCGTTAATTTGAGGAAATTGGTAATATAGCGTGTTCTTAACCGTTCTTTTAGTGGCGCTTGGGCATAAACGGAAATGATGTTTCCTACTTACAGCGGCAATCCGGGAAGTGGGCCGCAGTGGAGCGCCGTAATTGAAACACGGGCTCGGTTATCGCGGCCTGCGGTGAAGCTTGTTTTGTTGAAAAACTTGCCAAAGACGTCACTCTGATTAGCAAACGGATCCTCTGCGTCCTAGTCTGTAACTATGAGTCTGAAGAACCTTGTCTGAGGGTAGCTGGAAGAGATCTCTTATATAGATAACCTTTCCTTTGTATACCTCTAATATAAGTGTTGGATATCATAGTTTCGGCACAAAAATATTAAAAATAAATAAATAACTTGAGATAAATTATTTTTTTACCTTATTCTATTCCAAAACTACTGGTTCTAAGGTTATTACACCATTAGTAAAGTACCGTCAAAATAAATAAATTCCTAAGATTAAAAAAATCAGTTAAGCCAAAATACATGTAGCAATCTTCATCTCAATAGCTTTCTTAGTACACAGGGCACAAGGCCATCACATTTCTTAGCCCTCATAAGGTTATTTTTGTCTACAGGTAAGTTGGTCTGCGTTCCGAGTTTTCGAAAATAAATAAATAAATGAAGCAAATGTAATATTCTAGTTTAATGGTTTTACGGTACACAGTGTCGTGTCGTACATTCAAAAGTTGTAAGGCTTAATTTTATAGAAATTTATAGGAATATTTCTAAGAAGCTATAACCCGCCGCCGGTCGCGAAATTCAATTACGGCGGGCGGTCACGCCACCTGCACTTTGCCCCACTTCCTGTGAGCACGGAAATCATTGCAGCATACACTTTGATCATTTAGAAATATCCAACTAGTGCGAGGGAAACTCCGCCAGCACTTCACAAACATAACCTTTTACAATTTGTTAGCTATTGGATATAACTTCTCTAGCGACTTGTTAACAGAGCAATTGTATACCTGTTCACTAGTAAACAGGTACACAATTTCACAACCTTAGTATTATCTTCATTTTGTCCCCGGTCTCTCTCAGAGTGAGAAGGCTTAGCCCGTATACAACCACGTTAATCAAGCGCGTAACATTATGGGGCATTCCCCGCACTCAGGACTCCTTACGATGTTTTCTTCACTGCTTAAGCAGGTGATAGTTGATTACTACCCTAAACATATAACTTTGAAAAGTTAGGGGTACCTGCTTGGAACAGAACTCTGTAGATAGGTATTGATGTTAAATATAACTGCTTACCTCCATAGCATAGCATTGTTAGATCCATCTTTTATGACGAACTAAATTATTGCAGTCGTAAGTTATTTTATATTGCCCTAATTAGTGGGTAATATGCGGACATAGCTCACATATTATACACATAGTTATATACGAATTGTTGAACTGAAACTCTTTTTCCTTTTTCAATATAATAAAAAAGCGAACTAAAGCATGTTGGATAACTATGATTTTAGATTTTCCATCTAAGGAGGTCAATGACTTATGGCTATTAATTTTTAATGGAGCGATTGGCATCTGACCTTCATTCGTAGACCAATAAACCAGGCTGTTAGTTTATCGGCTTCGATCCCGAGTCGAAACGCCTAAGTGCTCCTATGTTAGCTGAATACTCAGAAAATCTATTGTGGAATAGTGTTTACATGATTTATTAGTAAGGTTGATTAGGAAATCAAAAGCTCCAACGATGAAAACTTCTGGGCAATTACTCAGATATTATGCTACAGACCCAACGTTTTATTATATTTTGCTATTGTATTGTATTTAAAGAGGAAACACCTGCCACCGCCAGTCGGATGGTCTGTCCTCTATGAAGACAATTTCACCCTTTTGCCCATGTTTCAGACGCAAATAGGCAATTAATCGTGTTATAGCACAAAATACTTGAACACCTCTTGGACTCAGTGGTTTGACCGCGTATTCTAAGTTTTTATATATATTCATAGTATTTCGTTGTCGAAAGTTGATCGAATAGGTAATCGGAAAAAACGAAATACAAGACGAAAAAAAGCCATCGGAAAATGGTCACATTTGCCTGAAACATGTTGTAAACAAGTGTAATGTAATGATGTAATCGAACGACTCGCATAACGCTTTTTCGTTAACTGCCGACTTCGAGTATCAAACTCGAACAACTCGAGTACAGCGCGCTAAGGAACTTCATTCCAAAAACAACAACTATTTAGGTTAGTTATTAGTAGTATAGACAGATATAATTATATGTATGTATGGAAGTTTTAACAGTATTTACATAAACAAATTTAACGTTTTAGTTTAAAATAGTAACAATGCAAAATAGATGTCATTCGGCTAGATGGTCGGCGGCTGCGGTTAAATGTGTTTTGGACACTGACACTCACAATAATCCCGCTTAATTCCTTGTTAGCTGGGACACGGTGCGTTATCCTGCGGGTTTATTACTTTCAGGTTATTATGGGCTCGCTCGGCGTTAATCAGAGCAGGAGCAGCTCGTGTCACGTGTGTAGTCATTAAGTTGAAATACATCCCTCGGTCAACTTTTTTGGGTAACAAAGTTCCTTTACGCAGTTTCTGGTAGGAGTTAACTGGCAGAAATCGTTGCTATCCGAAAAAGAATTATGCCTTCTCTATTAAATATTAAACTAAGTAGAGCATCCTATGCATTTAGGAACGACGTGAATATTACATAATTACATTTTTTATTTATCATTTTGTATAGTTATATAATAATAATTCATACATGAAATAATGGCGAAACATTTAATAAGTTTTTTTTGTTCTTCAAGAGAAATAAAATAAAAGAATAAACAATCGAAATATCTGTCTTAAAAATTGAAGAAGACGTCCTGAAAAACGTTGTTCCTGAAGTGGGTTCAAGACCGGTTTTTTTAAATATTATTACTCACTAAAATACTAGTATGTGCTTACTGCATTATCAAACAATCAACCATAATTTATAAAATGTTTAAATATTTCATACCTACCCTCATTAAAAGTACCATATGCCAAGCTGTTTCGGAATAAATATCGTCTTACCGACTTCTCTAGTATATGAGCAACATTTTACCATGTCTATGCTAATATTACAAGGGGGTACTATTTGTTTGTCAAATTAATGCTTCTTATTCACTAATACTCCGCTACTAGAATTAAACTATACATAACGCATATTTTACGATGAAAAACGTAACGGAAACTAATAAACGTTGGTTATCAATTAAAAGGTAACGTTCTTATGTACCTCACACATACGTGCTAAATAAAACGTACCGCGGTGCTCCAGTGCCGTGCGGTGGCCTTTAACGATAATTATTATCACATCGATTGTTACATACGGCAACTGACTACAAACTGCTAATTAGCTAATAAAATGTCTATACTGAAAGTTTCTACACAAAACAAGTTAATTACATATCTGAGATTCAAAGTAGTATTCGAGAGCAGGTCTCAAATACAAAAAGCTAGCTGATCGTTTAATGTGGGTCACAGGAAAATGTATTTTTTATTTTTACACGATGTAAAGCTATAGTTATAGCGTAATGAAATCGATCGCGGGTAATGATAGCCAATGGCCGTTACGAGCACCGGGCCACGCGACGCGGAGAGTTATTGTCGAGTTACACCGCGCGCGGCGGCGGCGCGGGGCGGCCGGCGTCATGAAATTGTTGACATTGAAAAATGGGGCATGTAAAGTTATTTCAATTGTTAAAGCACAATTAACGAGCGCTCTAAAGAGGTCTTAAGTTGGGTTCTTGATTCCACCATTATCGTCCTCGGCCTGTTTATAGATCCCAATCCTGAGTGCCCATCAGTATCATACGAATCAGTGCGGTTAGTAGATTTTACCAATTATTATCACAATGGATATAAACATACAAACTATGTGTTCGATAAATTATATTAAAATCAGCTTCTTAATAGAGTGATATTTAAGAAAATAATATTTATTAATTTGTTACACATACATAACCATATAAAAGACGATGAGAATTTCAAGGTTAAGTTATGAGCTAAAAATGCTCATGGCGCCTTTCATTAAGCTCGAAGATTAAAGAAATTGTTACAATATGGTTACAAGATATAGACTGCTATACGTATCTAACTCACATGGTGTTTCATTATATGTAAATTTAGTAGAATTCACGGTACTTGTTTGAGTCATGTTAGATACTACTTTTAACACAGTATGCTTTATGCACAGTTCTTGTACTTTCACGTAGGTAAATAGAATTATGAACCTCGTCGATAACCTCTGTACTGTAGATTTCCGGATAAAGCTGAATCCCGAATGGTGATTAAACTTTTAATCGCCGTCGATGTGACCTCACGTCCCATCGCGCTGCTTCCATTTCAGCTTGTATTGCAAAACCGCTAGCACATTCCACCATACGCGTCAATAGACCATATTTATTTTTTACGCCATTAAACAAATCCAGCTTTTTAAATAAATATATATCGAGCAAACGAGCGTGCGGGTCATCTCACGTTAAGCGAAATCGCCACCCCTGGACATTTACTGCAGGAGGAACTGCAAATACGTTACCAACTTTTAAGACACGTTTATCTGCCCTTAGAACAGCTCCATATTGAAATTAGACATAGTGGTGGGTTAGCAACAGCGGGCACGTGTGCATCGTATGGCCGTCCCGGTGACCAATGTCGTTACATTCGACAAGACTGGTCGTTGATTTCCGTCCAATAAATATCGATGGAATGATGCGGTTACCCACACGCAAAACGTAATGGCTTCAGAGGTTGGAAAACGAGCGTAAACGACAGAGATCGATGAAGGTATATCGCGGCGCGGGCCCGGGTCACCAAAGGACTACCGCCGTAGATGATTATGACGAATTGCATTTGACCTGTTATTGCATAACGACGGTGTTACATAGCGATGCCGTGCGCCGCATGGTCGCCGACACGTGAACTTCCCACCTCCGTATACGTATTTAAATTTTAAATTTGTATTATTTTTGAACCTATACGTAAAGATGAAAGTTTATCTACATAACATAGTCTTTTTTTTTCCCCGCTGGGAACTGCTTTTACGCATCCCCTCCGGAGGTGACGCAGGCAAGACTGCGCCGCTTCCGCCGGGGTATGTGGGACTCCCCGGCGGCCAGTCTGGCGACCAGAATACCCACTAAAACCCAGCGATGCTCCTTCGCGTCGCCAGGTGGCTGGGTCACGGGAACACTGATGCACTCGACCGCGACCCAGCATAACATAGTCATCCTCGTTTTCTTTTGGATTAAAAACTCATACCTTAACCTTCATAATGTCGATTGAAAATCACCTTTTAATTTTGGAAATATTTTCAAATATCAATAAATAAAATACCGCCTATGTTACTTAAGGATAAAATTACTTTTTAAAGATGAAATATTTTATAATATCGATTCAGAAGTTTCACAGTTTATCATTTAAAATACATACTATCTATATCTCCACTTTGTATTTATAAATTATTTAAGACACACTTTTTGTTCAAATATTATAAGTCCATTGTGAGACTGATAGTACTGCATGGATTAAAATTTGAGGCGGTGAAAGAGACGGATACGGGAAGTAGGAAACCAAGTAGGAAGAAAAAATATACTCACATAAAAGTTTAATATGTCAGAGGACTAAAACCACTTGATATTGAGGTGAACGCTGATAGAGATATAGGAAGAGAAGACATGTTTTACCGAACCCACATACGAGTTACTTGCGATAACATCATGAATAAGATCATAAAAATGTGCCATGAGGTAAAATATTGTTCGGTAGAAAATCAAATATAGCTCATATAAAAGATGGAAATTCCACTATATAACTCACTTCTTCTTTCTACTTTCATTTGTAATTCACTTTTTGCAATGCGAACTATTCCTGAGCATTGAAACCAAAACCAAACTACAGTTATTTAGGTCTTACCTAACTATGCAATGAGAAAATGTTAAACGGAATCCTAAAAATATCAAGTAGGTAGGTACCTAAAAATAACACAAAGTAATTCAGACAATTCGAAATTTTCCTGTTCTACATAATGAGCCTTAAGTACTCACAGGAGCACAAAAAAGCGACATTTTCCTTTACGAGACATTTTGTGAATTTTTTGTAAATTCATTCTGTCTTCTCGCAATATTTTCTGATTATTTATTATAATAAAGAACATTGCATGCTCGTTAATGCAATAAGTCGTTAATTCGAGTGCCAGATAGAATGTCAGTTAAAAATATTCAAAAATAAGGAGCTTCAAAGAAATTCCGTACAAGTTTAAGATCACGCGATCGAATAAGTAGAACACCTCGCATTGACTAAGCATATTGACTAAGCATATCTAAATGATTATTTAAGTTAATCGTTGGTTTGTCGTAAAAGTTCTTGTACAACTAATAAAAAAAAATAAGGCATGTTATGATATATTTATTCTAATTGACCTGCTAATAGGAGAGACTGCGCCAAGTAGAATGTTAAAAGGCTAATAATATTGACTTAAAACTACAAGCAAAGACGCACGGTCACACTTGTACCAAAGCACAACGCAACTTGTTTTGTTATATCTTCACTAGTGACAAGATTTCGGCGTGCGTCCCAGGGACCTCACCTAACTGAACCGTCTGATATCTGGAGGTTAACCTCTCTTGTAGGACAGTTCATTAGCCCTTTATAAACAATATTCCCTTTTATACCTTAAGTGATTATTGTTTTTCATAATCCATACTAATATTGTAAAAGCGAAAGTGATGTTTATTTATTTGTTTATTACCTTTGTGCGATTCAAGCTCTGCACATGCCTCGATCAAATTTAGCACAAAGGTGGCGTATTTTCGTGGATATATATTGTTGAGTTTGTCTATACATATGACCTGGAGACGAACAAAAAACACTTTTAATTCCAAACAGCAAACTTGGACAATCGCTGCGCTATTTAAAAATATACACTGTTACCTTGGCAATACTTTACAGCATTAGCGACCCTGACAAGATTTTCCATAGAGATAGCGTGCACCCTGGATATGAGCACGGATAATGTCTAGTTCTAAATATTAATGAATTAGTTTTGTCTATTTCATACTTGGAAGACTAACCGTGAAGTAACTCTTCACGAGGGTTTTCAAAATATGCCATGTTAATTATAACTTAATCTCAACATTAAATTCTAACGATGCAAAAGATTAAAGAAAATTTGCAGTGATTGGTGATAGTCGTCAAAAAGTGTCTGTTGAAACAAAATAAGCTAGGGAATTTAAGGTGAGGTAGGACAAATTATAAATTATATTTTTAAATATAACACATTAATGTCAGTAAAAATTATTAATCGGATTCATCAGCTAGCATATTTAGTACATTTTAAATCAACGATGTACAAACATGTGTAAACATGCATCCTACATCCTACGATATGTACAAAACGCAATATTTTAGCTGAGGTATTATATAAGCGCATATACTAACATAACAGCAGAATATGCTAATATTAGTTAGGCTACAAACTTATGCTGTTCACAAATCTATCGCAAGAGATATGCTGTTTTCCATTGATGAAATTAAATTAAACTGTACGTACTGTTTCTTATGCCATTGTGAACTCAGCCTTACCGTTAACTAGCGGTTTCCTGCTATTTTGTACGCATCCCCACCCATTCTATCAGTTTACTACGTCAGCTCCTACAAGTTAAACTGTGTTAAATGCCCTATATATTGCGCTATAATTGGCTTTTTTTACCTCTCAAATTCAACTGGAAGTTCAAGGGATACGCGCGTTCAAACAAACTCTTAAGCTCTGATATTTACTATAGGTATAGACAAGGTAGTAAGTATTTTCAGCAAACCAAGCTTTAATTTTGAAGGCCCAAGTCCCGCGGGCCTCGCAATAACTCAACGAGTCCGGTCTCAAGTCGCGATCCCAACACGACTCCCGTATTAGCGCAGTCCGCGGCTCCGTCCTCCAGTGACCAAATCTACTTCACAATTCAATTCCATTACGTTGTCACAACGAGAATAAAACCTAATGCACTCTCATGTGCTTAAATAATTATGCAGAGTCCGGCTAAATTCCAGCCAAACGCGTTTTTGTTATTAAATGAATATGTTATCAATCCCAGTCTGATGCTCGCTGCTACATCCTTCAATAAAATAGTCGCAGCGTGATAAATTTCAATTTAGCGAAAACTGACCGAAGATCAAATTCGTTAAAGGTGGAAAGTGACAGCTTGCTCTTCATTACATCAAAATATGTTCACATGGGCAAAGATGAACGCAAAATCTATTTCAATTTCGACATAACATACAGATGCATTCGTAGTCGGATTTCAAAATCCGACATTATTAGACAAGATTCATCTCATGACATATGAATTTTAGTCTGCTAGAGTATCAAGCTTTTTAAAGCAAAAAACATTAATGTATCTCACTGTTGTGTAGTGTCCAAAATAATGTTGATTAGTTTATATCGAGCAGCTAAGTCTAGCTATACTATTGAAGTCGTGTAGTTAATGGCAAAAGTGTATTCGTAAGTTTAACTTTCAAAAATTCTTTCTCCAATGCAAAGCTACATTATGAACGAATAGCATAGGCTATATTTCATACCTGTATTTCCACATAACTGTTTCTGCAGGAATACGGCACAACGTGACACCGCTTATCGCAGATAGTATGATATAGAACAGGGCACAGAACTTAACATCTTTTCAACAACTACGTGTACTAAATATTATGTGTAAATTTCTCATAAAAACCACGCCAAAAACGCGGCGAAGCAAAAATCAGAGGTATCCCGAAAAAAAAACCTATTTAACAGCTAGATGCGAGAGTAAACCCAGAGGCGCAACTGACACGCCTGCCTTGTTTGTATGGCCGCGCACGTGGCACGGGCGCGAACAAAAAGTTCAAGTCAACTCGAGTACCTCTTATTTAGATTGACATATTATATCTACCTTCCTTGTAAAATAATACATATATTTTGTATTAATATATATTTTATGAATACGAATGCGCTTAAATACAACTTGGTGTACCTGAAATTAATTGAATCGTTTATTTTTTATCAGTAGTTATAACTGACTACAATATCGAATATATAAATTTGAATTACATAATAAATTACTTCAAAATCAGTATTATATTTTTACTAGCAAATTCGTATTTTAACGGGTTTTAAAAAATCCTGTGGGATAAGCAACGTTTGTAAATGAAGATTATCCTATGTTTCGGTTGACTAGTGGCTCCCGAACATAATCTTCGTTTCTGTTGCTATTTAATAGCGATTCCCGTTCTATGTTCTTTTCTTACATAGATCCCCCGAAATAACTTACACTCTCGAGCATTTTCAACAAATATTGTCTGTACAACGATTAATTGGAAAAGAATATACTGCATAGTTTATTTTATCTAGTTGTCACTGATAACAGCAAAACTAAGCCATTAATTTCTATAGATATACATATAGTAACATATCATGGAATTTTACAGTCGTATTTTGTAGTGCATGTATAACTAAAGTCGGTACAATAAAGGCGCTAATCTACACGTGTAATTACGGGAGGCAATCACGGCTAGAGCACGCGTGGGCTCCCCTGAGACGCAGACCCCGGTACAAGTTGTCCTCCATAACATTATATCAAGTTAAGGATTTAATATAGTCTAAGCCGCATTTGTAAAGTCCTCACCCCAGGCTGCAGGCACACGCGTCACTCAATCTTAATACATTGATTAACATGTTTTACGAATTGGATAGACAATTCATTTATAAATTGTTCTCAATGAATAATTAAATATCATCATCATCATCATGATCAACCCGTTGCCGGGTCACTACAGAGCACGGGTCTCCTCTCAATATGAGAAGGGTTTGGCCATAGTCCACCACGCTGGCCATGTGCGGATTGGCAGACTTGACACGCCTTTAAGAACATTATGGAGAACTCTCAGACGTGTAGGTTTCCTCACGATGTTTTCCTTCACCGTTGAAGCAAGTGATATTTTATTTTTTTTAAAACGCACATAACTCCGAAAAGTTAGAGGTGCGTGCCCGGATTCGAACCGCCGACCTCTGTTTAGGAGGCCGACGCCCTAACCACTAGACTATCACCGCTTCAAAAATTAAATATATTAACATTTAAGTCCGCGTATATTTCTGTCTCGTGATACCGGCACTCTCCAGATGGGCTTAAATACCATTGCGGTTCGATGCACTGCTCATATCTCGCAGCTACCGACTAGTCAGTAAGTCTTACTTTACCTCACCTTTGGTATTTTGCTGCGGGCACTGCCAGATGAGAATCGTGGCCATTCAAGTGTATTGTTATAAAGTATATCAATAAAGTTGTTCTTTCAAAGCAGTAATGTCCTAGATGTTTGCTAATAATCATAAATATTTTAAAATCCAATTTTATTTTGACTCATTAGATAAGATAGTAATTTCCATCGCTTTCCGGCCGGTGCCTCTCTAAATACATCAATTAATTGTTTCGCTTAACGCCTCGTGAGCACAGCTCGTAAACTCAAATAACGTTTATTCTGTTGACGTCTGTCAGAAACCTGCAATAAAATTGAAATCGGCGAATGTAAATTTGACACGGCGTTACAGTTGAGTGGCGTGTTATTATTATTCATAGAAATACACATTATTATTAGCGATTTACACAAAGGAGCGTCTGTCGCGCGGCGAGATAATATTGTAATGTGACGTGACGTCATTTGTCTCCGCCGTCATTCGCGTCCGCCAGACAGATGTATGGGTTGCTCCGCATTATTGATTGTCTGTCAATGGTGAAATATTTTGGCGACTTCATCCCGCTTTCCGCTTTGTGATGATCATAATATTGCGAAATAAACAACATACAATAACATCGGTACATACGAGAATAGTTAAAAATAGTTACCTACTCTCATTAGAAGCATTTATTTTAAGACATTTAATGTATCTGTTCAAAACTTACACCTAATTCAGCTAATACAACAATTAAAAAATTAGATAGCCAACAGCTGATGTTATGGTTTTTCTGGTTTTTTAACCTGACTTAATGGAGACCGAGAACTAAACATACAGCCAAGCGTGAGTTACACAATCACAAACATACACTCTTACCTGTTTATGTTAAGTTGTGTGTAACAACATACACACCACCACACACACACACAACACATGTTTATAGCATTGCGCAAGAAACTGTGTGACCCTTACCCCCTTGATAGGCTTCACACAGTTTCTCATCATCATCGTCAAACTATCAACAAAACAAAGTAAAGTCTGCCATATTTCTCGCAGTTAGCGTGCATTCATCTTAGACCCCGTCGTCACTAGCACTCCATGATGTTCCCTTCAGTTGTCAGGTCCCAGTGCAGTTTCGGTGTTCAGTTGATTGTTTAAACCCCGGCTCGCGTTGCTCAGATAAGATTTATGTGCTGCTCCTGACACCTCATTTCCCCCGCATTTGCTTCCTCGCGGTCGCGGAACATTTTTCTACTTTAACTTGCGAGGATTTTTAATGTGAGTTAATGCAAGTACTCACTCGACTTTTCTTGGCTTGGTGCTGCACTCGGCCTGTAACATATTATGTGAACTGCATATATCTAATGTGACAGGGATTCGATATGAACTGCGATATCCCGTAATAAAGAAAATAACTTTTAAGCTTATCGCTGAATATATACAAGGCATAATTCAAACCGTACACAAGTTTATTTTCTCGGTTAGGCCATTTTTTTATTAACGAGCCCGAGACAAAATATCTATAAAACTGCAACCCCCAAAATCGTAGATATATTTTGGTCTGTTATTAAAAAGGGCTTTGTTTTACTTTAAATAATGACACTTATTACATAATAGTCTGTATAAACTTTAGGTTAACTAGTAGATACCTACTACTATAAGGTAGTAGTTGGATGGTCGGCCTAAAGTCCCTTTTTTTCCAAGTGAAACACTAAGACCTTTCTTAGCACGTTCATGTTACTGAGGTAGAGAAATATAGAGCTCTCACGCTGCTATAATGGGGTTTTGTGACTCCAAAGTTGTGTTGTTATAAAAGTCACACCAGGTCAGCGTATCATGAAGGATTAAACCAAAAACATGCTGGTACCAGTCCACAGATGGAAATAATAGGCCGCACGAGCCGCACCGTGCTGGCGTGGCCGGCTCAGGTATAATTGTATTCTCTTTGCTCCGCGCCCTCCGTGCACTGACGCCTGGGTAAATGTACAAAATTACATTTTGACCGGTTTTCGGCCCAGGCATCAACAAATCTGGTGTAACACATCATAGCAGGAATTATTCTTAATACTAGCTCGAATACAGACGGAGCAAGAGCAGAGCATGCTTAAACAGTATATATCAGAAGAAGTATCAGATTAGTACGTAATTAGACATGTAGGTATTCCGATATTATGTGAATAGTTACACTAGTGCCATACTATTGTAAAATATACTGTTGTTAAATACTAGGGACATATTAACTGACTAACTTTGTTTTGAATCACATTATATTTATTCCATTTTATAAGATAGAAAGTCAGTCAGTTTTTTGTCATAGGTGTTTTCCCGTATTTTATCTGAGATTAAGTTGAACAAGTATTATTTTTTAAATACTACAATATATTGTAGTATTTAAAAAATTGCAGATTTTTAATTGATTGTTATATATAACAATCAATTAAAAATCTGCCCAGTAAGGGCGTAACGGAAATGGAACATCTTTGCAAACATACATCAATACATTACCTTTCCGTACGCAGGTGAAAATGTTATTGGCACTCCTGTACCAGATAAAAAATAAAGTGAAAAATAAGTATTTAACATTTGAAATCATCATCGTTGAATAACCCTGTGTCTTTTGGATGTTCGTGAAAGTTTATCTCAACATTTGAAATCTACATCATTTTCTTAAAAAGAAAAATATCCAGGTACAATTAGATAGATACGCCTGAAGACGCGGCCGGCTTGTTATGAACTACTTGTAACGAGCATCTGATGCTGCTTGGATTTAATATGCCTGCAGACATTGAAGCCGCCTCGTCTCGAACCTCCTCCGCCATTCATATTGCCATAAAGTAATCCAAAAGTTCTGTTACGACTTCATTATCGAGTTTCAAAGTGCCGTAACATTTATATGTTACTCGTTTTATGCCTAAATCATTATATTTCTGTTATTGTCGACATCTTCAGATTTATTTATGTCAAACTGGTTGTCAGAGGCGACATCTTTTTTTTATATACCACAAGTTTACCCTCGACGGCAATCTCACCTGATGATAAGTGATGATGCAATCTAAGATGGTAGCTGGCTAACGTATTAGAAGAGTGGTAAACCCATACTCCTTATTAATTTCTACGCGACATCGCGCCGAAACGCTTAATAGCTTGGTGACAAGTCTTTGTCGGGAGGGTAGTAACAAGCCACGGTCGAAGCCTCCCATCAGACCACACTCGAGCCGGGAATCGAACTCAGGACCTCCAACTTTATAATGCGACAGCACACACGCTGCGCCACGGAGGTTGTCAAAAACATCTCTCATGTACATGTTGCTGTTTTTCTTTTCACTTTGCAATATTAATGCTACTTAAACAAACAGATCTGTCTCAATTGATGGGATATTTCTAAATATAGATATAAGGTGCCTTCGCAACCGGACAAGACGAATAGACAATACGAAACACATTCTAAAGCCTTCTTGTTGTTCCTGTCGAGCAAACCCCGCGAATAGCTTAGCCGCCCACGTGTTCTGTCCTTGAAAGTGTCTACCTGTGTATAGTACAGTAACACATAGCTACTTTAATTCCACTTACGCATTGCCCGACTCTGTCCCGAAGCCAAGCGCGCGATCCGCCAAGCGTGAAGTAAAAGCGGTCGGGATTAAGTGTCAGGAGCACATAAATCTTATCGCAGGAACACGAGCCGAGGTTTGGCATCGAGCGGCCCCGGAACACGGCTCCGGAAGTTGGGAGGCTACTGATGGTTTTTTGACATTTTGTTTAAACTTGTGGCGAAAACCGAAGGGACTGATGGGGTGCAATATATCAACTATTATATAACACAGTTATTACTTGTGTCTGTATATCGGTCACCAAGTGACAAGTGAGGGAGCAGACCCGGGGCCTCCCACTTATAATCATACCGAACAGAACTGCACCAGAAAGCTCGTCATATACTATATAGCTAATTTTAATTAATTAAATTAGTTAACACTTAAATTGGCAATCTATTAATTATAAGTTTCAAAACGAGACCGGATGAAATCCGAGTCCTTCCATTTATATTCTTATAACATATTATTGGACAACATATATGTATTTAGCAATATAATGGATATATTTTTTGTTTCTTTTTAAAGTAAATAAATTTTCATATTATTTTTATTGAAAAACTAAATCACTTGTCGCGTGTTATGTATTATATAATAAATTATAATTATCGCTTGGTAAATACTCACTAAATGAGTATCAGCAAATGAAGTTGCTGAAGATAACAAAACGGACTTCAGACCGTTTTTCTGCGTAAAAGAAAATAATGACTTTCATCGGAAAATAAGTTTTGTTCCCTCGCAGTATCGTCAGCTTGTACGCGGTGAATAGATGTAGTCGTGACCTAGTCTAGGTATAGATTAGCCAAAATCAAGTTGAAAACTAGATCGGTGACTAACTTAAGTTTAAATAATCCACAATCATCTTGGCTTTAAGCTAAAAGTCTGCTGATATTATTACGATAGTTGACTTTTTAAAATTTAAAATAATAAATATAGCATTCACACAACCGGAGCCTACCTTAGCAATGGATACAGTTTTGTTATATACAAGTTAGCCCTCGACGGCAATGATGGTAAGTGATGATGCAGTCTAGGATGGTAGCGTGCGAACCTGTTAGGGGTATGGCTAGCCCATACTTCTAATGCATCAATGCAAGCAGTGCATTTATGTTCTTAAGCTATCCTATCTCTTTCTTTTATGATGCCCAGCTGTGGGACATTATTTGGTCTGATGATGAAGTTCTAAAATGTTCCCTCGCTTCGGAGTTGGTGAGAAGCTCTCGTCGATCAGTAACATCTGTCCCGCGACACGAAAGCGTCCGGACAAATGAAATACATCAAATTACAATAGCGTCACATTTCTGCCGCAATTTATGGGCCGCATTGTGTTCTTCTGTTCATTCATGTTTGTTGTATCCCCGCTTAATGTTGCAGTGAATTTACACGTGGAAGTGTGCCATTGTAATGAAATGTTCACGTCGGAATGAATTTAATAACTGCTAGTCTCTTCAACCAAGACATATATGACAATACAAGACATACACGGTCCCGCTTATGATGTATCAAACATGTGATAACAATCGTTAACACTGGTATCTTGCATTGGAGAGAGCTGAGAGAGGAGGCCTGCGAACTCTCTACCTATTACGAGTCATGAACGACGAACTTATTTTCTAGTTTATATTGTATACTCTTATTCCGTAGCAACTGAAATTATTTCAAATATTAAGATAATTAAGTTAAATGTTTTTTAAATATATTAATAGCAGTCGAGAGAACATACAGTTGTTTAAACTTCTTCTTCTATTTGTAATAGTTCAGCTTGCTTCTTTTCTGTCTGTACTTTTTATGTAGGTAAAATAGATAATGTGTTTAGCCATTAGAGTATCTGAAATCACTGTGTTCAGCCGTTGAGGCTGTTGAGTACCAACGGCGTTGGAGATCGATGCCCTAAACCTGATGTCCTTTGAAAGAAACGCCCTGTGCTCATTTGTGGGATGAGATAGGTTTAATGTTACTTTAATTCGATACTTATTTAATGTAACGGTCGTTGGAGACGCGAATGCCGCCACTGTCCACCTTCGAGAGGCAAGAACTAGTGGACTGTATCGTGTATTCATTTAGAATTTAGGCGTCCACGTGTCGGGCAAGGGGGGCGTGAAGGACAAGGAAATCGTGCACTACTAACCTTAGCAGGTCCGCGACCTATACCTCGGCGACGAGCACAAACACTCTCACAGCCAGCACACACCCTGGCGCGGAACACGGACACCTCGCGGGATGAGATGGCACTCGGCAGCACTCACGACACCACACTTCGAAGATGGCGGAAGCAAATATCGACCCGCTCCACATACGTTCGATCGCGGAGAGGTCCCGAGCCGACTTGAGGCGGCGCTTGCGTCGCGCCGCGAACTTTGGTGACAGTACACGATAAGGAAGGGAGGGTAGATGGATAATAATCGTGGACATTGTTCGAATACTAAATCCAAAGACAGCCAATAGTTGGCGTTACCATTTCTCCCGCCCTTAAAGGGTCACCTTTAAAAATATATAAGGGATATATGCGGATATATGTGGTGTATATGTGCGGATATAATATAATATAGAGATAATGTAGAATGTATCCTAGCCTAACCTAATTTTATTCTTAAAGTAATATGTGTACACTAATAAAAGAGTGGGTTATTGAGTAGGCAGAGGACACAAATGCTTATTTAAAGTAACATCAAAGTATTGCGTAGAAGAAATAAATTATACAGAAAAATTTACAATATTTATAAACTTTCTCGCTGTGGAATTGAACGCGGAAATATCAAATTGTCACATCAAAATTAATAAAATGGCAGCCGCCGATAGAGGGCTGATAAAAAATAATTTCGATTTGGGTCCAGTTAATTATTGAGTGAATTTCGTGGTTGCGATATACCGCATAGTTAAAGAGATCGACGTTAAATATGTCATCAAAATAAACAAAGTTTTGGTTACAAAATACTTATTTCGGACATTTTAAGTAGAAAGAAGCTTTTATTTGTTATAATATACCTTAGGCCCGATTCTGTGATGTCACATGATGAGTAACATTTTAGATATAAATGCGCGCCAAATACATATGTATTTCAACATCAAGATCCAGTCTATCCTAGTTTATTTTCAAGTAAAATACAATGAAAGGATTAAGAGGACTCCTTGGAGAAGAAAGTTTACCTCAGTAAGAAATAAATAGTTAATGTCAGTCGTTAACTTGATACAGTTTAGAATTGAGGAAACGGTTTTGAAACCGTACTATATATAAATGCATATAGAAAGTTATGCTCTTTATATCCATGCATAACTGAGTTATGTTTAATGATATGTATATTAACTGAATTATGTGTATATTAAGTAAAAGTAAGCCTTTATAGTTCTTCACTTACTAACCACTGCTAACTTCGCACAATCGAATGGTCCTATTTGGCCGTGGACTCTTTTCCTAGCTTTTACCTTTATTGTTTTATGATTGATGGCAGCTCGTGACAGCAACAAATGGATCCTAACCAGAGATATTCAACTGAACATTTGTTGGGAATCGAATTGCAATCAATTCTGTTTATTTGCAGATAAGATGCGCTCGGTATGATGGAACGCTTTTACTTAGTTCCATCCATGGCTTCTGGAAACACGATAAATAAATAAAATATATTATGAACCAAGGAATAGGACATATAGTGTTTCTAATATTCAAGAGTTGTAAGTAATGCACTTCACGCCAGAAAGTCTGTTCTATTATATGTATATTTATACAATTCTATGACTATGCGAACAAATTTGACCGCGGTTTTTCTGGGGGGATTTCGACAAATAAATATTTTATTTATATATTTTATTATTTATATACTTTATTTTTGAGTCCACAACAACAAGAGGGATAAAAACAAAATCATAAATAAAGTAGCAGAATATAAACAGGTCGCCTTATCGCTCGTTGGCGATTCCAGGCAATCTTAAGATTCGGAAAATGTAACAAACTCAGATAAGGAGGCGCACTGATATAATTAACCTTCATTCCAACAGATAAACAAATACTAAAAAAAAATTAAGAGATCTTCCAAAAATCGTTGTCCTTGAACCACGTTCTTGCTGAGCTAAACAGTATCTTATCTCTGAGATGCTATAAACGACCATACCTTGGCTACCGGGGCAATTGAAACTTTTTTTTTTGTCCGGGGTAGCGGCAATGTAGCTATCTCCTTACTAAATATAGAAAATATACTTTTTAATAGTGGTGTGAAAAGGTAACAGATAAAAGGAGGTGAATTATAATATTGATAATTATTAAAAAATGCAATGGGAGACCTGCAAAAATTATTTAATAAAAATACTCACACACACGCACACACATATGGGGTAAAGTGCAGTAACATGACTAAGCGTAGGTATATCTCAACGGAGAAACGTATAACCTTACATTTTAATACGTCACACAACATCCTCCTTCTTCACAACGCATATTTTTTGCTATCACACAGAAATTTTTGACCTAGTGTTCACCTATTGCTGTTTGTAGTATTTAAGTAAACACGACAAACTTTTCTATGAACCAACCGACAAGTGTAAGCTTGCCGCCATCTCAGACTTAACGCTCGGTCAAATTGCAATCAACTACTAACATGTAGTAGAATAAAAGAAAGAGTTGCGGGAAAAGCTATCTCTATATAAAATCTGGCCACGAAGTTTACGTTTCAGTGCCTCTGAAAAGTTATGAAGGCGGCGAACAAGACAGAATAAATAGTTTTAGCGACATGAGGTCGTTTGTCACGCCGCGTCACGGCGCCGATGTAGCGCCGCGGCCGGCGCCGGGGGCGGGCACGCTGCGCGCCGCCACTGAACACATTCAGTTAACTCCACTGCTTGATTTATTTCGATACCACCAGGGCTTAACGAACTTTGCTTTGGCGGAATTGATCTCGCGCCGGTGGGGGTTATTGTGCTCCTCTGTGTCCCACAAACTGGCCCCGTAACTATTTTGAAAGTCCAAATAATGAGATCCGAAACGATTGGGTATATTTGGGTACGGTCACTTATTAAATAATAAATTTTTGATTGCAACCATGATCCTCTTCAGTCTTTGAAAATGTTACGTAAAACTCGGCAAATCGACAATTAGTAAAATATTACATAACTTCTCAGAACGTTCATTCAGCTATCGTTACAAAACTATAATATATGTTACTTTAATTAATTGGTACTCTCTATTCTAACTTCATAACACCTACTTAGTACCTAATTATTCAATAACTGATAGTTTTAGCCCGATACGTATCCCTAGTTAAACTTACTATTTACTAGTTCAATGAGACATTCCTTTAGACCAAAGGCGGGAAGTCACTGATGAGGAGGTCCCTTTGTGCGGACCATCTCATCAGTGACCTCCCGCCTGTTCATTTGTACCCAAACGTTACATAGTGTATTGAATCATATTCCAAGTAGGGGACTTCGGCGATCGTTTGTTTTGAATGGGCTAGTAGTCCGTACAGTGCGGCCCGCTCCCGCCGGTCGTCGGTCCTCTTGTCCGCCGTCCACTGCCGCGTCACGGTGATTAACGAGCGCGGCGCCGAGACAAAGCCGCCCGCGCACGCCGCACAACGCTCACGAGAATAGGCGGCCGCCGCCTTTGTGTGTTATCAACACTACTTTATTACACTCATTTTTATCAGCAGCGAAGACAGCATAGAGCCTCTACGTGCTCATATAAAATTGGGTGAATCGAAACTCAACCTAATACGAATAATTATATGTTAAGAAACAGGGCTACAGACCAACACTTTTCTTAGCAGGCAATGGCGGTTAAATTTCATATTACATAAAATATATAAAAATAGTTAGTGTAGTAATTTCCCGAACCTAATACGAATAATTATATGTTAAGAAACAGGGCTACAGACCTACACTTTTCTTAGCAGGCAATGGCGGTTAAATTTCATATTACATAAAATATATAAAAATAGTTAGTGTAGTAATTTCCCGAACCTAATACGAATAATTATATGTTAAGAAACAGGGCTACAGACCTACACTTTTCTTAGCAGGCAATGGCGGTTAAATTTCATATTACATAAAATATATAAAAATAGTTAGTGTAGTAATTTCCCGAACCTAATACGAATAATTATATGTTAAGAAACAGGGCTACAGACCTACACTTTTCTTAGCAGGCAATGGCGGTTAAATTTCATATTACATAAAATATATAAAAATAGTTAGTGTAGTAATTTCCCGAACCTAATACGAATAATTATATGTTAAGAAACAGGGCTACAGACCTACACTTTTCTTAGCAGGCAATGGCGGTTAAATTTCATATTACATAAAATATATAAAAATAGTTAGTGTAGTAATTTCCCGAACCTAATACGAATAATTATATGTTAAGAAACAGGGCTACAGACCTACACTTTTCTTAGCAGGAAATGGCGGTTAAATTTCATATTACATAAAATATATAAAAATAGTTAGTGTAGTAATTTCCCGAACCTAATACGAATAATTATATGTTAAGAAACAGGGCTACAGACCTACACTTTTCTTAGCAGGCAATGGCGGTTAAATTTCATATTACATAAAATATATAAAAATAGTTAGTGTAGTAATTTCCCGAACCTAATACGAATAATTATATGTTACGAAACAGGGCTACAGACCTACACTTTTCTTAGCAGGCAATGGCGGTTAAATTTCATATTACATAAAATATATAAAAATAGTTAATGTAGTAATTTCCCGTGGTTTCATATCGCGTTAACAAAGCAAAAGTCGTAATGGAATAATATCTAATATACCAGCAAAATCTTTCTAAAAACCTTGGCCTAGGAAGAGTCTTAGCAAGTTCTTACGAGTGAGTGAAGCTACGCTTACAGTTTGCCATCAAGATTGGCTGCACAGGCAGAGCAAATACGTGTCACTGGATGGCTTTAATCCAACAGTCAAGTCACAATCAGTGGAAGCTGCCGGAATCTCCTCCTTCTGTCACTCGATGGAGCCGGCACCCATACGGTGGATTCATGGAATGGTAGTATTTTAGCCTGTATTTTATTTATTTTAACCATTAAATTATTAAAGTTACCATATATTTTCTCGAGGTTATAAAACATATAATATCACATACATAAAATATATATACGAATAATTAGAAAAGATGTATATATATATATATATATATATATATATATATATATATATACATCTTTTCTAATTATTCGTATATCTCTTTCAGTTTGACTCCTAGAAAAGTAGACGTAAATCATTCAACGTAAATTTCCGTTAGCGTCCCTGGATGCAGTCTGTTTAGGCAAATTACTTAAAGCACTTTTGTAAAGTGTGGGGGAGCGACCTTACTCACAAAAAGTAAAATGAGACGAGTGAAAACGTCAAGACGAATGGAAACGATGCCTGCGAGTTAATACAACAGAGCCAGCACGACGCTCGCGACAGCCCATGTACCTGCCGCTTGCCGACTTCTACACGCGGAGTAGTACACACAGGCACACACACACACGCCTGCACATACACAGCTAATAAATATTTTAATTATTTGGAACACCGAGCAATCAAACGAGAGCCGCTGCGGTGTTGTTATAAATGCGCGGTGGTCGCGTCAATACAGCAGACCAGTGACACCCGATACGCTCGCTTTTGGACATGAGTACGGAGCAACGAATAGAGTAAATTACAGCTTCATTCCGCATAATAAGCGCCAACTTTCATATGTAACTTCTTTGAAATTCAACCGAATTACTTTCCCAAGCTGTGCGGTGTCATCTTTTTTACAGGCTTGCCGCAATCCTAAGGTGACACTACTACTAACAATGAAAAATTGTGCGTGTACTAAGATAGGGATGATAGTACTTAACTAATCTCTAATAAATATTATCTTCACATTAAACTTTCTATTTTTCTCTCCTTCCTGTTTGTTTTGAGTAGCCAATCACGAAATATATAATTTTTGTGCACCGTAAGTGTATTACACTACATCCAGTATCCACTCACCTTTTTATACAGCTTTGTATTCCCTCTTGAGGTGCATGCGGGAACTCAAAGAGCTCAGGCGCAAGTGGCTGTCTACCTGCCGTCTAATCGCCAAATTATCCCTCATAAGGAGCCTTATCCTCGGAGCTTTTGACAACCTGAATAGCGCATTATAAGGTGGGAGTTCCTAGTGTAAATTTTCCGCTAGAGTGTGGTCCGGTGGAAGGCTTCTACCGTAGCTTGTTATCACCCCACTGGCAAGAACATACAGTCAATCAGACTAGGGTTGCCGTGCCTTGCTGGTATGACGCCGTGTAGAAACCATTTAGGAAGAGGGCTTCAGCTGGCAGCGCATTCTGTTGGTTCCTCTGGTGCTGCAGTTGTTAATAGGAGCGATAATCACTTAACAACACTTTACCCTAGATGTTTATATAAAAATAATAATATACGGAGTCTCTAAGGCACAAGCATGCAATATAAACTGAGCGTTTAAATACGCAGATGAAGCTGAAAGGAAAATAGGCAACACACAAACAGATAGTGCCTATTTTTGCAAGATTAACAATATATTATTACGTATAGTATTTTAGGAGATCTAACAACATTATTTTCTTACTTTTATCCTCTTAAATTAAAATATACATTTTTTATATAAATTTGATATATTTTTGTTCAAAGAATTCCACGCTTAATATTTTCACTAATAAAAAAAAAATTTAACAATGTGTCCGAGTAAAATGAATAAGTAATGGTCATTTTAATTTTAATAAATTACAATATCGTCACTTAAATAAACGCGGTTGAAGCAGAATACGTGGAATCGTATTGTAAAAGCTGAATTATTAATGGTGCATTATTATTACACTTGAATGTGTAATATAATTACTGTAGTTACTTACATCATACTCGTACCAAATGAATAATTGATTATTGTTAATTGAACATCAATTCGTTAATCATTTTTAGTCACCATCACTATTAGTCAATAATAATATAATGGTAACTATAATAGAATATTTCGTTTAAACGAGAATATGCAACGACTTAAACCAGATGGCGTCTTCGCGCCCACAGCCTCCCACTGTATTGGGTGACGCGGTATGGTTCCGTATTTGTATCGAATACCACCAACACATACCAGCCGTAGACCAACAGTCATGAACATTCATGCCAAATCATATGTAATTTTAAACTTCAGTATATTAAATAAAAAATATTACAGATATTCAAGTATACATAATCAGTGGCAACAATATGGAAACATTTATAAGTCTATATCTACACATATAGACTTACGAGTACATTCAAATTAATAAAATAAATATTAATCAGCACATCATATAACTTACAAAATTTTAGATAAATAGACTACTTTAAAATTACTTAGCTTATTTGGATAGAACTACTTAGCAGACTTTTTTACCGTTAAAAGGATAGTATACTTTCGATTCATCTTCTTTAGCACTATATACCAGCGTTAGAGTCAAATGGTGGTAGAATTTTTAAAATTTAATTGATTAATTATTAAACCAAATCCAAAAAAATACCTAAATTACTCTCTGCCCTCTTTCTCTATTCTGAAGATATCTGTTAAATCCTTTGTTGTCCCTCCTTATAGCATACCAAAAATTCACTAACCAGTAGTTTTAATAGAGATTCATTTGTTTTACAACATGTACTCACACAGTAATTATGAATTTTTAGTAAGATATACACACAACTAACCTGAAACACAATTGGCCATTAAAAACGTATTTGGAAAATTCGGTCGAATAACTCCTATAGTGCCGATGCAGTGCTCAAGTCAGAATTAATTTCATCACAAGTGTCAATCTGTACCAAGTTGGACACTCCAATCTTCCGCTATAACTCAAAGTTCCGGATAATCCGGCCCTCATAATCCTGGTTCGGAATTAATTTATTGAGTGACCCGTGACCTCCGACCTCTGAGTGAAATATAGCGTGCTCCAGGTGCCGCTGACCGGTAGACAACTGGGTGAAATATGCTCACTGGAGGCTTTACTTGAACTCTTACATCTATTGAGATTGACCCTACTACATGTATGTATAATCTTTTAAATAAATAAACACTGGCGAATACCGAATATACGAAATTGCCTTTCTTGGCTTACTGGTTCATTTTATTTGCTGACTTTTTGGGTCAATAGTCCACCTGATGGGTAGGTGCTGTCATGCAAACAATTTTTAACTGCTGATAAAGTTTAATAGATTATTCTTAATTTTTGAATCAACTAATTACCTAGTCAATCATTTAATACCACTGCCAATAAAATGAGTTGGTAGTATTACATCATTTTAGTTTTAGTAATTATTGCACACAAATCAATGAATATTTTATCAACGTTGGTATACAGGTTTTTGGTGCATGGGTTTTTACCACGGCCACAGGTGAAAGCTAAAAATGGTGGCCCGAGAATCAAGAGGGTCATGCCCTACAGGTTTTCTATAAAATAGACCTCAGTTCCTTTCATTCGACTGTCCTACTACATTAATGATTAAAATAAAATCTGTTAGAAATATCTATTAAACAGACCAATGACATTGACAACAGATTGCACGCGTTATATATTACAGCATCTTTCTCACTATAGTGCTTAATTTATAGAGGGCACAGACCAACAAGGTCGCGCTAAGCCTACGGTCTTAACTTTACGTGACTACGAATTTAATAATGTTAAAAACAACATTTTGTTACGATTCAATTTTATTCATTATCCTAAATCCAAAATAATCCGTGTTTACTGGAGAAAGAATATAACGGGCCGATTGAGCTTGGACTCAGAACTACGTATTAAAATTGTCTCTGTCTTATAACTAGTATTACATTTAAAATCATTATATTTCCGATCTTGTTTTTCATATCATCTGTGCATTCAGATATAAGGCCGCTTTATTATTGGAAATAAAGTTAAATCTACAAATTTCTTTTAAAAAGAAATAGTAATAAGAAAGTCACTAAATGTCTCAGTATAATTTTATCATAACATTAATTTTTATCTTCTTACATCATTATGATCAACCCCTTGCCGGCTCACTACAGAGCACGGTCTTCTTTCAATATTAGAAGGGCCTTAGTCCACCACGCTGGCCATGTGCGGATTGACAGACTTCACACGCACAGAACTCTCAGGTTTCCTCACGATGTTTTCCTTCACCGTTGAAGCAATTGAAATTTTAATTGCTCTTCTTACATAGTAAAGTTTTGATTTTAACCAAAGGATGAAATGAAATATCGTATGTCTTTTGTAACTTGCACCATCCAGAAAGCCGCATCAGAAATCATGTTGGAACATCGGTTATGAAACCGAGAGCAAATGTACTTTGATAAGTCATTCGCTTAGTTACAAATCTGGGCCCTAAACTTTTATTGCCCCCATAAAACCGACTTCCGACTCCCAAGAAGCGCGCCAATTCATTATTCATATCTGGGATACACCAGGAATTATCTTAATTATGCATTTCTTAGTGTAACAAGTTTCAAGTTCGCTTTTGGTTTCAAAACTTTACGTTTCCATTTGATATTCTAATGCGGATTGAGCGAGACGTCATGATTTTCGTTTTTGTTCCGAACAGTTCCAGTCGTTCGAACTTCTTATCCTACTATGATTGCTTTTAAACTTAAAGTATTTCTTTTGTTTTAATAGACTCAAAGCCACTCCTCTTAATTTCAACTTTGATCCATATGCCTTGTAGGAAGGTTCACGCATAACTTTATGTTGGCGATTTAAAAGTTTTTCATTTTTAAGTCGTGTATTGACTGTGGCCATATAATATAGATTTGATGCAGACTGTTGCACCATTCAAGTGTTCAGGTAGATATAATAATGCACTGGACTACTATATACATATCTTGCAATAGTCTTATATAAGTAATAGATTTGCTCTACTCAAGATATATACTACTTCCTAATAACGGTTGAAATTAAAACTGCACGGTCGTATGACATAAAAACCTCGTTGACTTCAATGGTAAACTCTAAAATATATTTATACCGTGTATAAACGTGGTAGACACTTAAATTCAAATTTTCAACTTCAAATAATCTTTATTCAAATAGTCCTTTAAAAGGCAATTTAATAATTTATTTGATGGTGATAACTACATTCGTAAACTTAAAACTAAAGCTATGAGGGTTCTAAGCGCGCCCTGGTCTTAGAAGAAACCCACAACAAACTTAGCCAGGTAAATTTTCTTTTTGCTATCACCATCTCACATGCCACTTAAAATTATACTAAGAGCTATCTCATTAGAGCAATATTTTACACCCATGCTTATCATTTACATAATCCTTTACACTATAGTAGGACTTCTCTACAAGCTTACGTTTTAAAATTTATTTTATTTTATTCAATCTACTTAGCCCTTGACGGCAATCTCACCGGGTGGTAAGTGATGAAGCAATGTATGATGGTAGTGAGCTAATATAGCATAAACATCGTGCCGGAACAGCCGAAGTCTCCCACCTGACAAAAACATGTCTAAAAGTAGTGATATGCCTTCACAACTTCTCTTGGGGGAAGGGTCGGAACTATTATTAAAAACCTAAATTGTAATTTCTTTATACTTTTGTGAAGGATTAAACAGACGATAATCATTTAATTATCTTTAATTCTTTTAATAAAAGAAAAAGCTAAAGGTATAGATGGTTCACCTGGATTGTGCAAGATTCTCTAACGATATTAAACTATTCAATACTAGTACAAAACTACTACAGTTGGAGGTGTAGAAACAATCATTATGCAACTTTTCAAGTTACATTATACATTTTACAAATAAACTTTCATTAAAAGAGACGGAAGGACGGTTAAGATTGGTGGTTTTGAACAAAAATTACCACATGTCAAGAACGACTGATTTAAGGCCAGTGTTGAGATTGGCTACAAATATAATACTTTCCGTAGAAAATACCTAAAATCTAGATTCCTTTCATATTAGTTTTTACGCGAGCCTAGAGCGAGTAAATATAAAGAATATAGAAATATGGAGGTAGTGAAAGCATTAATATTCTTTTAGATATGCTGTATCACGTGGAAACTTGCAAACTGGTACAGCGCTGCACCTGCTAACTTGTCCGCTGTGCACACTGCGCCGGCAGAAGTCGTTGTACTCGTACGTTGAAACAATAATACATCACACAGCGAGTGCGCTGGGGCGCTGCTGGTGGGCGCGAGTATCAACGATGAGTTATTTTTAAACTAAGTTTGTTTTTAGTATTATGATGTCTGAAAGGAACTCGATCATGCGGTTTATATTTTGTTCTATCTCATTATTACATCCTTACACATTATCAGTGATTTTATGTTTTGCAATAGTAAAAGAAAGCCTATGTCCGTTCTGTCCATAATCTAAAAGTTGCAAGTGTTGCAAATATTACATTTGCTAGTTGTAAAAGCGTATCATGTTGGTATCTCTTTAAGGAAGATTTATTTATTTATTTATTTATTTATCTCCTCTTATTCTAGCTTAACAGGATAAAAACCTAATTTGCTAGAGCTTTAATATAAAAGTATATATTTATAAGATGTCTCTCATGAAATGTTTATGCACTATCAGTGTTTTTTGGTTGCTAACTCAATTATGCTGCGTTCAGTTGTTTATCTTATTTGGTAGTCGCACTATTTCTTATGTAAAAAGACGGCACAATTAATACCTGTGTTCACCAATTCGGTTGTATTTTTTTTTATTTGTATACTTTTGGTCCAAATATCATCATACCATGATCTGAGGATGTTGGAATAGTTCATAAGGTAACTAAAATTTAAGAAATTGTACCTATATAATTAATTAGGTAACAAAATGGTTTGTGTCTTTGATTATTTTTTGCTTTGTAAGCAGTGGGCATTTTTTGAAGGCTGTTTTATCTCTAATGCGATAACCCAGCTAAGTCAAGTGGGGCTAAGACACGGGCCACGAGGTAATTAGGAATTCATTTTCTCGTCCCATTTGTACGGAATTATACGAGAAATTGGCAGCCATTATTATTTTGTCTATTGTCGTCTCGCACGCTACCATCTCAAAGGAATGGAAAAAATAATATATTTGAATGCTAAAAAAACGCCTGAATATTTGTATATAAAAGCCAACATGAATAAATATTTTTTGAATGCAACGTCCTTTGACCCTTGAAATTTTACTTCTAGATCCCATCCGAACTTCCTTACAAAATCATTACGTACCTAAATAAGTTCAATGTACTCCAAACAGAAACTTTTTTCAGGCAAATGTAGGTGTTAAATACTTTTGCCACAAATAACTCCCAAAAGGTGATAAATTTAACAGCAACCAATCAATCGTGCCAAACATCAGTACAACAACAAAACCTAATGGCAAATTTATAATTCCACAGAGAAATACACAAAGCAAATATTGACAGCCAACAACGGAAAACCAAACTTTCCGTAGATAAATATCGGGAGGGGGCAAACATGGAACAATGCGTAGGACGAGCGGGGCGCGGGGCGCGGGGGCGGGCGGCGGGGACAAAACAAACCGAGTGTGAAGATAATACTGCCAACTCTTTTATTAGCGGATATTCTGGCGAGCGCGGCCCGGCTCACTCCCTGATGATAAGGCCGCGCGAGTGCGGCTACCTTATTAACCCAAATAATAAGCTGCTGAACATTGTGCGAGGGCGGCGTAGCCTGTTTACGTTGAGCCACGTTAGCAACTGGGTAGATGTACGGCTTTAGAGGTAAATTTGGCTTTTCTCCCTTCCATGAATCGGATAGCCGACGTTACTTGAATGTCCCTGTTATTATAAACCATCGGCTCGTAAAGCAGATGTACCGACAACAAGAAATGTTTATGAGTAGTTTTGCAACAGTAAGTATCTATCCTTATTCGAATTAGTGACCAGTATATGATAGCCGATTGCTCGCATGCATCGACCTTGTTGAGATATTGTAGGCCAACCTCGATCTGAAATTGATATTGAATTGCCCTTGACGGCAACCTTACCTGGTGAGTGGATGCGGCGATCAAGTCTAAGATGGTAGCGGGCTGACCTGTTAGAAGCATGACAGGTACATTAAGCATAGATCTAATTGGTTCATATACAACATCGTACCGAAACGCTAAATCGCTGGAAGCACTTTGTCAATTATTTTAATAAGCCGAAAATAATCTCCTCCTTACCATGGATATTCACTTGCCATCGAGTGCTATCATACCAATAAGACATTAATGAATCTCGAAGTTTAAGAAAATGTTGTTTTTTTAACGAAATGTTTCCAAGATTATAATATCTTGTTGACTTGAGTTCAGTGTTTTATTAAGTGTAAAAATAGTTATTCTAATCTGATCGTTTATCCTCCCATACCATGATAATAATATATAGTCATACTAACATCATACTTAACTAAATATCCCCAAAAATGCTGAGGCAACTAAGAGCTTAAATCACGTATTGGTCCGAGTTGGAGCAGTTAGAGGAGGTCGTAAAGTAAAGTTTATGAGCGCGGCCGCGGGACGGGATAGTGCGATTTATGACTCGTTTATTGCCGCATTATACACTGTTGTTTAACAGTATTTTAACGAAAGTGTTTAGCCTCCCTGTAGTGCAGTGTAATTAACGGAGTTTTCACTTTGAGGGATTAGGGAGGAGCAGTTTCAATGTTCATTTGTTTTAAACCCGCAGCGCAAAAAGAGATCTTTTATTACCACACTGTGACGGTAAACCAAATAGTTTTTTTTTTTCATTTTTATTTATTCAGTTTGCTTTTATGTACATTGTTAAAGCTTACTTTACTATTTAACGACAACCTGTATAATCCTGTCGGCAGAGCATTTCAAACATAATTATTTATGTTATTTATACTTCATGCAAAACAGTAAAATGCTTACAACATTATACCATACTAGCTAGTTAAGGTAGGGGTATTGAGCATTGATGGATTGATCGTAGGATTGTTCCCACAAGCTGATGCCCGCGACTTCGTATGCATAGGTCAAAGTGTTTTTAAATGTTTATGTGCAGTAAGTAACGTTCCGCCTTCGTTTTTGCAAATTTTTCTAATTTACTAATCTAATTTTGAGGAAGTTATACTACTGAAAACTAAAGCTATTACATCGTATTATTTATTTCCCAAACAAAAGTTTAAAGTGAACTCAATGCAATATTATTCACATTAAATTTAAGCACAAGATTACAGTTTGGCTATTCTAGAATACCTTAACCGAAACAAATCTGTTATCGTTACTACGAGTATATACATTTTCCCAGTTAGATTCACCTGCTGATGGTTATCGATATTTTACAGATGTGGCAATTCTGATATATTGAAAAAACATGTCGTTACGCAGTAAACTCTACACGGAGGTCGTCAAAACACTTTTTGACGACCTCCGTGGCGCAGCGTGCGCGCCGTCAGATTAAAAAGTTGGAGGTCCTGGGTTCGATTCCCGGCTTGAGTCTGGTCTGGTGGGAGGCTTCAGCCGTGACTAGTTACCACCCTACCGACAAAGACGTGTCGCCAAGCGATTTAGCGTTCCGGCACGATGTCGCGTAGAAATCGATAGGGGTATGGGTTTACCATACCCCTTCCAGGTTAGCCCGCTACCATCTTAGACTGCATCATCACTTACCATCAGGTGTGATTGCCGTCAAGGGCTAACTTGTAGTGGATAAAAAAAAAGTAAAGATTTATTGAGTACAAGCGTCACATAAAACAGCTTTGGTGGCTCTACTTTATGTAGACGCCGCGGTAAGTATATAATAAGCTTTGAGATTCAGCTTCACGCTACAAACTTGATGGCAAAAAAAGTCCGTGCCTTATTTACCTTGTATTAGCATATTTTGGTTGGTCGTTCATTTTCAGATAGTGTCCAGATTTTGGTAAGGTCGCGCTTCGCCTAGAGTAAAGTCACTGTTACCTTTTAGGTAATATTGTTGTATTTCCTCAGGAAGTTTCCATAACAATCTTCATATTTACACAGGTTGTATAATATTCCGTTATTTATTCTCCGAGGCCGGCTGCCACCCCGGCCTGTGTTATCGGGGCCGTAAAGATGATAGTTGCCGCGTGTTTATTGCTATTGCAAATAACTAAATCTATCGCACCATCTTCGGGGTCGGTTTGGAGTGGTTTCGCTTCTTTTGTATTGATTTATTGTTTTTAGGGTTTCGTACCCAAAAAGTGCCAAACAGCCTCTTTTACGAAGCCTCCACTGTCCGTCCGTCTATCTGTAGCTATAGCTACATGTATGTCATGATCCGTAAGAGGTACGAGATTTTCACAGTATTTGTAATTTCTATTGCCCCTGTTCCCGAACAGAGTTTTAATTTTTCTGTATATCTTTTTGTCGTAACACAATTTGGATGATTCTGTTTTTTTTTTTCATTGGGTGTGTTTCGCTTTGAGTGTCCGCTACTGGATGTTGTGGAACAAACCGATGCCAATCATTGGCTACTTCAACGACCCACCGCGCTCATAGCATACACTAATCGGATCGATCTTGTTATGGTCGATTTTCACTCGCTTGTGTGAACAATAATTTTGTGCAAACTTTTGGTGTTATCTCTCGTTCCTACGTAGTCTTACTTCCTATGCGATTGAGGTTTAAATAAGAAGCGACGAGAAACAAAGGAGGCCCGGTCCACGCCACGCCACCGCTAGAGAGTCCAAATCTAGAAAACCTGTTGTTGTTTTGCGCGAGTTTTATGGCAATATTAATATTCCCTTAATATTGCACCGTGGAATAGAACTCATAGAGTACGAGTACAAATGGTACAAAACCGGTTTTTATTCCAATGAATATTCTATGCAAACAGTTTCTGATTGTCAAACTTGTTAAACAAATGATACTCATATTAAAACATTTGTTAACACCCAATAATTAGATTTATAACTGTCGCATTAAGAGTCATTTCTCCCATTATGCAGGAGTTTTAAAAATAACCATTTGAATTGTCACCATGTTATATTTTAGCAAGCTAGAATGCGCGTCGGTTAAGTAAGCTCTATTAGTGCTCCAAACAATATAATGCTAAAGTTGGGCGCACGCGAGGTGGCGAGCTTCTGAGCGAGAACTCTGCACTCTCTACAGAAATCCTTGGAGTTGGAGTCTGCAGAAACTTGAACACGGATTTATTCCGCAACTCTGCAGGCTCGCGTTCGCATTCAATTGTTTCGTACACTTTCCTCGAGAGGCGAGATCTCCTTGTTACTTGTTATGCAGTAGCTACAGCCTGAGATTGCGGATTGGATCGGGGTCCCCTGCAGTTATTCTTTTAGTTGCGAGAGATGTGCTGCAAATGTGTTTGTATTTCAATAATTTCATCTACAATAGATTCCGCTTATAGTTGTATATCCCCTTCTCACAAAAAAATATAAATTTCTTTATTTATGTAAACCTGATTATATTAATAACGGAAATCCGTTATTATAACTCGTGAATTATCTACTTTACTACATTTACTACAGCGGTACTACATTCGTTCGTAGGATTCCAAACCCGCCCCTGTCTAAAAAGAAGCCCACAACAAACTTAGCCGGGTTTTTTTCGCTAGACGCATCTCAGATAGTCAATAATTAATTATAATTAGCTATAAAGTTAGAGCAATTCATTTTTTTATCGTTTTTGTAATCTTTAATATCATAATAGGATTTTTTCTGAAAACTTACGTTTTATAAAAACTTTGAACAAATTGAGAGACATCTCCAAGATTTTAGTTGGTAATTTGCTACAAAATATTATACAAACATTACACTGTAAAGTCCCGTTTACCCCGGTGAGGGTTTCCTACGAAAAAATTAATGCAAGAATGTCGTCTCCATACACCTTACCTCTTAAAGATGACGACTGTATGAATTTTGTGCATTCATCAAGAGAACTGAAATAGTTGTACAATTTTCATGTGTGTCCAATCAAGGAGTAACTGTCCAATTTTTTTTAATGCGAAAACGATGGGATCCTGAATGATCAGTATGGAGTTTTGTATTTTTGATTAAAGAAATTATTAATTGCACCGCGCAGAGTTCCCTGCTTTTCGGAGATTAGAGCTGTGAGATTACAGCAAATTAGGCTTAATGTTCATTGTTCATATGTAAAGACGACTGGAAGATTTATATATATATTTGAATTGGTCTTGCTATGGAATATAATTACTAGTGGATGACTGCAGGGCATTGCATCGAATTCGGCGCTTTCTGTATGCTGATGATAACCTGAATAAACACATGTCGTAGGTTTGGTTTATGCGTACAAACCGTACCCACAAGATGCACTGCACGGATCCGTACTATAATAATACTATCTAACGCAGTAATGCTACTTCACATCTTATACATTGATGGACATATGCCGAGCTGCTGCGGCGGATGCTTAGCAGCAATATAGCCTCAACATTTTGAAACGCCAGCTCAGCTTTCCGGGACAGGCATGGATCATTCAGACCGGGAAATGAAACGTTCCCATAGGTTTTTTCAAAATAGCAGCTACCAATAAATAAATTCAAATCCTTTCAAAAACTACAGTGTTAGCATTCAAACTCATATCTTCAAGACTGCAGCTTGAGTAGTCCTCCTGTGCGGTCGCTCCACACAGGAGGACTAGTTTTTTTTTTTATATATATAGCGGAGCAAACGAGCAGGCAGATCACCTGATGGTAAGTGATTACCGCCGCCCATGAACATTTGCAGCACCAAAGGAACCGCCAATGCGTTGCTGGCCCTTGAGCAATTCGTTTATCCGCCCTTTGAAGATCCCCATATAAAAGATGTGAGAAACACAGAAGATGGAAGCTGGTTCCACAATTTGCAGGTACGTGGCAGAAATGACCTGTGACTAGTGCAGTCCCCCTGCAAATTACAATCATAGTCAGTAATTGGGCTCCGTGTTTATCACAGATTCTAATCACACGGCTAAAAGTCCATTTAGGCCAGGAGCCGGCGCGCGGTAAATACACGCAGTTTCAACTCTAACGGTCTCCATTATATAAATTAATTAATGTCGTTTTCAGTTTTCTGTAATCCGCGCCGCTAAGGGCTGTCAAACCAACATCTCGCTAAAGGGATATTGAGATCACGGACGGCCAAGTAATATCTACTGATCGTTTTCATTGATATGAGATGGTTAAGATGACATCATGTCATAGAAAATAAATAAACTAATCAGTTATAAAATTTGTTTACTCGGATGCGGATTCGGTTTGTTATTACTTTCGGTAATCCCGTTATTATATCCTATGACAACAAGTTGGTATATAAATGACGTATAACCTCTTCGTAGCAGGCTCGTAATTTGTGTAATTTGGAATTATAGTGCGAGTGCACCGTCATTATTTATAATATGTGTCATAATACAGCAGTAGACTTTCGTATAACTACACTACACTTCAAAATAAGGTCGCTGATGTAAAAATTAAAATACAATGTGACTTTAGAATTTATTTAATGCCATAAATATTTATTCTTTGTAATACCGACGCGTTCCTGTACGAGGTGTAGGAAAATGTGGTATGTTTTTATTTTATAACAAAGTCAATTCAACGTTTACGTAGAACATCAAAGTTTTAAAATGTTTGATTTATGTTAAAACTTTCAGTATGTTATACTTTGCAATAATAAAACTTCTAAATAAACTCGAGGCGGAATATTTCAGGTTTACGTGATATTGTTTTATTTAATAACTAGCTCTCACTCTTGGTTTTACACGCAAAATATTTGTTTCAAGCGTTTTAATATGCTCTAGTAGACAGATTTTGCTTAATTTTAAGTTCATAGTAAATCTACCCACTGTGATTTGCAGTTAGTTGGTCTAATCTTCTATCTCCTTCAATTAATGAATTGCAGCTGGGCACAGGGATTTAGACTTTACATACTCCATTCGGCTCACATTTCGGTTAGCTCCTATTAGTAATCATAACCTGAGGCATGGGATAAGGCTAGACATTGCAATCTCCCTAACTGGAAGTTTTTGGTAACCAAATCTCATACTTAAAAATTATAGACGCGACCCGGGAAACCATCACACGGCTTAGACCGAAGTCTACAGTTGCTTGACAATGGATCACGAGGTAGTAGTTTACTCGTAGGCGAGTACCGAGTAAACCACTAGTAACTGCCCCGAAGCAATCTCGCATCGTTGCACATATCTACTTCAGCACGCTGGAAACGAGACCGGCTCGTGATTAGAGAGACTCACCGTCCAGGAGTTCAAAAAACCTGTGTCGCTTGTGCACCTAGTAATTATTGCCAATGTCGCCAACGCAACTGATTCGTTGTCCCTCTCCTGGTCGCACAGTGGATCGCGCTGGGCTCTCCATGCCGCGTACTCCGTGGGCGCCATTCGTTCTGTCATCCGAGTCACCTCACCGTCAAAACAAGATACTTTAAGTTAGTTATTTGCTTGCAGTTCTGTGACTAGTGTGACTGCGCTATGTTTTTAAACTAACCCTATTTTGTAAAATATAGCACAGCCGCTAGTGTAGAACTAGTCGTAGAAGAATTTCAGTTTTTTTGTTTGTTTTTTTTTATAATTTTTATATGTTTCACAATATTATGAGGCGATTGCTAAGGACAAATGAAACCACTTGAGTAAATTTATGTTGCAACTAAGCACAATAGCTGCTTCCTTTTACAAAACATTTATATAGTAATAGGGGTATGCTCACAAAAATTGTCTTGCATCAATCGCAGGCCTAAAGAAAGAGAAAAGGAAAAAAATTGGTGTGGTGCTACATGCAAAAAACTATACAATATTGGGAACAAATCGTACCGGACCGACGTTGTCGAGTTCTGCTCCAACACAGTACGACTTGTCAGATAAATTGGGCAGTGGCAACCCTTGCGGCAGAGACACCATTAGGTTATGAAATTTCATTCGCAACTGGAGCAAACAGCCTTTAATATTCTAATTGCTCACATAATACAGAAAGTTTGTGCGGCGCGGATGTGTGTCGGCCCCGAGCTTTGTTTTAATACACCTACACAACTCACGACGCAGGGCGGGCACCTACTGAGACACGCTTTTGTTGTTTGGAACTCCACAAAATTGTACTATATGAATAATTGAAGTGAAACGGTGTAGCTACAGTGGGGGCATGTTTGGTGACGCCGAAATATTCGACGGAAGTGGCTTCGAAATTCACCCACGAAGCTATTTTAAGGTTTGTTTACCTTAAAAAAGACAACTTAAAAATAAGTTTTAAATAAAAACACAACACAATCTTTCATTATATGATATGATAGGGATATTTTTCTTTATCGTATGGAAATATTAAACTAATTTTTGCATATGGTAATAAATTTGCGGACAGACCTCGAATTAGACAATTTTCCCATCATAAGTGGTGAGTTTGAATGTGGATTTAGTGTTATAAGCATTAATGTGTTTTGTTGAAACAAAATATTACCCCCTGGTGATTGTTCGTTAGTAGATACATTAATCTCTAAACTAAATGGGCAGGTCTAAAAACGCCGTTTTCCGCGGGGATGCACAGTGGATGCATACGACGGCACTACTCCGAGTAAATCAGTGAATTAGTATGTTTTCCAGATGCCAGTACCAGACATTGCCAACAGAAATGATTTTCTAACGTAATCATTTATAAGTATATAAGGAATATTATTGAGAATTTTCAAACTACTTTCTCTGAAAATACAAAGTTTTGTTTTATTTAACACGCCTTTACAGTATTACAACAATCTTTAAATTATAATAATTATACTTCCATCTCACCTGAAAATACAAAGAAACGACATTTAAAGTTTACTAATATTGCTTCCTCAATCGTATCCTTCAGTTAATCTGTCTACAAGTTTTTATCACAATAAAATGCACAAAAACATCTAACCTTTATCCGCCATTTAATTATGGTTTTCATGACACGTCTATCTACCATCTTCCACAGACAATGTATCGATACGCGAAGCGCGGCAAATTCAAATTCATGAAATGTCAATCATTTCATTACAAGTATAAATGGTCCTTCAAATCTCTTTATATGTTTAAGGTCCAAGAAACAAAATTTTCAGCTTTATGAAATATCTATATATTTTCTTAAATCAATCTTAACAACATACTGCGTATATGGTGCAAACCTAAGTTATTGGGTATCAATCATTATCTAAAAAGTGTTTTATATTTCATGCACCCAAAGCCTGAATCTGCAGCGACCCCGGTGGAAGACCACCCCGAGATAACAGACTTGGCAAGGGCGGTAGACAGATAGTATGGCAATACATATCCTTCTATAATATTATGGCGCAGGCTTTTGTCCAGGATACGTCAACGTCGACTTGTTTCTCTTTCGACGTCGACTTTTTATTTTTATTTTACATCGGGTACAAACGATCCACCTGATGTTAAGTGGTTAGCGTCGTCCATGAACATCTGCAGCAACAGAGGAGCTACCGATGCGTTGCCGGCTGAATCCATCCTCCTTATCTATATATATAATAGCGAAAGGTCACTTACATACTTACATACTGACTTACTGACGTACTGATTAAACACGAGATCTCAAAAACTATTGTACGTATAAAGCTATAATTTAGCAAGTAGGTAGTTGATAGTTAAGAGATGTCAGCTAAGAAAGGATATTTGGAAATTCCACCCTTAAGAGGGTAAAAGGGGGGTTGGAAGTTTGTATGAAATTTCTTTGTTTTTAGAGTTAGAGACACAAAAATTTGCATCAAGATTAATAATAATAAATAAAAAACATGTACATATTTTTTTTTTTTAATTTTTCCTGTTAAGGGTGGTAAAAAAGGGGATGACAGTTTTTGCTTATTTTTTTATTATGAAGTCTACAAGCTTGAAATTTTGAAAATAGGTTTCTTTTAGGGCGTAAGTATAAGGTTAAAATTTTTTTTCATCCAAATCTACCCCGAAGAGGGTAAAATAGGGGTTTGAAGTTTGTATGAAAGTCCTATGTTTTTTAATTTAGAGATACGAAAATCGGCAATTTGATATTTGCCTGTAGCTTACTTTCTCAAGCAGGGTATTGGCCGCACGGGTAACCTCAATCTCAAGTAAAATCAGCAATTCTACGCAGACGAAGTCGCGGGCAACAGCTAGTTTGGTATATGTTTATAAAAAGTTGTTAATAAATTTCATAAGGCCATATCGCCAGATCAATAATCTATTTCCATGACAGACCCAGTACTCAACCTAGCAACTATAAAAAATAGCATCAAATAAACTTGTGTATTTGCCTTCCTTCCATGATGTGCAGAACAGCCTCATATATCATCTAAATAAATGTCGCTCAACCTTTGAATTCATTTGCCAATGTCCAATATCCGATGTCACGCGGGATTCATTATTTTGCCAGGCAAACCCATATCTCTCCAGAGCTAAAACAGAACCATAATCTAAGCAAATTAATAACATTTACGAATATTATATCAGTTTCATTTTTATTTGAACAAACAAAATATCATTTGATATAAAGGTGAAGGAAAACACAAGGAAGAAACCTGCATACAATTTGGAGCATAATCTGGCGACAACGTTCCAGCGTGGGGTGGTGGGCTTAAAATATTACCATAGAATGTTATCATGATTACTTATCTTTATAAACTGCCAAATATAGTTGGAGTGAATGGCAACACCAATTTTATACGGATAGATAAGCCGATTAGTGCTAAGCCGATTTGAAATAGGAAGATAATTTGGCAAAGAGAGAAAAAAGATGCCTGGAACCAAACGCGCGTAGTAAGTTTTTTTGCAAACTGACGAACTGATCAATCCCATAGGGGCCATCGTTATTTTCGTGATAAAACGTAGCCTGCGTGCAATTCCAGACTATGATTTATGTTTGTGCCAAATTATATTCAGACCCGTTTATTTTGATTGAGTAAACAAGCATCTTTACATTGCAACTTACCCATTTATAAAAAAACCGTGCGATACACGTACTGCAAGGAAAAAACAGCACAAAACATGCTATTATTATAATTGTTACAAAACGATATTAATTCAGCGTCATGTGTAAGCTCCGAGCAAAATAGGATTTGTTCGAAACTTTCTCATAATTGCCCGCCCCACAGATTAGTTCAATTCGTTGAGTAACAATTGAGAAGTTGTGTGTTGGTGATGATTATTCGTTTTTGTTGTACACTATGAGTTAGAATTTAACTGCAATCTCACCAGCTTTTGAAATAATGCAGTCTAAGATTCTAGCTAGCTAATCTACTAGGGGCATGGCGGTTACATTGTGCTTTTACCCTATATCGCTTTTTAAGTGTATTTAATTTTAAAATAATAAAACAGAGCGCAGCCGCCGCTTTTGCTTTCATAGAAAGCATATTATAATGACAGTTATTGGAAACAACGAGTCCTGCAAACAAGCGCGTTTACTTAGGGTCATGAGGAGTAAAAGTTCTGAATAACATTGGTCATACTAGTGAATGTCGTTCAGATACATTTCGCTTTGGGAGCGTCGCGTCATCCGCGTGTGCTGTCAGGTGCGACGTGTATAAACTTGAGCTCCGCCTGAGCGCCCGTTGGGGCAACATTGACCTCGTGTTACGTAATCGCTTCATTTTACCAATATTTAAAAATTTCTTGACGCGATTCTTGGGAAGACCCATTTAAAATGACTACTTACTACCCTACAGAGATAGGCGTGCGGTCCGGTATGATGTCGAGTAATTATCACTTACCACCAGGTGAGATATGTCGTTAGCTGCAGCTTGAATAGCCCAACTGGCCTGTAACGACCGTCACGTAATCGCCAAATAGTTTTGTTATTCTAACCAAACCAAACGTCCAACTAAATCAAATACTGTTGGTTGACCACGTCTTTCTATTATCTCTTTCTATTTATATTTATATATATATATATAGTTCTTATCTTAATGTTCTACTTAATGTTTAGTTATTATATTATAGAAAGTTTCCACTTTGATTTCAGCAGACCTTAAGATATTTTACTAGTTTACGCATAAAGTTTACTTGCTACATAATTGCCCAAAAGTTTGTGCACAGACCCTTCCAACGCCTTGATAAACTTAAATAATATCGTTTGTTACGAATACGAAGAAGTGGGCCCTGTTATATTTAATCGTAAAATAATTTTAAGCAATATTTTTATACCTATAATTATATTGATACCCCACTTGGGTACCTTTATTTGAACCAGCTAATTTTGAGATTGACTCTTCTTTTATTTTCGGTACAAAAATGGTTTGCCTCAACTATAACTGTATAGAAAACAACTGTACCACAGTGCACAAAGTACAGATAGCGTTGATGGTTGCCAACCGCAGACAGAACGCGGCACCGCAAGAACAACAAAAATTATCCGAAAGCATTTATTTATATTTTAGGATAAATATATTTGACCACATATAATTTCTTATTATTTACCATAGACCCATTTCTATATTATTTCCTGGGTTGGGTTGCCTGGTAGAGGTCGCTCTCTAGCGATAAGGTCGCCTATTGGACCTCTTTTCTGTGTTCTGTCTTTTAATTCTTATTTTGTATGGTGTATAATAAAGTACATTTTCATTTCATTTCAGCATTCAAGGCCGCGTCGTACCAGAACGGTTCGAAAACGTTTTAGTCTTAAGATATCGCGGAATATTTGTACTAATTATTGTTTTGTTTAATTAAATATTGAAGAAAGACAAATCCTACACATTCATCTCACTGAAGGTTTAAGGCTTGATGAGATCGAGCTGCTTGCACAATACATAGCAGGAATAAATCATCGTGTAAATGATATTAGCATTAAGTGACAAAGTGCTTGCGGGCTGTGTCCTTCAGGACAAATTGGTTGCGTTCAACTCGCAACTCTATCACCAGCCGCGCACGATGTAGAATACCAACGGGCAGCAATATAACAATCTTCATATTTATACAAGTATTATATTTCATTTTATATCCCGCGCGTGGAAATAGGCTGACACACCCTTCCCTGTGTTATCGGAGTCGTAAAGATGATAGTGTCTCGTCGTTATTGGTATTGCGAATAACTACTTCTGCGCATCATCTCTGAAACTACATTCTGTACTCAGGTGGGGGCTTCTTACTGATTTCAAAAGTGAGTCTGTTCAAGGTTATATCCTTTGGTCATAATATCTCCATCAAATCAGAATTGGTTTTAATGCTTTTTTTTCATTTAATTCATAAAATATACAAGTGTCTCAATTTATTACATTGTTTCATTTACTGAAAATAATTGTAGAAACTAGTACTTACCTACAGGAGGATAACAAGGGAGCTAACAAAGAGAACCTGTTACAATGTAAGTTTGAGATGCGAACGTCAATTTTCCTTTATGCTCGTTAACTCACTGACGGGTCGATGGTCCGTCGATAGTATTCATTTCCCGCCTCCAGGGCAGTTCTTGGGCTGCCTAAGGATCTTTAATGTTGTCAAGTGGCGTGAGAATATTAAGCTCAACTGTGCGCTAGTAACTATTACTGAGTCTAAATTAGGCAACAAATAATTAACATTTCTAAGAAAAGAAGAAGTATTACTTAACGCAACACACACACACACATACACTGCACGTGTTACCGTTGTAAAGAGCTGCAGAAATAAACCACACGTCAACGTCTGTACGCTCTAGACCTCGCTCCATGGCACTACCATCTAGAGATAACGAGAGTAAATTTTTATTTAATTAAAGCACGTCTTATAAAAAACAAGTTTCAACTATTCAGTACAAATCGTCAGTATCATCCTCGTACTTTAAAACCTCTTATAATATCTAACCTCGTCCAGTTAACTGAACTGACTTCAGGCAATATGACAAGAGTAATTGATAAGTAACACGTAATCATAGACATAGACGTCGGTACGCGCAACAACCACATTGAAATCAATACGGCGGTACTAATGAAGTTCCCTATATTGTTTACTGAAGCCTTTTACTAACTAAAGCAGTATTCGACACAAGTTAACATAATGAAAGCTGGAAATCCGCGAGCGTGTCTCTGAATAATTAATGAAATCAAATCGGATTAATCAGCGAAAACAACGGAAATCCTATCATAAATTAGTACAAAATAGGCAAACTCGTCAATTACGGAATATTAAGAACTGAACTGTTTTAGAACTTGAAAAAAACTTGTTCAGTAAACATAAAGCATACGTCGCAATGGGACAACTAGCGTTTGCCATCTCTTAGTGAAGAATACTTAACAAAAAAAAAAAACTATCATTCTTGAGTATTGAATGCTTATCACCAGCTTGTGCACCAATCAACCGACAACCCAGACATTGTATACGTAACAGTTTCTTATAGTCTCTCGGGTCTCTGTGAAAGACTGAAGTATAGATGTCAATGAAGTATAGATGTCAATAATGAAAATTAAAAACTAGTTTCTATCAATCCGAAGTGGGCCATCTCATCTTATATAAGCCAATTTGGATTAAAAGGCTCTCCTAAACGAAATTCCCGCAAACTTATCCATTACCACAAATATACAGTTGTACGTCTCAAAATAATCTTAAAGTCTAATTTACTTACAATTAGTAGGTTAGTCAACACTTTAAACTGACAATTTTACTGTTTTTATTTACCGTAAGAATAAAAAATGTACATGTGTTTTTACCTACACTTGAAGGCAATATTGAAGTCGTTACAAGAAAATATATATACAGAAATATTATGGGAGTAATTCTTTTGTACACCATTTTTTTTTGTTTGTCTTGCTGCTTGTTTAATGTTAAATCTGAAGTGCGGATCCCTGAGAAGCTTGTTAAGCTGACTAAAAAGACTGAATAAATACAAGAAAATTCCAAAAGGAAAAAACATCTAAAACATTTCATTCAATATCTTACTCCGTGATAACGTTTCGCAAAGAAAGTCTCGGTCGATTTCATTACGGGGCAAAAAGTGTCTAACGTCCTCCAATCAGGCGAATCAATCACGGTATATTTGTGATTGTGACCCATTAGCCGGCTCCACACCAAGCGAGCTAAGTAGCCTTAAGAGCTCCATGCTACGAGGTCTTTGTTGAAATCTGAAAAGTTGTAGGTTCATATCCCATCCAATGCCATGTTGTTATACTTAAAGTAACCTAAATGCATAATAACTTCAGTTCTTTTATCGTATATCATTTAAAAGTAGTACCCAGATGCGAGCTATTTCGAGGTTTTGTTGATTCAGGCTTTTCATTCAGTTCTATTCTCAGATCTTCTGATAGCCACTGTATGGGTCGGAGCGTGGTTTCTGCCACTTCAATATACGTTTGGGCTTGTCAGATCACTAAACCGATTTCGGGAAAAGTAGAATAAAATAAAAGAATATTTCTATCGAGTGAACAATAATTAAATATATATGCAACGCATCTTCGCCGGACATGGCCTGCCTGTAACCGTTGCTACATCCCTTGCCTTTTTTATACTACTCTGACATTTTAAAGTTACACGTCAGCTAACGTTATCCGTACAAAATGGAGAGTCGATGCACGCAGGATTCCAGTTTCCTGAGAAAGTTTTACCGCGAGGCTCATTGTTTGGTGTGAACCCGGCTTTTTAGGCACGGTGGGGCGCACAGAGTTATGTAACGTTTCCTGGCTTTGACGTATTGGATTGGAAAAGTTTGCGACAAAAATGCTGTTCATTGAACGTCAGGATGCTTTCTTTATTGCTGACAAATTTTCGCTCGATTAGAAACTTACCGAATGTTCATTATTGTAATGGAAAGAAATAATACTACTAAAACGGTCCACTTTCAATTATTGGACTCTTAAAAATGTATCAAATCAGACCCTACTCTAGTAGAATAGCCAAGCATACCCCTATACGAAAAACAAGCTCTGTTAGCTCTACCTCTCGGTCTAAAAAAAGTCTTGGTAGTTTTGTAACTTTCGCAAAGACACTCCCGGGGATTTATGTCCAAAATTGAGTATTAGATCACTGCAGTAGTTCAATAAAACGGTCTATATTGTGGTAGGGCACTAAATCCAACGGGTCAAAAATATAGTGTCAAATTCGCCGTACATTGTAACGGGTGTATAAATATTTTTAATAAGCCGTGAACTCGAATAAAGTTTCAGAGTGGTCTGTCGCACGAGCGTCACGAGTGCGCGGGCGGAAATGCGCCAAGTGGCGTTATATAATTGACCGTGACCTGCAATCGTAAATTATAATAAATTAACAGTACTTTAAAGATACTTTATTAAGTATATGGTTTTTTTTCGATTAGCCCGGACGAACTCGTAGCAGTACTTCATAAAAACCAATAACGATGATAGCACCAATGCTGGACAAAGGTTTGTTTGTAGGTAACTTCATCTGAATGGGGTTTGATTTGGGGTGAACACAAGATGCGTTGGTATGTTGATCAAATAGTTCTGTTATTTTATATGGTGTTTTAAAATTTCATTTCATATACATTTTAAGGGATGTACGGTGGTATGTACGGATAAATAATTACAACCGGCGGGCTGGCAAACTCACCCTTCAGCGCAAGCATAGCTTTTTCTCATTTTTCTTTCTTCGTAAAAGTGGGCAGTTATAACTAACTATGCTAGCTACGCTTATGATAACAAAATTTTTGAAATCAAATCACGAAAGCTGCAGAGAAATAATGAGAAGGTATTTATTGAAAGCTGAAAGTAGCTAACCTGGCAGTCGGTTCGTGATGAGAGTACAAAAATGTACATTTTAGCCATTGATATACCTCGTTTTTTGAACACCAATAAGATGTAATTTCATTATATACCAAGAAAGGTAAATTGAGATCTAAAATAGTGTCTAGGTGTTGATAGCGGTAGGCAGGGTGAGAAGGAGTAGTAATATCCTGCTTCGAGTCGTTCCAAAGTAAGAGAATGTTTGCGAACAAACAGAAACTAAATATAGAGGATGAAAGTACACGTTTTCTTTACAGTAGTGGCCGAAATAACCGCAGTTTGCTGCGCGGGCCCTGGGCGTCAAACAATGCGGTGGAGCTGCTCAATATAATAATATTGACTCATCCCAAACTGCCGATATAGACGTTTTGCATGAGTGCTATGAATGCAGTAATCTACAAATAAAACAATCAGCACACGTCTACTTAGACACACATTTAATGAGCCCAGTAATTCGCAATAGATCTTCAAGCACTGAGTTTTGACTCGTTCAGCAAACGTTATAAGCAATTTTATTAGTTGAAAAATCGATTGCGTGCGATTGTGCGACCGTGTACAATCAGCAAATCATTATTTAAGCTTTTTTTTACCAACTTGATGTTGATCCTAGCACCCCCGACGATCCGAGACACTTCTGCTATATGTAGTAATAAATTATAATGTTCAGTTCTAAAACTATATATTTGTATGTAGTTTTTACTTAAATATTGGTCGACTTACACCAAAGAGCAAAAGATATAAACCAATATTTTGGTCGGTGCCGATTCGTTCGTGATAGGCAACGCCTAACTTCCGAATAACTTGGAGCAGGATATTGCTTTTCAGAGATTTTAGACGCTGCCTTTTAATAATCATTCGACAAAAGCTTTTGATGGAAATACAATCTTGGTTTTCTGCTAAATATCGTTGGGTGAAGCTGTTTGTGACTGTTGTATATTTTGTGGAACAGAAACTTTGTATTACAAGTATAAATAATATTATGTTTTAAAGCTAATAACTCAGATAAGAAAACTAAGGGAGTCTATTACAAATACCTACACCGACAGCTCAAAATAGTTGCGAAGCAAATGTAACAATGGGCGGGGAACGATGCACGGAGGACTAGTGGGCGTTGGGATCCTAATTTACTGGAAGGGTGACCCAGTGCCAGCAGTGGCAAGCGCAGGGTCGGTAGGCCCTTCGCTAAGTGGACAGACGACGTTAAGCTATCCGCGGGAAGGGTCTGGACACGAGCGGCGCCAGACAGTTAAGTGTGGAAGTCCTTACATAAGACTTATGTGCTGGGCACATCGAAAACGTTTGCTTAATTCCCAATGAGTGTCTCAATACTCAACCCGATGGACAAACTATAAATTCAAAAATTTACGTGTGCTTACCGGCTTACTTATATGTATGATTACATCCAAGCACATTCTATTCCATTGAGGGAATGTATATAAGCTAGTAAAACTTAAAGTGGCCGTCGGTGATGTCAAATTAATAAGAATGGACTACTTTAAATCATGAATCGTGAGTTATTTTGAATTCTGGTTAATTTTGGCGTGGGCTTACCCCGTGCCGGGAGAACTAGTCCTGGCTTTCATCACTAATATGTGAAAAACAATAATCAGTTGAATTGAGTTGATTCTATAAACCCCTTACTCCTCGGCAGGAAAACACGAAGCATGGTAGGATGATGCGCATACGCACTATTATTTTATTGCTAGTCGATTTGGTTATGCTTGCAAATGACTCCAATGACTGAAACTTAGACACAGGTTGGTACTTTGCCACGGTTCTCTACTCTGTTTTTTTTTTTTTTTATACACTACAAGTCAGCCCTTGACGGCTATCTCACCTGGTGGTAAGTGATGATGCTGTCTAGGATGGTAGCGGGCTAACCTGTTAGAAGTATGGTAAACCCACGCTCCTAGTTGGTTTCTACGCGACATCGTGCCGGAACGCTAAATCGCTTAGCGACACGTCTTTGTCGGTAGGGTGGTAACTAGCCACGGCCGAAGCTTCCCACCAGACCAGACTCGAGCCGGGAATCGAACCCAGGACCTCCAACTTTTTTTAAATGCGACGGAGGTCGTCATTGTTAGGAATATTCAAGGGAGTTTTTTATTGTGAGAGAGACTGGAACGATTTCAACCGAACTATTTTAGTTACCTTACTAAACAGATTCTGTGGAATACTTAGATTCTGGAGATTATCAACTGTGGTAAACGAACGGAAAATAGAAATTCTGTGCGGACAAAACCTGAGTGTAACTGATTCAGATATAAACGGAGGCTCATATTTGCTAAATCCTGCATTTCTAGAGCCATACTAAAGTCTCTGACTACACGTATTAGCCGAAGAGCTGGTAGAAAAAATTAGAATTAATGAATGAATTACTTTATTATAGTAGAACAGCGAACTTCCCATTATTATTATTTTTTCAAGGTAAATTTACGAGTATCTAATTCTATACAATTTATATATATTTTTTTATGTAATTTATTTAAAAGTTATGTCATACCTTTTAAAGATATACTTTTTACCGTTTCAAATTTGCTGATAACTCTTGGCCTATCGAAGCTGAGAGGATTGAGCAAATCCTGTGCTTAGACAAAACTCCGCTCTGATGATTTGCTCACACGATCCCCGAGCTGCCTTTCACGCTACTTTCTCAGCTTCAATTATGTACCTATATTAACTTGTTACATACTTATCCTAAACTCCCTGGGAAGATTTAACTATATAGTTAGTGAATTTATCGTAATATTAGTGAATATGTATTTACAATTAATTAATTTTAATGATTACTTATTAATTACTTTATACCTCCGGCCTACAATACTGCAGCACAAGTGTCCGGCAGAACAACAAGCCATTAACAAAATATCGATCCACTGAAGGTCTCGACGTATCCATCTTTTGACCTCAATACACGAAACATCATAAAAGCTATAGAAGCAAACAGGGGCCCCAAGGTATCGTCATCATTGCATGTTCGCTGAAGGAACTTCAGAAGATGGTCAATGACGTTCCTAATGCCAGTAATAGCTAAAGAGGCTTTCAGCTACTTTCAGGCAAGAACTTTTGGAACTCCAAAGTCCGAGTCACCGAGATTTTTTTTCTGTTAAAATTAAAAGGTTTAGTTGCAATAAAATATTTCTTGAGTCAAATCAAGTTACGAAAGTTGACTATAAGGGTATAAATTCCTTGCATTTATAAAGGAGATATGAATATTGAACGTCGAAGACTGCTTCACGTCGTGAAATATTGCTCCCATCGTTATACATGTTGATAATATTTACATATCAAAGTAACAAGTGCACAAGATGTCGAGTGCCAATACTTCTTTGGAAAATGTGCTGTTTTTGAAGAACGGAGTTAAACGGACTTTTAGGCAACAAATAAAACTGCGCTATTTGTAGAACTTTATTGTATCTTTATAGTAAATTTTATATTAATTTTTAAGTCCGCTAGTATCAGAAGTAAAAGTAAACTTGTAGTACCGTTTAGTAGGCTGCACAAAATTAGTAACTCATTCAAAGGAAATTGTATTTTATTCTATAATAAATTACCTATTGATATCTTGGAGATGTCTATCAATAAGTTCAAAGTTTTTATAAAACGAAAGCTTGTAGAAAAATCATATTACGATATTAAGGATTATATAAACGATAAAAAAGCTTGGGTGTGAATTGCTCTATCTCCATAGGTACTATAGTTTATTATTAATTTTATTCATTATGTGAGATGGTGATAACGAAAAAAAAGAAAAACCCCGGCTAAGTTTGTTGTGGGCTTTAGCTTTAATTTTAAGTTTACGAATATAGTTATCACCATGAAATAACTACTGTGTAAATTATTGACGCGTCAAAAGTGCCTTTTTAAGGACTATTTGAATAAAGATTATTTTGAATTTGAATTTTGAATTTGTACTGCTGTACCTTAAAACGCATATATTTTTTTATCTGTGTTTGTTATTGATGTACTAGACTCCATAGCATAGAATGCGTACAATACACGTTATTTCATTACTAATGTAATAAATTTGCAGAGATCTGCTTATGGCACAAACTACTTTCACATTTCTTATATTAGAATGTTTATAAAACAATTAACCTCCATAAATATAAAACATATTTAAAAAAAAAAAAAAGCATTATAAGCAAATACTAAAATTCATTCAACCATGTGTACAGAAAATTTACTGAATTTAATACAGAATTGGGTTTTATTTCTATTAAATTGCAACTGTGTTTTTTCCGGATAAAACCTGTACAACCTGTACAACAAATGTCATTCTCCAACCTCAAAACTCTTTTTACGGAGACAAACTGACAAACACTCTTCCACATTTTTCATTAAAACTAATTTACGTACTAAATTAAAAACGTGCGTTACGTACTAAATGATATCAGTAGGGATGTCGCAATACCTAGCTGCCATTTTTATAGTGGCTGCTGTTTCGTGTACGGCAACGGAATAACGGGCGACTGCCTCAGTTGAGCCGATGTCTGAATAAACCACTGGTTGAACAACTCAATTGCGCAGTTGGTAAATAATCTATATACCCATATCCAACTTTATTGGAACATCTCTTGATAGTTTGAAATTTATAGTTATATATATATATATATATATAGTTTCAATAGATAAGCAATACATAATTCTTCAGTATTGCCAATCTATTAGCAAAGAAGGATGGGGAAGTTGGACTCAAATTATTTTTGTTTTTTATTTATATAAACCGTACAGATTCGGAGATCAATTCATTTCGGTTAATATGCTTCATAATAATTTTATGTGTTATCATCATATTTTTTAAAGTTTGGGGTAAGAAAAAATTTTTGCCTTCACAGTTGTCTAATACGTATCGCCTGCGAGATCAATAATCGCAAGCTTAATTCTCCATACGAAACAAAAGATTTAACGGGCGCTTTTTAGTAGCTTTCATATATTTAAGAATATCTTACGAGTACTTCTCCCAACTTAACATTAATGAATTTCATTGACTTTTTGTAAGTCTTGCTTAGCAGTTCAAGTATTAGTAGTTTTATTTGTGAATATGCGAGAAGTCGGGGCTGCCGTGTTATGGGAACTCACCATCCCTCTTCACTCACCCTACCTACTGCAAACTTAAATATGATGGCTAATTTAACTTTACAGGTAACAAAAACCGGTTATTGTATGCGTAAGACCGATCTTGGGAACCTATGCCTGGCTTGATAAGTTGACCGAGATGTCCAACCTAACTCTACGCGAATATAGTTGCAAATACAATGTTACTTAAAATATGTTCCGACACATACCTACCGCGGCAAACCGCAGCGCATATATAACATGAGGGAGGTCCTGCTGCAATAAGGCGTGCAAATGTTTCAAGCCAAAAATAAACCTCTGGATAAGGCCGCCGTAAATCAAAGCCATAGTTTCTGTACAGCGTTATGACAGAGTTTAACTCCTAAAATATGTAGCAAGCTATCCATATTAGTAAAAAAAACTGTTTTTATAATGTTCAACTAAATGTTTTTGTTATTAAGAGATGCCAGTTAATTTGTCTATTTTAATTACGATCGTTACAAACGTACTCCAAGTTAGTTATTACTCTCAAATTCTTTTATTAGTATATAGTTAGCGTTAACACGAGTAACCTCTGAGCCTCTCTCTCTATTTATATTGTTTATATAATATAAAGATATCTCGGCGTTAAATATTAAGATTCAACTTATTTATATCCCCCACGTCTGTACGTGTAATGACAGTGGTGTCATATTTGAAAACAAGAAAAGGCAATTTATTTGAGGAGGACTACAAATAAACCACATTTTATGGATTAAAGGCAGGAAGCAAGTTTGTTGATCGCCTACGTCCCCCACCGTTGGTCTCCACTCAGCTTTTAATACGCCATAGAATTATACGGAGACGTTGATAGATGTTTTTTTCTACAAGTTTATGAGCAATGGGAAGGTACTTTGATTCCATATGCAACGGCATACAAGATTCTATCTGAGCACACGCGGTTCTTAATCGAGCTTAATTTCACATTCATATGACATTCATATGGTTGGTGCCCGCGACTTCGTCTGCGCAGGATAAGTATTACGAGTAACTTATATTAGCGTGACGTAGAAAAGAACTATCATTATGACATTAAAATTATCAACTTTCTACTACTTATCGTCATATTTTGGACAATTCAGACCATATCTTTATAAATTGTAGCTTATGTGTTATTCTGATATATAAGCTATATCGTCGTAAAGTTTCATAAAAATCCATTCAGTAGTTTTTATGTGAAAGGGTAAATACGAAAATATACATCTATCTATCCATGTTTACTATTTTTGCGTTTAATAATAGTAGGATTAGCTGGACATGACATCTACTTATGTTGATCAAACACCTACACATGTGCCTAAGAAAACCTAGGACCTTCGCTAGTGCTGTTGTTTGTGCGGTATTATTGATGTAGTTTAAGATAAACGTAAAATAACAAGCTGACAAACCCAACCGACGATGGCATTGCCCAAAGTTCAGCGACGATCCCGCGTTACAGCGTGTCTCCGTTATACTTTTCACGAGTGTTCCTGGTCCTCATCCATATTCAGGGCAGCGCGCCGCCCCAGTGGCCTGCGCGCAAAACGACGTCTACCCTTTGTCAATTTGCTACATCCCCTAAGTCGAGAATTGCCTGAACCGATCTCTTTAGCGCGTCGACGTGACAACACTTAGTTTTTAAAAGAAGCTTATAAGCGGCAGTCACGCTCGTGTACAAACTGATTGTTGTTTAAACTTACGAGTACGTAGTACGCCCGATCATAACGTACGTGAACATTGCCTTTGTACAAGTGGTGAGAAAATGTTTAAAATATATATTAAATTAATAATACCAAACCTATACTGTTTATGACTCGTTTTTAAGCAATTTTTGAAAGTACAAGAAAACACTAAATCTTTATTAATTTATTTTATTAGCGTACCGCAAATAGGTATATTTATCAAGACTTATAACAACATTATACGAACCACGTTAAACGTTTTTATTGTAAACAGTAACTTCGGTTATGATGACTAGTGTGTAATTTACTGCGATTGAACCTATCTCTAGAAGTACGTTAAGCTATTTCGTTAATAATATATGTATTCCCTCTTTACTCTACTGTCCTTTAAGGTAATAAAGGAAGTATTTATAAAAGAATCGGAACTTAAAGCTTTTACAGTTTAAATCCTTTCTAAACCAGCTAAATATTTATTTTTCTAAATATTCCCCCTTTACTGTCCACTTTCTCAAGCAGTATTGGAACAATGTGGTCAGTCTGAGCTCTACATAATTATCTCCTTCACGTGAGATCCAGAGGCATAAGTCTTGTACCTAAAAATGGGAAACAATTTTTACGACAGCGAAATAAATTGAACTTCGCCCTAATGCAGGCTGGCGGGCTTTCTTCGTTATATCATGTTGATACTTACGTTACGTATTGATTAGCGCAGTGAAAATAGTGTTTATGTATTTTTAATTATATTTGTTGCAAGGAGCTAATTAATATTTGACACACCACGGGGATCTGGATAGTGGTGGCGCCCGGACGACACAACCACACCTCAGCTTATAAATAATTATAACGAGGTATTTCTATTTTCATACGCCTTTCAGCATATTAACTGTCAGGTAGGCAAGTTTCCTCACAATGTATTCCTTCACCATTTACGCGAGTAATATTTAATTAAAAATTGCCTTAATTTAATTAAAGTATAAAGTCTACCAATCCGCACTTGGCTAGCATGCTGCACTACGAAAAACTTTCGCCTCCTGAGAGGATCTCGCGCCACGCAGTGGGCCGGTAATGATAATTATGATGACTGCTTCCGTTTTGAAGTTATAATTTAATAATTTAAAGCTAAAAAAGGCTTTGGACAGTATACAACCATTTGAAGACAGAAATGGTATAGACAGGTAAATTAAAGCTATTTGTACTCAGCCTAAAACTCCACGTTCACAAAAACCGGCATCACTCAAAACAATACGCGAATATGACGCCGCGTGTGGCGCATAAAACAAAATGGCTCCGCGTCATAAATCAGCGGATGGGCCTTGTTTGCTGCTCAATTTCATCCGCCATCACATTCACGGCCCGGCGTGACATTTGGCTTAGAGTGAATAATGTAATGGCAACTTACCCTTATAATGTCCCATCGGTGGGCGGAACCACCAATGGATGGCTGTATTTCTCTCGGCAACTCTCGTTCCGTGGTCCAAGCTCTATATATTTTATGACAGAGAAGGCATATGCCCAGTTGTACTACACTAATAACGGAAAGCTCATAATTATGAATAATATGTACACCGATTTTGATGCGGTTTTGGTGTTACATAAAATAGCTTAACAATGCCAATTGCCATTCATTACTTTGTTCATAATGATCTCATATGAAGATGAACATAGCAGTGGTAGATTTTGTTAGAGGTATTGCTGTTATATTGAACCCATTCCCCTACTAGGCTTCTGAACAGTGTCGTACCGTGTCGTAAATTTTTGTTCGTCCTTTTACCTACTAGACAGAAGCGGTCGCCAAAACTATTTGACTCATTATTCACGAATATCAGAAATCAGAGTTTTGAAGGTTACGGGCTACAATAGATGCTATAATTTTACTTTAAAAAAAAAACCTTAAATAATATGATGAATATAAAAATAAAGAGATAGGGCGGCGCAAAGTAAGTTGGTTGTACTGCTAGTGTCGAATTCCATAACTTGTTTACTTCGATTCTGAAAATGGCCATAACACAATATTGGATGTTTATTTAGAAGCTGCGAGTGTCACGCCAAAGTCACGCCTGTCGCGAGTAATAACAACCGAATATTATAGTAGGTATTTGCAGAATATTACAATATTCATCGCGGATAATATAATATTGACGTAGCGCTTTGATCGCTGAAGGCTTTGATTCATTATTTGCCGCCGAAAATAACGGGCTGCGATCGACAGCTGGATTGCGATAATTCTCCAACAAAAACAACTCCCCACCTACCAGGTGGAGGTTTTTTTTTCATTTCAATTACAGAATTTGGTCTGATCTTCTTTGTTCATAAAAGTCCTAAAAATGGAATGAAAAACAATCGGTACTATTACTTGTCACGTGTCTCATCGATTATGTCATTTAACACATATTGAAGATACTTAATACTTATCAAACATCATGAATGAACATTAAACGTTATGTTATGTAAATTATTACTTTATATTGTTTTAGTAATGGAAAATCATAAGCTTTGCTGGGAATGCTTCATTTATATAATCTAATACATACAGTATACCTCATCTTCTCCGATTTTTATGTTTTAGTAAAAATTTTAATTTTATACGTCCAATCCATACTAAGACGTCGAAAATTGCTCGCATATTAACTTAAAATATATATTGAAATTTTAATATTCCGTTAACCTTTAACATCACGCAATAAGACGAGCCCAATAGCCAAGTCTACGATTAAAATATTAAGAGACTTCACTCAGCAAATACACATCTCCAAGAAAGATATGAACGTTTTAAATTTCCTTCCAAGTAGTAAGTAGAACGTTAATTTTTGTTGTAGGTTAATCTAAGTTTTATTTTAAGTTTTATGTAAAATGTTTGATGTTTAATAAATAAATGTTCTAGTAGAACGTATTTATACACGTTCGAAATTACACTAAAGTTTAGTTTGACAGGAGGGTTTAAGACAGGAATAGATGTTTTATTTTCCAATATAAAAAGCAACGAATAAAGATCGCCTATGTGTGTAACCTTCACGTAGTCGTGGAGCGAGTCTGAAAACAATTTGTAGGACAGACGCGCGTCACGTAAAGGTGTTTTGTCACGCTGCTCGCCCAAAAAACGTACACATTAAAATGTATTAGGCGCTTCACATGCGTGCTCGAGTTTATTGCGGAGAAGCATGATTCGGGTGATAACGCTTATGTTTATGGTAATGGCGCTTACGCTGCTGCACTAGAGAAGCGAGCTAATTGCTTGGACGCTTGTTCCGTATTCTGACTTACTTCATTCCACTGTTACTGCTTCGACAACATATTCCATAGTGTTGCTGAATAATTTGAATTAACTTAAAATACCTATGTCCAGTAGTGGATGCCCCGGTTAACAAGATGAAATAAATCAAACCACGGACCAAACTACTCATAGTGATATTTGTGATAATTTGTGTGACCACCGGGTAGCTCGAGCTACGGGATGGTTGCCTTAGCAACAGAGCGCTTTGGCAATTGATAGGTACTCAAAGCTCAAACGCTTAAAAGGACGCACACTCAGAATAACTAACATTCTATACAATGCCTGATTAGGCACAGAATTCGAAATGCGGTAATTGGAATTGTTTACGAACTGCACCATGTAGTCGCGAAGTTCCCGTCATCGAGCCAACCTGAAAAGCCTTTTAACAAAACGAAACAGTGTCATTCAAACGTCACTGCTTGAAACAATTTTCCTCACGGACATAAATTTTGTTAAACCTGAGATGGAGTTCCGCAGCAACATTTAAAACAATTAATGGCTATTTTAAAGTGTATTTTAGTATTCAACTTGTATTTAATGATATAAATAGGCCTTAATATATAAACCATCTTCCTAATCGAAACCTTGCATTATACCGAAAAATTGCGTAGAGGTACATATCTGGTAAAGTGGTAACTAGCCATAGCCGAAGCCTCTCACCAAACCAGACTCGAGCCGGCCTGTATCGTTGATGTTTTAACGAAGCTGCGGCAGATGTGGCCTGCAGCTCCCAGGATCTCACTTCGTCTACCTTCGTAGAATTCTTATATAACTTAGCTGTCTCGTCTGCCTTCTTTTTCAGTTACTATATGGGTATATCAGAAAAAGAAGATACTGGAATTAAGTTGCAAAAAACCTAAAATTAAAACCTATTTTCGTAATAATTTCATGTACATAATAAATTACAATTGAAAGGTGTCCCTTTCGATGTCTCTCTTCATACCTAACTTTGCCGGATTGTATTGAGTGATGAATATCCACTGTCTTCTGTCACTTCTCTACAGCCAACATCCATGAATGTCAGGAGCCTCCCAGATATCCTTACAGATCATCGATGCATGACACCCGCTGGGCTCGAATTCAAAATTAATTAATTCAAGTCAATCTACTTAGCGAGCGCCGGTGAAACGTCAAACCTTTTTGTAGTGACTCTATCAGCGGAAACTCATCATAGGACCACCGGATGACGACTTAACAATATACCAGCTATATGCAAACGGTTTGTCATTTCAATCAAAATGTAATTTACAACACTTTCATAGCCCAAATTTATACCAGCGAACAAGTTTGTAAGAGTCCGCACGTAGGCCACGGATCCCTAATAAAACGCTCCCGATGGAACCTCAAGACCCGTTATATTTCACCGCTGTAATCCGGTTTACGATTATACAGCGTTTCTTTTTGTGCCTCCCGCCTTTGTATTTCTACGCTACTGTGGAATCATAGCCATGAAGTATGATTTATGCCAGAGCCGACCATTTGTTTGTTTTAGCAGGCTAGCGCTTGACCGCGACCATACTCGATGGTGAGATGGCGCACTTCGCTGTTGGTGTTTTCTGATGGCCTTGTGAGTCATGGCGATCGGTTTCGGTTCTTAAGGAATGGATGATATAGTCTGGCTTTACTGGTCGTGTTTATTTTTAAGGTTGCAATGGTGTTAGTTAAGAAAATATATGTGTAATTAACAGCTTTTTGTACATCGATATACTATTGTACTTTTTGGGTTTTTTATGTTTATTAGTCATATAACGAGTTGCCGTGTACGTGTCAACCTAGTTACGTCTCTATCACAACTCGCGATTGACCTAAACTAACTAGTATTCTGATATTGTCAAATCAATCAAGTACGCAGACTCATACATTATAGGTAAGTTCATAGTTTCTGTGTATTATTCAAGTGGCCTATTACAATATTAACAAGGAAAAGCGTAACTATATATGTATCAAAGGAGGAAAAGTCGCGTTCAATTAAGTATTTAATTTTGCAATGGCTGTAAATATTAACGTCAAACCTTTAGTTCTTGTCAGTACCATTTCTTCACCAATACATAAACGCGTGTAAAATCGTGTCATAATAATCATCCGTGAAAAAATTTACAGAAGTCGTGCTGTAGTATCCTAGGCAGGCGGTTTGATTCCTCCTAACATTGCTTCCTGCTACCTTCTGAAATACCCATCGCGAGAAAATGGAACACTCTTTTTTTCTGTACTCTCCATAAAGAGCTTCTTTTAAGTAAAGAGTGGATAGGCATCCTAGAATCAAGCGCTTTATCTTCTGGTCATACAATCGAAATTGTGTTCAATATACTTAATATTTTTTTATTGTTTTCTTTGCAATTAACCGCTCTAGAATACTCAGAATCAAGTGTTGTGAGCAGAAACAAGGCTTCTGACGCATAGTCAGGCTTACACTGTCAAAAAAAATATTGTGCACCATTTACTTTTTACATGAGATTTGCCACAAGACATCGTTACTCAAGGGAACGAAGGGCCGTTTGTGCTGACTCGCTCGTTCGTTTCTATTTTTGAGAGTTTGGTTCCTATTAAATAGCTTTGATAATCTTCGCTGCCATAATATTTGATGTCTCTTGGCTTTTGCTTTTTAAATTGTCTGCGCCATCGTGAGCCGGCCGCCCCGGCCGCCGGCCGCGTCGCATGATTTACGAGAGGTCGGGCGTTCGTTGCCCGTTTGTTTTAACGAGCACGTAACATTTTACCTGATAAACCATCTGCACAAAGCTTCCGTGGAAGAATTTGGATGTTAGCGTGTTTTTTCCGGCCCCCTTGTCTTCTTTGTCTCCTTGTGACAGCCGGGTGGCCCATTTTGATTATCTTTTGAATTATGTACCTTCATAATGTACTCTGCCTTTTTAAAATTTTAATTTACCAAATTACAAAAAATGAGTTATTCAAATTTATTTTAGACGTAAAAGTTTTCATTCGAAAGCAAGGGATTCAATTAAGTCGCGTAGTTTATTTAATAGGAATGTATCAGTGCTTAATGAAACTCGTAATAATATAATAATAATGATGTAAGCTTTAACTTGGTTTATTCACCTCTTGAATAACTCAAAATCATAGTTTTTACTGAGATCTACTATTTAAATACTCTTACAAAACTAAATATGTATTTTGTCGCTTCAGTGACTTTTAAAATCAGTTAATAAAATTGTTATCGCATTATCGCGCGTTATATCCCAGCGAGACCTTAAAGTTGGAACTCAAATCTGATGCAGAGAAAACCAGTTAACAAAATCTACTGTACAAAATTCTATCGCTAAATAATTATTTGAATAACTAGATTTATTTATGGTACTTAAAGATTAAGCTCTGTTGATTATCTGCGCTGTTTATCGGATTGCGAGTTTAGAGATTATACAAAATATTTATGAAAGTTCCCGCTTTTCCAAGTATTTTTGGAACAACTACCTTTCATTGGTTTTCATATCTCGATAACAGACTTCGTATTTTCACATTTTGATAATACCGTATATTTAACTCTGAAATATTGCCACATTATCCAGATGTTCTGAGGTCGAGCATTTATAGTTAGTTATATGAAAAGTCTTGTGAGGTAGATGCATTGCAAGCAAGTCTTGGAAGAATAAAAGCATTCTCCATGTTGGTGACCGGCATGGCGAATGCTTTTATCTATGTTAAAGCAAAAGTAACTTTGACTGGCAACGTATCCTGCGTGCATTTTATGAATCAATTGTCTCCTCCAGGCTGTGACGAACCTATGAGATGCTATTGTTTGATGATCTAGGACCTGCACTGTCGTAGTCCGGCAGTACGGGGCAGCTAGTACATCGCATTTAATTACGTGTTCCACTTGGCAGTTTGTTCGCTTCGCTCTCAGAAACTCACCGCCGTGACCTTAGCAGTATTGAAAACTGTTACCTAAGGCCTACAATCTACCTTCGTGGAACTCGTAAAGTAAACGAAAATTGGATTAGAGCATTCCCAGTAGGTATTGTTATGTTAAAATACAAATACCTGCAATTATAAAACCTTACTCATATTCACGAGCCATTATGGAGTGAGGTTCTTCACACCTTATTTTTACAGGTTGGAACAGAGAGTACGGATGGTGGAACTTAGACCCCTCCCCATTGCGTCCAACTACATCAAAATCGATTCAATGGTAGATGCGGATGTAGGTAACGAACAAACAGACACATTAATTAAACCCGGGAAGTATCAAATTCAAAATACAAATTCAAAAAACTCCTTATTCAAATAGTCCTTAAAAAGGCACTTTTGACTTTTTAATAATTTCCATAGTAGTTATTTCATGGTGATAACTATATTCGTAAACTTAAAACTAAAGCTATGAGGGTTCCAAACGTGCCCCGGTCTAAGAAGAAGCCCACAACAAACTTAGCCGGGTTTTTTTTTTCACATAATTGATAATAAATTATAAATATAATCATTATTATATATAATAATATAATGATTATTATATCTAATATATTTTATATATAATAATATATATTAGATATAATAATCATCTCACATAATGAATAATAAATTATAGTACCTATGGACATAGAGCAAATCACATCCAAGCTTTTTTATCGTTTATATAATCCTTAATATCGTAATATGATTTTTCTACAAGCTTTCGTTTTATAAAAACTTTGAACTTATTGATAGACACCTCCAAGATATCAATAGGTAATTTATTATAAAATAAAATACAATTGCCTTTGAATGAGTTACTAATTTAGTGCAACCAACTAAACGGTACTACAAGTTTACTTTTACTTCTGATGTTCCGTGCGTTACAGTCCATTTTTTTCTTGAATTTATCAATATTTTTATGAACATACATTAAATTTTCATATATATATTGGCTATGCACTGTCATTATCTTATAATCTTTAAATTTATCTCTTAATGACTCTCTGGCACCCAATTTATATATCGCACGAACAGCCCCCTTTTGCAAAACGAATAGTGTCAATATCAGCAGCATTACCCCATAACAAAATACCATATGACATAATGCTGTGAAAGTAGCTAAAATATACAAGTCTGGCAGTCTCCACATCCGTCAAATGACGAATCTTTTTTACCGCGTAAGCAACAGAGCTAAGTCTGTGCGATAAATTATTTATATGTGGGCCCCATTGAAGTTTAGCGTCTAATGTTATGGCTAGGAATGTAGCCGTATTTACCAATATCACACACTTAACAGTAATAAGGTTCTATTCGCCCGCAGTTATACACGCGCTATTCATAGGCCACGTCCGGGAGGCAGTAGGTGGGCAAATAACATTCCGTAGCGAGCCGCTGCCGCCACTTGCACCGCGAGTTGTAAGCGATAGCGGGAGTCATGTGATAGCGTGCATTTTAAATCAAATAAATAATAAATTGACTGTTGAATAATGTAGTTTGTAACAGCTTTAAGCTATTTTTTTAAATCGAGGTCTAACGTTCGAAAGATCATACACAGAACTCTTAGATGAACAAAAAGTTTTGTATTTTGTCCGCTAGGTTTTTAAGTTATCTAGTTTTCTTTTGAAATCGCATTTCCCTCAAAGAACAGTCGCCCGGTAACGTGTTTATATACTCTTTGCTAGCTTAATGCTCTAAATTGGCTCTAAAACTCGATCAACATTGAAAATTGTTGTCATTTAAATAATGAAAACTACTTCAGTGAGAACGGTAACATAAATACTGATTGTACTCTCATAAATTTAAGTGCAGAATCAAACTCAGATTTCATAAAAGATTTATCATCAAAGTTGATGGATTCTTAAAATATTTAGTAATATCACTGTCTTCATGTTCAGCCTATTGACGGCCCGCTGGGGCACGAGCCACCTCTGCTATAGCAGAGAGGGTATCTAGAGTAATGTATGCCACTTACCCAGGTTGGTCGTCTTATTATTAGTACGAGTATACTTTCATCGTTTATTCTATTTCAACGTAGCATAATTTTACTTACATTACCCCGGCCACCGAACTAGGATAGCCCGTATCTTGGGGGTATTATGTCTTAAAGTTTAATTACGTTTATTATTAATGATATATATTGATATGAAACTCTCAGTAGAAGCTAAGATTTTTATCTTAAAAGGAAAGTTAAATGACTGATTTTAAATAATTTTGCCGGCTTGCGTTAGCATCTTTACGCTCGTGACTTATAAAACCTCAGCCATTATATCGCTGCTAAATTATGTATGAAATAGCCCTCAATCGATCGCGGCGCGTTCTCCATCCGCTGCTGGGTAGCGACGGCGACCCGCAAAGCGTTAACAAGGCAATAAGAGAAAACCTTTTAAACAATTCAGACATTTCTATATTCAGAAGAACAGGTTCGAGAACGTTTGTGTCCAATTTGGACCAAGAGAATTGAATAACAATTTGGGTTACGTAATTAAACTAAAAATATATTACTCAAGCCACTTAAAATCTCCTTAACCAAAGTGAACCAAATTTTAATTAAATTAATTCGAGAGCAATTAAGAAAAAACGCAATAAGAAACTTATACTTTTGTTAAAAACTTTGTTATGAAACAACGTACACATTAAATTACCTTTATTCTTGTTTATCATTGTCAACACCCAGGACACGTAGTACCTAGTTGTAGTAGCCGCGAACACGTCGCTGGGTAGATACTCACTGAGGAGCCACGCTCGCTGATATTTATGTTCAGTGCAAACAGACTAACTTTTGTCACTGCCAGCAACTCACAATTTATCACAGACATCTCAAATTGTTAGCGAAGGTGGTCGTATGAATTCAATAAGATTATAACAAAAATGTTTGTACATTTAAAACGCTTTGAATATCCAGCCTTTATCATGTTTATTAAAATTTGAAATAGCTATTATTCGTCATTTACAAGAAAACTCACACCGCATCGGCGTCGGTACACGTGTCTGTTACGTGGTGTAACATCGGTAAAGTTTGTGAACGTCGGGACAGCTCATGGACATCGCCGCCGCGACCCGGCGCCCGGGAAATAATATGAAGGAGCAATATACGGAGCAAGCCTCCACGGCGTGGCGTGATTGCGCGCCTGCCCGCCTGCTGGCGGCGGTGGTCGCCTGTCTCCCGCCATGTTCCGCGAGCGCGCACTCCGCGGCGCGGCGCCGTACCAGCGCGCCGCGGTTGTACGCCACTGCTAATAATCTATTTGGAATTCGACGACTTGCGCTTGACGGATGTCTGAGTCGTAAATTGAAAACCTAGTTCGCTGTGCTAGCAGGTGGCAGTAGGTGCCTAGTGCAGGGGACCGATACTTGCGCACGTAAACTGAACAGTTTTACGCGTTACGAGCTACGAGCTACGTACGTATGCTTCTGACGAAATATCAAAAAGTGTTCTATTGTAGCGCCATACAGAAATGTTAGGAATGTTTGTTATTTATTTAAGCATCATTAGCCACGGTCCACATGGCTGGGCCTGCTGGCCACGGGATAAACTGACATCGTTAAATATAAGAATACAGCGATAAGTATTATCTAACGATGAAATACAATTATCTAATATTATTTAAGATTATCTTGTACATAAGCGAGTTATTACTCAACTCAAAAATTGTTCAAACGATCTGGATATTTTGCGGAAAACCTAATTTAAAGCAAAAAATAAATTTCAATCGTCATTTAAAAATATTAAATAAATTAACAAATAATAAAACTACAAAGTGTCCTGAAAATGACGATTTATCAATGAATGAATGTAACGCCAAGCAGAGTTCGGTCGTTCAGGTATTTTTCTATAATCCGCTACAAACAGACAAATATGCACGCTGAAATTTATAATATCAGTAATAATTTAAAAAATGTTAAAAATATAGTTGGCACGCTCGGTGCCCCGCCGCCGGGCAGAGCGGCCGGCGGCGGGGCGCCGAGCACGGCCGCCGCAGTGAGCCGGTCCCTGGTTGCAGCTTCGACGTGCGCGGCAAGCACCTGTCGGAGGCGCGCCACTGGTCGGCGCCCGAGGTGTTCGGGCCGCGCGCGCACTTCTCCACGGCGCCGCCGCCCGCCTCGCTGCTGGTGCGCGACGTGAAGCGGCGCGACGAGGGCGTGTACCGCTGCCGCGTCGACTTCCGCAACACGCAGACCACCAGCTTCCGCTACAACCTCACCGTCGTCGGTAAGTCCCGCCTTGCCCTATATACCTTTCGAGACCTCCGTGGCGCAGCGCTCGCGCTGTCACATTATAAAGCGCTATCACATTACGCCCCGGCAGGGGAGACCAAACGGCCGGGGGTCAGGGTGACAGGTTGAGAAACCGGCGGACTATCCTAGCCGAGTCCAGCAAGACCGCTTTTTGCATCCTGGCTGCGAGCGAACTGCCACGGAACCCCAGCCGCCTCAGATGGTAAGCGAGGCTGACTGGGATCAAACCATTCGCAGATATAACGATTGGGATGGTTTCAGCGGACTGCACATGCCACATGTCGGAAACCTCGTGAGCCAGATCGAGATTGGTCCTGGGTTCGATTCCCAGCTCGAGTCTGGAATGGTGGGAGGCTTTGGCCGTGGCTAGTTATCACCGACAAAGACGTGTCGCCAAGCGATTAAGCGTTCCGGTACGATGTCGCGTAGAAACCTATTAGGAGCGTGGGTTTACCATACCCCTAACAGGTTAGCCCGCCACCAAACTAGACAGCAACATCCCTTACCACCAGGTGAGATTGCCGTCAAAGGGCTAGCTTGTAGTGTATAAAAAAAATACAAAAACCAAAAAAGAATCGATCCTTAGTTTACTAGGTAATATTTGAAAACGTCAAGCTGTCCCCGTCCCGGTTATCATTGCCGTCATGTGATAGATTTCACTAAGCCTAGCCCGCATTGGAGCAACGTGGTGCATATTTTCGCTCAAACTCACTGATCAATTAAAGAGGAGGCAAGCGCTCAGGCGGGGGACGGTATTAAGGTGAGGACAATAAAAGATGATTAACTCACATAATTATGACAATAATAAATAACTAATTAAGTAACAAACCGAAGTAGGTATTCGCCAATATAGAAACAACTAGTATGAAAATGATACGAGCCACTTGCGTTCAATAGGTACCATTCAAAATAATTAATGTTTCATTTTTCAAGTTGTGTGTGACACTCTGGCGAAACTACGATTCCAAATTCTAGTGTTTCGGCCCTCATCAATAAAGTATCAATCTGATTATTTGCCTGGAGCTAATAATCGGATCTGTATTCACACATTAGGCAGCTCGATTGGTGTGGTTCTCGCAACACAGAAAGAATCTTATCTTAACTGAAAACAGAAATGTCAAAATACGTTTTTGTCTGTGTGCTCATAATCAATATGCAAACAGCAAGTTGTTTCGAGGCGCGAGGCATCTCGCAAACAACTAGTACAAAAGGCTAAATATTTCCCACAAGTTGTTCGGCTACGGGGCGCGTATGTAGTGATCGATGAGCCCGAATCTTCGAGATGTTCGATCAACGTCACTTTTGCGCCCGTATGCATAAGCGATGTGTTATTATTAATGAAATGAAAGCGTGTAACTAAACGCAGGTTTAATTAACACGCAGTGAACTCGAAACATCACTAGGATGTTATCCCTCTACAAGTTCCCCCTTGAATGCAATCTCACCTGGTAAATGTTGATCAAGCGGGCCAACGAATAGATTGGGATCCGGCAGTTATATTATTCAAACTCCTCATTGGTTTGTAGGTGGCGTCGTTGCGGACGTTTAATATCATGGCGCAACGTCTTTTTCTCCGCCGGTCGGTACAGCCGGAGCCTCTCCCCATTCCATTGCAAAGGAAATCCTGAAATTATAAACTTCCAAATTGCCTCTTCCGGTTGTCATACCCAAGATCTTCCACTTACAAGATTGCGCTCACTGCGTTAAAGAGTTCATCTGTTTTTGAAGCATCTAGTTGCACACACACAAATATCTCCCCCGACCTAAGCGCTCCTCTCCGAAAGAGGAGACCTAAACATATCCTTCATGAACCTGACGATCAGATGACTACTGACAACACACTCGTACCACCTACCACACAATCATACGCTACACACCGTCTTCGCCGGCGAAGACGAGGTCCCCGCTATCTTACGTCATCCGGACGTGGGCTCCATCCACGGCCTCGGAGACGTACGGACCACTCACCGTCCGACCCCCCCGTTATCCCAAACGTCGCCTAAGCCGAGGTTCGGCCTCAAAGGACGCGCCCTTAGGCAGTCGTTCCCTTAGTTTCTTCGAGCCCTAGGGCTCAAAATTTCTTCTGGCAGAGCTTCTTTCCAAAGCTCGCCACACAGCCCGGTTACGCTGTGGCAACCAATAGGGTTTGTACAGCTAATAGACAGTCCGAAAAAAAAAAAAACACAAATATTTTAATACCGAAATATGCAAAATGCATCACAACCTCATACATTCTTACAATTCAATAAATCACACGTAGTTCTGTACACAGGCGAAGCTTGTTAATATCAAATAAATATTTGTTATTGTAACAACTTTACTTAAATTATATATTGTCTTGTATTACTCTAATACAAGATAATATATTACTTCTACTAATTAGTTTATTTTCTGCTTTCTGAAAACGTCTCAGTCAGCTCAGACAGGGTTAAATTCCGTTTAAACCGCAGTAGGTGATAACAATAAGAGTACAATATTTTACAAATATTGATTACACTTATCCATTTATGAAAGCACGTGATGTGTGATCGAAACCTGTACAAGCGAGCTGTATGCCAAGAGTATGTGAGCGACGGAGGGCCGTGCACCGCTCGCCGGTTAACTGCAGCTCTAAATAGGTTAATAGCTGAATTATGCGCCCTCCGACGGTTCCAAACTACACTTAGCCTGCTGCAGAATTACTAAAGTGGCAGTAAAAGAACTTTTACTACAATAGAGAACTTTGTTATAACTACCTTTTGTATGTATTCTATAACACTGTGTCCCGCACAGATATAAGCCCGACAACAAAGCGTTATTAAGAGAAAACAGCGCTCCGAACAACATCACCAGATTTGATGGCTTAAACATTATCGTCACTATCTTTATTTAAGCCAGAGGACGACTGCTCCAGAAAACAGATATTTTTTATGGATTTAACCAAGCTAAGGTCATGAGCCTTCTATATCGCTTGTTGACCTCGTCTACAAACGCTGTACTTTCAGGAGAGGAGTACCTCGTTTTTTTCCGTCAACCCACATCGTAGCTGCGTGGTGGTGCACTACATCCATCTCTTAAAAAAGCTGGTGATGGTTAGTAGACTGATGGTGATTAGTTGTTTAATTTAGTATTGGATGCGAGGATGTGGATTACACACATTAATTTCCTCACTCCGAGCGTACACTGACTGACAACTAATCAAAACTGTAAATCATCACACACACTACTCGAGTGAAGTAAAAATGCTTGATAATTTTTTTCGCGACTATGTCGATGGAGGTCGAAGACTCGCTATGATGATTTACGTATCGCGAACGACCAGATCAACAAAAACTCAAATATTTCCAGAGTGTAACGTGAGCAGCCAATGCCCAATGAAGAGACACTGCAGAGCGACCACGCCACCAATGGTCGTAAATCAATGCAAGCGAGGATCGGAATTCGCGTCGATAATGTTAAGTGTAAAAGAGTAACTCGTGACCTTATATAGAAATGCCATGGAAATGCTAATGGCGATGGCTGCTCGCGCCCGAACGTGATAAGCGCTGACAAATGTCATGGCGGGAGGAATATTTATCCTACTTATGCGTATTCTTTCCCATAGAAGGTAGTTACGTGTTCTATACTACGTGTGTATGTACGGACGGATTTTAGACTTTAAATTATTACCACTACACTTTCGTAATGGAAAATTCTACTTCAATAACGAAACACGTGGAAGACCCGCCCACACAGGAGCATGATGCTAAATTGAAGACGGTGGAAGCTGATCCGAGTCAAACGTACCAGAAATTATCGGCATGATGTTTCAACTCAATAAGATAAAAAATATGAAAAATTAGCGCCCCATGATTTAACTCATGAAAGAAATGCGCTCTGAAACTTGTATTGGCTTGTTGGATCGGTACTGAAATTAAGTAAAAGTGGATCTATATTTGTGTCATGTGATGAAAAATGGATTCTTTACGAAACCGTAAGCAAAAAATGCAATGACCGACCGCAGATCAAAGTCTTAAAGCAAACCTTACCACTAAAAGGTAACGGTAGCTGTTAAGTGATCTCTTCAGGGTTCCATATCATAGCAGCAGATGCTTACTGTGCCGAACTTCGAACAATGATCGCGCAACTGGCGGTGCAACCATATGTCGTACTCCAACGTACTAATATTTTTGGTAATTCGAACAAATTTATAGGTTTTAAAAAAAATATTCAAGGCCTGATATCTAAACAATTGTCTTCTGATTTTTGGCATGTCATTGCTAGAATGTACTCAATAGGTCTGGTGAGGGAAAATTAAACCCAAGATATAGCTCAGTCCAATTGAAGCCAGCCAAACCAAAAGATCATTTTAATTATATTATTTATATGAGTGCCTATTAAACTTCCCTCCGACACTGATCTTAAACTTCCTCCACAATAACTTATGATTTATTAAAGACAAATAGTTTGTACAACTACAGCAATATAACCGAAACTCACATTATATATTGTTAAAATATTTCAGGAACATTCAGACTCCATGGCCTACATTGTGTACTCTGAGAAATGTAATCATTTTTAATAGCCAGAAAATGCCATAATATCTATATACAATTGAGCCGTTTAAACGACGTATCGACTAACTGAGTGATCTATCATTGCACAGCTCACGAGATGAACTGCTCCGAATATGTAAGAAAGTCTACAAGAAACAAAACAGAACTAAATTAAAGTAAACGAAGCCTCGGGCGGTCCGGCCAATATTTTTATAGTGTCAGCAAATCATCTGCCTCATTTGTTTAGTGGTCAGCATGTTTAACTACGGAACACGAGGTCCCCTGGGTTCGATTGCCGAGATTTACTTTACTGTTAAAATGTTTCAGAACCAGCTTTTAGTTGAGAGATTGGTGGCCCGAGCCCCCGAGCCTCGGAGACCATGTTAAGCCTTCGGTTCCGCTACTTTTAAGTAATATCTAAGACAAACTGCAAGACTGCAAACCATCTGGTGAGGTTTTTGGAGTGCCAACTTAGCATCAAATAAAAACAAATTGATGTCGCCAAAACCACTGCTGTTAACGATAAACAATCAAAGAGCAGAATTTATTCATGATTTTATTATTCAAATTGGTTTTTAATCCAACCTGCCCACTTTTACCACTTCTGTGGGGGTATAAATATTAAATGTATAATGAGGGCTATCCCCTGTAATCTCTCCCGGAACATTCCCGGTATCAATCGGAGCCTTTGAAACAAAACCATATTCGATCGCTTTTCAGTCCTTTATTGTCATACGACCACTCACTTCAGCTGCCATTCAATTTCGTTTGAGTTTAATTTACGACTCGTTTGCTCCGAGCCCTTTATTTTACATCTCTTTACAGACTTTGCGAAGTTTTACACTTTACTGGTATGAAATTGCACTTTGTTCGTCTGTGCAGGAGTGATGGAACGTACTCGTTACAGTTACATTCAATCCTCGGTATACACATGATTAGTAAAAAATATATATGTTATGAGAGTGAAAGTTCGTACGTTTGTATGTTCGGCAGTCTTTCACGTTCCTGCTGTAGCCTTTTATAAGTTACCTATAAAATATGACCCTGGTTAAAAAACATAGTATAATTATAACGTTTAAGCGCAAATACATAATACATGATAACGATATACAATATTTCCCTTTCTCTTCCATCTGCGCGTAAAACATACCTGGTACGATTAAAAATCTCAGAGATTAGTCCACCGTAACTTTGACGATATACTATTGAAGCTTTATTTATTTATTTATTTATTTACACTTTTATTGTACACCACGAAAAGCAAAAATAAAACAAAAAAAGACAGAAAATAACAGACACAGTAGTATGCAATTTGGCTTTACTTATAATTTAGAAGAATTCTAATACCACCTGTATTAGAATTTTAATATATTACTATATTTATTATAGCAAGTGTTTTACCCAGGCGGAAATATCAGTTATTGGTATTTGAAAATATTTTTTTACAATAAAGTAGATCAGTGAACGATTACCGTATGATTGAGTAGTTGATGCAATATCAAATCACTCGCCACACATTTATTGGGAAGCCCAGCTGTAATCTGATTGAACTGAATCGAGCGAAGCCTAAGAGGCTCTCCTTGTATTTTATATAAATGTAGGCGATCAACGGTAATGGGAAGATCCCTTAATGCAATTAATCAGCTCGATACAACGCAGGTGATTGCTAACACTTCCGTTCGATTACCGTTAGTCTGTTCCCATACCCGTGCTCCACCACGCCCGTTGCGGCTATCCACGTCTTTATTACCTAGGTGGTTGGGTGCTGTTTCGTTTGCAGAACGTACTTCGGCTCCCGTGTGTTTTCCGCCGCACCGTGCAGGGTTATTTCGGTGGGCCCGTTTAAAGCATAAAGCCCAATTGGGTTTTACATTCGACACAGCGGGCTCGTCCAATCTAACTTTAGTCTCTAATTCCGAAGTGAGCCATTGACCGTGCGCAAAAACAGCGTGAATTCATCTGTTCAGGTCAGAGATAAATTCTGTGTAGCCCCGGAAAAACTTCCTGATTTTATAACACACACTAACGTGAAGCTACCGGTATCGGTAAATCTATCTGTAACAGCCGGTGGTAATTTGATTCATTTATTAAGAATTTTATCGACAAACTCACCTTTGATTTTCATTTTATGTGCCAAGTTTTAATTGTGGCGAAACAGTGGTGCTTATGGTGGTACCAAGGTTTGCTTCACTAAATTTCGAACTCAACTATACCCTTGTTTCTATCCTTAATAAAAATAAAGATGTAAAACATTATACCTACAAAAGAAAATACAGAAGTCAAATGAAAGAAAATATAATAATTATATAAGATAACCACAGATGAATCTCTAACAAGTGACAACTATAAATGTATCAAACAATAACAAAAGCCGTGCATGAGCTTACAAACTTATAGAAACTGACGTACCGATAATTACTTGGCGAAGTGAGGGCGCGATAGAATTTTCATTCAATTTGCGATGAACCCCCAGGAAGGCGTTCCGCTTGATTGAAAGACAACAAAGTGGTAATCAGATCTAACACTTCCCTCAGATGGTCGACGCGATGTTGACTCCCTTCAAAGTGATTTTAAGTTCAGAACTCCCTTTGCAAACCAATCGTGCCGATACGACTCGCATGACAATGAACCTTGCGAATTCGCGGCGTTTAAACGCGTCTAAAATCATTAGCTAAGAATAAATAATATAGAAAGATAAACCGAATATTGACATCATTATATTGATTTACATCTAAAATGATTTAACTGAAAACTAAAGCTAGGCGGCGGGTCACACAGGTCTAAGAAGAAGCCCATAACAAACTTAGGCGGGGTTTTTTTTTGTCATCACCATCTGACTTAGTCAAAATTAAATTATAATGAGCTTTAAAGTTAGCGCAACACCCTCAAGCTTTTTTGTATTATAGTTTATGTTATCCTTAATATCATGATAGGATTTTCTATATTTATAAAAACTTTTAAGTTATTGAAAGTTCTCATTCCCTCCTCCTATAAAAAAGGGGCTGTTCTTGCGAGTTGGTGGTACTATACCAAAAATATAGAGCATATGCAATGCTGTATGGTCACTTATGTTTCCGTTGGAACTCAAAAAGTCATCGCCTGTATTAATTACAAAACGAGCGACCGCATCCGCGAGTGGCAAAATGGCAATGCATAAATACATGATAAAGTACAATTTATTCATCGGATTCAAATTGGTTTTAATTTTAACCTCCTCACTTTTGCCATTTTTATTGGGGCTATAAATATACCGGGTGTCATTACCGTTATTGTATTTCCGGTAATGAGTCCCGCCCCGGTGCCGGCCCGGTCCCCGAGCGCGTGTAATTGCGCCCCGGACATCGCCGGCATTAATTGGATCGGCCTTTGAAACAAAACCGTATTCGATTGCTCGCGCTCCTTTATTGAAACTCGATCACTCATTTTACAGCTCTCTCCTATCCTATTCATTTTCTTTTGCTCCAACGGTTGCTCTCCACGCGTCAAAAGTCATATGCATAGCAGAAGCAGATTACATGAAACATTCCTTGCAAAAAAAATTGCCCAGTCAAATACTTTTAGAACTCTTAAGTTTAGAGTAATTATAATTACGTATGCTTTTATGTTACATACACAATTATTTCCTGTTTTAATTTCAAGAGTATATTATTTTTATTAAAACAAATCCCATGAAATCAAAATGTTATCCTGTAATGCACGCATCACAATCAGTATCATTGTCAGTATTCTGTTTCTCCCGCGGTGCCCGACTGCGCAATGACAGTCACACACGCCTCCGAGAACATCATATGATGGTTTTTTCTGAAAATCCAAGTTATAATCTCCAAGTTTATTCACCTAAAGCTTAGTTAGCGGCTTAGTTATAATAAAATAATGAATTAAATAAAATCAGTTGACCAACAGCTTGATATAACCTTTATATCATTAACTGTTCAGTTATTTATGAATATTACACTATTGACGACCTCGTGGCGCAGCGCGCGCGCTGTCTGGTTATAAAATTGGAGGTCCTGGGTTCGATTCCCGGCTCGAGTCTGGTCTGGTGGGAGGCTTTGGCCGTGGCTAGTTACCACCCTACCGACAAAGACGTGTCGCCAAGCGATTTAGCGTTCCGGCACGATGTCGCGTAGAAACCGATAGGAGTATGGGTTTACCATACCCCTTACAGGTTAGCCCGCTACCATCTTAGACTGCATCATCACTTACCATCAGGTGAGATTGCCGTCGAGGGCTAACTTGTAGTGGATAAAAAAAGAAATTAAAAAAAAATTAAAAAAATTTTACTAGCTGTTAACTCTGAAGATTATGTGCATACAGCAAGAGTTTAGATTCCAGCTCAGTGTCACAAAAAATATTCCTTAATTAGTTGCCTGGAAGAATTCGTTGCAATGCGGGATAATGATAATAAGGCTGCTAATTGAAACATAATTATTTCATTACTTTTTTGTGTTAGTAATTTGTGGAAAACAAATTAGTAGGCATAGTTCTCAGTGCTTAACTATGTGAGATGGTGATAACAAAGAACCCAATAAGTTTGGTGTGGGTGGTGGTTTTTGGTGTCCTTATCTGGGCGCGATTTAAACCCTGTTACTTCACAAAATAAAATAATGAAAACCATATTATATAATAACACTTCATAGATCCTGTAATAGGTTAACATGAATAACTATTTTCAAAATAGCAATTGAAATTGATTGAAATTCTGAAAATTGAAATCTATTTTAGATTGCCGAAGCTTTATTGAGATCAATGTCCGCCATTATTATTTCATATCCCACCAGCCTCCTCCTAACTTCTCTGTCCTCGCACGCAGCCGTACGTTGCCGTGACGAGCGTGGTGACGCGGGTGTTGCTGCTGCACCGTCTCATCCTACGCGGTGTGTGTTTGTGTGTCGATAAACTGTGCTGTCGCTGCAGTCGCGGACCTGCTAGAGCTAGTGCTCGGTTCCGGTTTCTTACCCGCCCCATCTGGCTGACACGCAGACGCCTGCGTCCTGAAATAACTAGCCTTACAGTCCACTAGCTTCTACCTTTCGAAGGTCGATATAGCCCGTCTGGACCTAAAGCAGCAAATTACAACAATTTCTTGCGCAAGTTTTTCATGTTTGCTCTTTCCATATTAAATATTGAGTGTTCAAGTTGGCCCGTTTTGTTTCGCAGAATAGAAAGCTCTTTTAAATATGTTCGGGTTGGTATTGCCTTGTTTGCATTCAGAGCGCCCGGCGTCGATTGATTCCCGCACAGTTTTGAACTTTAAACCACTTCGAAAGGCCATCAAAGACGTCGGAGGAAACGCTACGGGGAAATTTGATTATCTGAGATGTTGACCTTCCATTGAGTGGAATATTCTGTTAGGGATTTAGTCTGCGTTCACTTCGTGCAAATTATATCGCTACAAGTGTTGATACCAATCACGACTGCAAAGTCATACTTGTTAATTTTACTATTTGTTATAAAAAAATGAATGTTTTTTTCCTTCTTATTTTATGCCGGCATCCTGATAACCTGCGTATGCAGGTTTATTTTCTTATTTCTTAACATCATTATCAAAAGAAACGTTAACTTGAGGCTTTAACATAACAATATTAGGTGAAGGACATAGTCCCTTTTTTCCCGTGGATAAATCGTCAAGGATACCTCTGCGCAGTCGGGGGGCACAGAAATTACTGCAGACTCCTACTGACTAAAACCTCCACGTGTTCCTACTCACCACTTTCGCACACAACCGCAGCTCCAGCAGCGGTGGTCCACCCGTCTAGGGCACGCTGTGCCCCGTTTCGCCAGTTAGAGGCGTGTCGGAACAGCACACCGACACGTGGAGACCCCCACCGCGTCGGGTCCTTAGCCATCAGCTTATAATATTCCACAAGAAAAATTGTTGACTGATGTACTCGAGACGAATCACAAGTACCCACAGCTCGCGGGCACTCGTGGAGTATATACCGCACCCCAGTTCGATTAGTCTTCATTTTGCATCGTACTATAGTAGATTTTATTATTATGATTTAAATAATTAGATTTAAAATAGTTATTTTATATAAATAATTCTTCTTGTTCTTTTGATTTTCCGAAATATGCTCTCTACACGCGATAGGCTCAGATATGAGTGCATCTTCAAGACATAAATAGGGTCTAAACAATAACTATAGATCATTGAGATTTGTATACTCGTCGTGTTCTGTAAATTGTTTTTGTCGACTTCCGCTAAGCACCGCAAGCGTATCGACTGGTTCTTTATATTATTTATCTTAAAGCAAAAGAGTTCTTCGCTTGCCTTTCAATCACAAATCCGGCTACGTTTATTCCTACATGCCGAGCTGCTCCTTTGGGATAAATCCAAATTGATATTCTGTTATAACTCTTCACTTTTTCAAATTAATAACTATAGGGAGAAATTCTATGCTTCTCTTATAACAACTAATTATATAAAATAATGCGCAAAAATTTAAATTCAATGAATGTTCATTAATTTTTAATAAGCATTACTGCGGTTAGGAGTTAACACTGATTACAAAGCGCACATTAGCACGTGTAGATTAACTCATTTCATTTGTATTATTCCCGAATCTAAAATTAATAGTCCATATTTTAATATTACATTGGATAAAATTTTAGTTTTGTGCTATTAAAAGTAATTAACAAATCCTATATATAACTTGAATGCCCGAATAAAATCACGATCTATTCAGCCCGCTCTGATCACACTTGTCACAGATTTTAACTCCAATGATTTGAAACTGCGAAAGACGAATATACTAACTGTAACTACCCTGTAGCAGCAAATACTTGCGCGACCCGAAACCTAACTGATTTTGAACTTTATATTTTCCATTTCATGAGACGGAGCCTTCACGCAGGAGGACATAAGTTAAAACTGGTAAAGAATATAAGTATCTACTCGAGGGAAGGAAGACTCCTCTATATGATATGAAGGATAACTTGATGTTGCCTTTTAGCACCGATACGTCCAATGAACGTTTTTGCACTTTTGTTTTCTTTCACTCGACCCTTGCGGGCGGAACATTTCCATTTCCACGTAACCGCGTGTGTCAGAAAGGCTTTCATTTCTTGTCCTTGTTATCGTAGGTAACAGTTGGCTTTGTTGGGTTTCGCGTGAAAGGAGCGTATTTTTACAGCCGTGTACTACACGGGCGACGCGTCGCTCGCCTGGCATCGCAATATGCTATCTACGCATTACTTTTCTCATATTAGTGTAAAAAGACTTATAAGCATTCATTTGAATAATGATAAAAGTTTTAAAACGCGTTTGTCTATCTTTGTATACTGGTATAATTTGTATTGTTACTTTGCTTATGTTACGTAGGTTTTCTGTAGAGTTACATTATCCAGCAGAGTAACCCGAAAGTATGACATATTAAAATGATGTACCAATAAGTCATATGAGTATAAAAAATATATAAGTGTACGCTATACGTGACGGACTTCGCTCAACGTGTTTTTGTAATGTAATAGTTATGCTTCGGACTCGTTAGAATATAATCCAATCATCAGTAGATTACACTGATTGGGTCCACTGCAATAGTGCTTGAAATTATAATTAATCACACGAGCTGTGTTGAACGCCGTCAGCACCCGTGTTTTTCTGTGGATTTCCTTCTGAAAGAACCATGAGCTCTCCATGAGCTCTCCAAACTTTGAAAAGTTAGTCAATTGACAAGGTGTAAATTTCCCCCCAATATAAATACTAACTTTGTTTGTTTCTTTCATATCTGTGACTGGTGACAGGGCTGGGGCGAAAAATTCGAATGTTCCCGAACTTCGCGCTGAGTAGCGAAGTTTTACTTCAACGAGTTTCCTTTAAATCGTTCGGGAGAATTTTCTAACCACAGACCAGTAACGGGTAACAGAAGTTTAAGTCAGTTTAGGGCTGTAGTATTCAATCGTGGTTGTGAAGTTTTTCAAGTATTCCTATTTATCGCAGGCACGCATAAAGAGTTCATAGATATTTGTATCCAGCATTTACACCTCACCATCGCCAACGCGGTGACGCGAAGCGATGACCAATTTATTCCTGGTGCTCATGCGAAAAATGAAAATTAATAAATCGTTTACTAACATGAAAATATTTTGCGAAATAAAAGTAATTTGCATGGTATTTTCTTAAATAACTCATTATATTAAAAATATGGTTTCCGAGTGAAAAGTAAACACAACTTAAAAATGCAACTATGATGATACAGCCTTACCTAGGGTGGCAGACAATTTACAAACAGAAATTTTATTCATTGTACAAAATATTTAAATTTGTTATTTTTCTCAAGTTAGTACAAACACGTCATTGATCGACCATTGAGATAAAATTGTATCCCAATGGTCGATCAATGACGGCATAGTATACGGGCGGGGTGCGCGCCGCGTAAGAGAAGTGAGGGCTGGAAAAAACTACCGCACTTTTTTATTATTGTACGTTTTTATCACAAATTACAGATCAAATTACACGCGTGAATTTCAAATTTAACGACTTTAAAACGAACTTATCTTGAACTTAATCACTTTTTTCAATCAATCACATAAATTACATTAGCTCCCTTTACCCTTCTTCAAGGGTCTGCTCGTAAAGGATCGAATTTAGTCTGATTGTTTTGTTGCAGTTCCACCAGAGAAGCCTGTGGTGGTGGACCGGTGGGGGCGGGTCATCAACGCCACCACGCTCGGCCCTCACGAAGAAGGCGATGACGTTCTCCTCACTTGCCGAGTCCTCGGAGGTACGTACTAGTTCGGTACGCATACAGGCAGTTACCGACACCAAGCGGGTGCCGACGAATCTTTTCTCGCTTTCGCACGGTGTTCGTTTACCGAGTGATGAGGGTGGATCTAGGTGACGTATGTCCGTGTAGTACAATGAGTTCGAACGGATGTCTTAGAGTAAAAGACTAACTTCCGTATTTACCGGAACCGGACCTGCCAAGAGGCGGATGTTCAATGACTTGTCGTGCTACCACTTCAAATTTCACATGTCGTTGGAGAATGCGTCAGCGTTGATCCATACTGAGGGCATTTATGGCGCGATTAGTTATCCGTAAAGTGGCATACGTGACGAAACAGTCGGCGCTACGACAGACAGAGCCGTAACTCGCGCTCACAAATCTACATCAACACATTGAGGAGAGCGGCGCGCTGTAACTGTACGAGCTGTACCGTTGTTGAGCTGTGCCGTGTAGCGGCAGCAACAGTGCAGCGAGAGCGTTCGCTGAAAAACTGTCGTCACGCCGCGCTGCGCGACCAAACGGGCCGTACAAGTTTAGGACGCCGCAGCGCATTCTGTCGCGCCGCGCGGTCACTCTTGCATAAACACCAGCCCAGAAACTCGCCTGCAGCAGCCTTGTTCTGTAACCGCACTTAACATTTGCAACCGGAGAGGTAGCATCATTTCGATTTATATTCCAGAATTGAATACAACGACTGTTGAAATTGTATTTTTCAATTGAAGGTGGTAAAGTGTCGTTTATTCTCTCGTTTGTAACTTTAATATAAATTTAAAACCCAAAATAAATTTTCAAATGCAAAGGGTATTTTAAAATTAAAGATAATATTATAATTGTGGGTCTTAAGCATGCCGAATTTAAGCTCTGCGTCAGTAGCCAGCCGGCCAGTCAGTCTATCAGTCTACTATTCCTTTTATATAGTAATACAATTTATTTATTTATTGATTTCGTTGCATATTGTGTACACATACCCAGTTTGGGTGTTGCAACTTGGTCTGGAATCGACCGTAGTAGGAAGACCGATTTCATTTATTTTTACTTGCATCGTTTAAAAAATCGTTTACAGTGTAATAACACTTCTCCAACAAAAAAATCAACAACAATCTTCCCAAGTTAGCGTGCTTTCTAACACAAAGATAATTTAAATAGAACTAGCAATTGAAACAAACCGACAAGCTCCTCAGTTTTGTGATAATATAAGGATGAAAACTGTTAAGGTACTTCTTGGAAACAATAATTAAAGAAATGCAAAGAGCGATCAAAGGGAAAGGGCGCCATGGATGTCCGCCGGCCGCCGCGGGCGCGCCGCGACATCGAAACGCTCTCAACCGACATAACATCGCTACACTTTATACTTGTCTGTTGCCAACGATATCTTACTCTTTAATTTTGATTAATTATATCAAGTGAGTTACATATATATTTGTACCAATATTATAAATGCTAAAGCATGTCTGTTTGTTTAAAATTTTACAGCCACTTACGACTTACCTTACGTAGTAAATTGCACTCACACCTGGTAGTATTAAGATTGCGGCGCGGTTAACAATTAAGAAACTATTCAATAGTTTCTTAATTGTGACAGCAATAACAGCTTGCTCAGGGCGGAGGTCGCGTGACAACTGACGAAATGGCGATGCGTAAGCGCACAAATTACAGGGTCGTAAGGTCACTATCGGTGATCCGCGAAAATAACCCCCATAAGACAAGCCCCAAGCACTTGTCAAAATTACAAAGCGTTTATGTGTAATCACAAATACATCATCAGATAGAAAGGAACTCGCTGCAACACCTATGTTTAGCTGGACCGCTTCTTCTTGATGAAATTTGGTAGAATAGAAATGGCTGAGTTTCTTTTTCACATAATATAATTGAAGGCTGAAAGCTTAATCGATCGTAACGAACGCATTGAGATAGCTTGCATTTTGAAGACGGACTGCACGGACAGTTTAGCCTGAGAAAAATAATGGGGTTTAAAAAAATTAAACCTACGTGAACTATCTACCTGTTTTGAACTGCATCTTATGAATATTAAACTGAGAAGAGATAAATATATTTCGAATAAAACTAAACGCCTTCCATACACAACAGCTTACAACATAAAAACATGTCCACAAACATATTTTTGGTTTTATTTTATAGTCGTTTTTACAAAGCAAAGTTCGTAAATGTATCTAGCGAATTTATAATCACATGATCCACTCTATAATGAGCATTAGTTGCTCCACCTCGTAATTATCTCTTTGCTTATGCAACCTATATAACCGTTTAATTGTTTTCAGAAAAAGCTTTCCGTGCTAAAGCTCGCCATCGATCGCACATGCGTCTGTATCTCGACCCAACCGCAAGCAACTAGGGCACAATCCGACCAACTTTCAGACGCGTATGCGCCCCACTTCAGTACTGCGGCTCAAGTAATAATGTTTAGAAATTATTCTGTACCGCAGCCTGTAGCCTGTCGCCACCGCGACGACCCGAAATTTTTTGTCGTATCTACCTGGGCATAGCTGAGATTACTTTAAATTAAGTAACTCGATTCGAAGAAAATAAACAACAGACAGTGCACTAAATCAGCGTAACTTCACTACTGCTCTTTGAAAGACTTTCGATTTTCAGTAAAATAAAATAAAAGTGTAACATTAATCAAAACAAAAATGGTTGCAAATAAATAACTTACATTATAAGTTAAAGAAATTGTATAAAAAGTAATAAAATGCGCTAGAATATTTTCCGACTATTTTAAGAACATCTCCTCGAATAACAAAAAGGAACTGAACACGGGAATGAAAACCCTTATCGCCGCAAAAAATACATTTTTCAACAATGACACCGCTCAAATTAGACAAATCAAATAAGCAGACACTTTATCTGATCAGCAGCGCTCGGCTTGAGACGGACGCACGCGCGGACGGGACATTTGCATAATCGGGAAATTGATTGAAGCGTATCTCACTAAAACATTGAAAAAAAGATTCAATGATGGCGGGCAGATGCCTTTCTAATGACGAGGGCTTAGTTGGGGCTGTTTTTAGGACAGTTTTTGAGGGAGCGCCTGTTGCGCGCTCTCGTGACGGCCTTCCCCCTCCCATCCGCGGCTCAATTGAAGGATTACGTGATCAACATTTTTTTTCGCCGGACTAAATGATAAAGCTTTAGATCTCAACGCGTCATTAGTAAAGTCATAACAATGTAAAAAAAAGCTATGCTATATAATATCTCGTGTCGGTTCGAAAATAAAAAACTTGAACACGGAGTCAGACTCGCACACCAAGGATAACGACTTAAACCTAATGTAACAAAATGCTAAAATAAAGTTATTGTTATTATATATATATTGATATCCTATATGAACCTATTTATACAGTATAGATATAATTCATATAAGTATCAGCTGCAAATTGCGCGATGTTGCAGTCTAGTGTGTTACGTCCTAACAAAACAAATTGTTAAATTTTCCAGCAGAAAACACCTGATTGAATAAAATATGAACAGCGATTCCATCGCGCCGCCCGTGTTAGTGCCCACGCCGAAATCTAATTTAAATAAGCACTGTTGTTGTTTATCGGCCTGGAAAAGTAGGTGAACTCCAAAGCGACACGTATGCCCTCGGGAATAGGGACTGATTTCGCGTGTTCAGGCAGCAGGGGAATTAGGCCGCTACCCGAGTAGGAGAGCGTTCGTGACCTGTTTTATTCGCAATAATGAAAAGGCTAAAACTAGACCGCTTTTTGCAAATCAATTTGTTAATGTATAGTTATTGAGCCGCTCCCGCTTTGAGCTATCGAAGCTTCCCCTATGAGTGCTACTAGCTGCAGTTGAAATACATTCAAGAGAGTATTCGAGAATATCTTCTACGCTTACATTTTAGGTAGACAAACCTGGCCATGATTACTCGGTCAATGATTTAGAGGTTTCTAAACTAAGATAATAGACATCTCCAAGATATCAATAGGTAATTTATTATAAAATAAAATACAATTTCCTTTCAATGAGTTACTACTTTTGTGCAGCCTACTAAACGGTACTACAAGTTTACTTTTACTTCTAATGTTCAGTGCGTTACTGTCCATTTTTTTCTTGAATTTATCAATATTTTTATGAACATATATTAAATTTTCATATATATATTGGCTATGCAATTAGGTAAGGTAAGGTATTATTTATACAATTCCAAACTTGAACTACATATAATTGGTTCAACAACATTTCTGTGTTCGGTTTGTGCTCGGGGGCCCTTCCAAACTTCTTAAAACAAAACTAAGAATATACTCTTTACGCCTACGCTCTATAAACTCACTTAAGCTGTCAGCGACGCAGACTTGAGAGAAAGTCTGACAATTTCATCACTTTGTTAATTTACACCCCTTTCATGCTTTCACATTTTACAGAATCGTTTATTTCAGACAGACCTACTTTACAGACACTTTCAAACATATTTTCTGCTTACTTTTAGTGTCTCCGCCAATTGATCGGAATACCGATTCTGGTAGAGAAAAGATGTTAAAGAAAAAAAATATATTTTTGATATATAACATTTATAATGTTACCTGCATCCCTTACTTCAAAGGAGTAAGGGACTATTATTACCATAAACCTTATCTGAGAAAAAAGACTGTGGAAAGACTTAGGGATAGAGTGATAGTTAAATGGACAGACATACCACGAAGTTATACTATAAGAGAACACAAATTTTCACAACCCTAGATGAGGAGGTAGCACATTGAAAATACTTGTAAAGAAAATGTATTCAAATTTGAAATGCCGTATCACCATCGTTAGCCCATTAGAGTGCCAATGCTGGGCGCACGCCTTTCGTTTTCACCCTCTATGCTTTATTTCTTCCGTTTTCCCGACGACTACATCTATCTTTATGTAGAGTGGTCGGACATAGGTCAATACCCATGCCCGACCACATACGGTTCCGTACCCGAAAGGTGACAACAAAAGGTAGTTTCCAAATATCCGTTGCCCGTCTACCCATCCGTCGGTCTATCACGGAGCTGACAATCATCACAAAAAGTTTAAGTTAGAGAGTTGTAATTACCACTCGATAGTATTGTTATTGTTGCTATAACAACAACTAAATAAAATGTTTAAGTCGTGTTTTAAGTGTTTTTTGCTCAATCTTGGTAATGACAATAATATTATGTATTTTTGGAACGAAGTTCCTTATCGCGCGTTGTGAAAGGGGGCTAGACGGAAAAAAAATCTTACGTAAAGTTGTCACGACACTTTTTGTTATTGTAAGCTGTGCGGCGTCGCATGTTTCTCTGTCTCTCTCTCTCTCTTATAGAAAGCAAGCCAGATATTTTCATTTCTATTTCGCATTCAACAGTGTGGTGTCGCGACGATTATTTTTGTTGAGTGTATACAGGTTTTTTGTAAATAATAAATAATAAAAAATAATAATAATAATGAATCCTGACAGTGTTTCTGCACAAGTTCCGGATATTGCTGATGGAGTACAAAATTGAGCCTACTGATTAAGTTTATATAACATTATATTTGTTAATAATAACTTAAATAAAATAAAATTTTATTACAATTCCTTTACTAAATAATCGAAGGAACTTCGTTCCATCCGGGTGTCCCTTGACACCTCTCAAGTTTTTTTCATATTGCAGAATCCTTCCAAAACGAGTTTTCTAAAAACAGTTCTCTTCCTTCTTAGCGCATGTATACTTCTAATTAATTAATTGGTAGTTAACGAAGTGAGAGCGTAAGTTACCGCCTCAGCGCGGCCGCAACTTGTCAAGTCGTGAATAGACGCCTGCAGCGGCTGGAGACGGCAAATCCAAATTGAATCCATTGACACTCTGAATTAGATTTAACACACTGCCGTCGCAACACTATTAGTGATTTAATTTGGACAAAGTGCTCTCGATACCGCCACTCAAAGTGCTCTTAGACAGCTGTTAATGTATGTGCAGTACCTACTACAATGTCTGGATGATTTAATGAACTAACTTCATGTAGTAAAGATTTATCTGATGCAATCGTGCCTTATATTCCTGCCTCGATAGACACGCTGAGCTTAGTTACTTTCGCGCTTGGTCGACTCCAGTAATATTTATTCTTAAATTTTGTCACCAATCGACTGTTCCTATAATAAGGAGGTGAATAAGTGCTGGCTGAATTGCCAAAATTTTAATAATTCAAAAGATCATCAGTGAAATTTCTTCTTAAGATCAACTCAGTCTGATGAAAAGATTCTTCACCTTATCATCAAAGCGTTTAAAAACTACTTTAAAATCAAGAAATCATCCATCCGCGCTGCTCTGGTTAAATAAGTTCGGAGCTGATACTTTCGGCGTAGCCTGAGGGTTATTAATAATTCCTGTGGAATTAAGTTTGTAATTGAAGATGATCATGTCTCCTCCCACCGTTTTGACGACACCGTTTTTTTGTTTCTTTTCAGGTCGGCCCGAGCCCTCGGTGCGGTGGCTGGTGAACGGCGTGTTGGTGGACGAGGAGTACGAGCACAACACCGGTGACGTCATCGAAAACCGCCTGCTGTGGCCGGCCATCCGGCGCGCCGATTACGCCGCAGTGTTCACGTGCCAGGCCGCCAATTCGCACTTGGTCCCACCGAAGGAGGTGTCGCTGGTACTGGATATGTTCTGTGAGTACCCAGTCCAAACTCAAAACATCTTCATAACACAGACATTGGGTAGCGGTCATACATACTGCTTTTTATTAGACACTTTCCAAACGGAGTTTATGTGAAGCCGCAACAGAGCCTGGACCTCCTCTGACGGAGGACACGTAAAAGTAATATTATCACCAACTTTACTGAGCATAGCGAACAAGTCCTTCAAAGGGTATATACCCGACTGGGAATGTCAATTTGAAAGCCAAACATTAGGTAATATTGTAAGCACATTTTTACATTCAACTAGCGAATCGTGTAGGAAGACGTCGTCCTGCTGCCAGATCCAGACGATACAATCTGAACGACAGTGGCCCTCGGGCGCCGACTACAGCGAAGCACGACGAGTCGACCGATATCGAATAGAGCCTAACGTGTGATAATTATTATGATATCCACATACTTAAAAATCGTGATAACAAATAAAAAATAAATAAATTACAAATAAACTTATTCTAATTTCCTAAAAAATACCAGTGACTTTCTTATACGTACAAAATTAACAATCAAAATCATTCAAACAAATGAAAGAGTCGTTTTCTACTTTTCAATAGTAGGATGAAAAAAGGTGAATGATTTGTTATGTCCAAAAACACTTTGTTTCACTCCGCCAACAGCTGCCATTATAATTATTATTCAATTACATTACAATTTCATTTCACTTAGAAGATTTACTTAGCGAGCACGTTCGACTCGTACTGCATATAATAGTCCGCATCTCGGAGATATTCCAACACGAATTCATATTGGATCCATTAAGATAGAATTAGGTTAGACGCACTGGATGCTGCTTAGACAGCAAAACTACCAATTTAATCCGACCGAGCTTCGGATAACGCCGTCTCGAGCGGTCTCGTTCACACAGAACATCTCGAAGGCGTTTGTCTGCGTTATGCCAGCTGATGTTGGGACACTGCGAGTGTATTAGAGGGATGAATTCTGCAGATTTATGTCCTAATGCATTATGCTGAGTGAGATGTCAGTTATCATTGTCAATCTCGCTAATTTTCTACTGCTGGTTGTGTGCCTCTCATCTCACATAAGAGAGGCATAAGCCACTGTGCTGCTTGAATGCGGATTAGCGGGCTTATACACCTATTTCTTATACTTTACTGCAATCATTATATTCTATCGTTACTAACACAGATCTTCTCGATCACACTCTGTATATACGTTTCGGTCGTTACATATTTTTTCCGTCTCTCCAGAGAGTTTAATAGAACATAACCACGACCGCGACCACGCCGAACTAAAGCAGGTTGTCGGGTTTTGATGACTAATGTTCACATTTTAGTAATAGTAATAGTAACGGTCTAAGCACACGGGGCCGGGCAGCGCCAATAACGAGTAACTTCGTACTTATTATAAATAAAGAATAACATAATCATGATCATCTTGATTCAATCCGACCAGTCCACCGTCACTGAGCCTGTATGTATGTTCACTTCGCGCGCAGTGCGGCCGCTCACCGTGGAGATCAAGAAGCCGGCGGAGACGGGCGAGGGCGGCGTGCTGACGGCGGAGCGGCGCTACGAGGTGGCGTGCGAGTCGGCCGGCAGCCGCCCGCCCGCCGCCGTCACCTGGCACAAGGGCAAGCGGCAGCTCAAGAGGATAACGGTGAGTAGCCCCTGCTCTTAACTATGATGACAACTCGACAGATTACATCTAACGGAAAAAATAAAAGCCCTTAATTGTGAACTTAAAAATGTAAATAAACGAGAAACAAGAACAAGCAGGTACAATCTGCGGCCTCAACTCATCGCTCAAATGCAATCTCCGCCAGGCAACTTACAGCACCAGCTGAAATGCTAGGGCGAGGGTGTACTACATCTAACCGACATTATATATATTCATCCATCGCGTAGCGGCTCTTGTGCCACCGTCGTCGAGGAGCGAGAAGCTAGTGGAGCTGGCAACTCGTAGCGAGTTAGCGAGAAGCGTAAGCCAGTTTGTAGTTTCGATACATTTCAGTTATTATCTGGGCTGTGTTGGGCTGCTGTGCGCGGGGGGTACATTCTTTAACCTAAAACATACACAAGCTACGTGGTTCCCAACACCCCCAGGCCGCTGCCGCAGCCAATTGATCAAGAAATATGGAGAGTACTTATACCCCATACCCATCGACCGAAATAAATATGTCAAATAATTCGTGTAGTTATTTCAATATAAACGAAAATAAATATTATACCTTCTATATAAAAGTTAAATATTGAAAATGAATAAAACAATTATTAAATAGGGCTTTAGTTACGACCACGAAAGAAGGAGTTTAATTTTAAGTTTAGTTTTACTCGTACTCGTATTGGAACTGATCACACTCACTCGCCCTAAACCACGGGCTAATCGACCAGTGATTAAGAATATTTAGTAGATAATAATCATGAATACGATATCAGCGATCGTGCAGCAATGAAGGAGAAGCCTGGCGCGCGGCCAGCACCGCCGCGGGCGCCGGCGCGCGGAATCGAGAATCGATGCGATAACACTTTTATTTGAGCCAATTTGAATAGACTCTAAATGGCTCCGTGAATGCCACCTGCTGGGCATTATCCGATGAGCGCCATGGAATTAGATAGAGATAATCGCTGGCACTGAGAGCCTGCATCACGGCGGAGTGTGCAATATCAGCTCGAGACCGCGTGTAACTTATTGAGTTCAAAAACTTAACTTTGGAGTCTACTGAAGTTGTCAGTGTGAATTTGAACGCTTAGTCCTCCGTGTGAGACGTCCGATACAAGTGACGTTAGTAACACGAAATTTACACACGATAAATATAGCTTTGATTTTGGGTGTTAGATATAGTGTCACATAGGCTTATACCAGCTTTAAAGACACAGTAGACTCTCTCAAATGCAATTATTGGTTCCTAAGCAGTTCATAAAAATGTATAATAATTATTCTAACAAACAAGTAGTTTTTTAAAAATCGTAGCTAAGAAGCAAACGATAAAGTATTTTATAAATTTTGTTCAGAAGTAAAACTCAGTACAACAAGATGTTATTGTCGTACAGAGTAACTGTAAGTAAAAGCAATTAAAACTAATGACACCATCCAACGACGCGCACGTTACCCCGCGCGGGCGCGCTGCCGCCGCGATATGTCTCCTGCGAGCTGCAGCCAGCGCACGCCGCGCACTTGAGCAGTAATTACCTACAAGGGATGATGGCGGCTGGCAACAGCCCAGTTCCAGATATCGATAGCCAAGAACGCTACCAATATTTCGTATCGAAGCAATGGATCTTTTCGGCGAACCATTTAAAATTGCACAATCGGAAGTTCATTTCAAATTGATTGTATTAAAGATGGCTGAGATACGTGATTGCACATAAATATTTTCATTTAATTTAAAACAAAAATAGTATTTTTTTCAAATCGTAGTTAAATAAATTAAATATTAGTAAAATAAATTTGGTCCAGGGGAAAGTTTTGGAGTGTGATCCGACCCAGGCGGTACGCGCGTGGAAGCCTATAAAATTATCCGGCAAATGGGTTTAATGCAATTGCAGACGATAATTTCTAGACAAGACACAATAAGAGATTATAAAAAATTTGAGTTTATGTAATGCTTCAATCATTGTGCACACATTAATTTTTATCGTGCTCGAGAACTGATAGTTTTTATTAAAACCTAATGTTGGAAAAATAGAAGTTATCTCTCAACCGAAGTCATAACATTACTGCAACCCCCACTCACTCTTCGATTACACCAATCGTCAGAGACTTCCGTCTATACTCATCTGTTTTATTTCTAAACTATAATCACCAAATGTTCAGCAAAACAGAGTAATTTATTTTCAATAATATTATCATGTTATTTACCCATATGTATAACACGTGTGCTATAATATGCAACATTTCAGCCGAAACCCAGCCATCTATTTCAGCTGTGCGTTGACAGGTCACGGGTCACAGCTCAGGCAGTCAATTTTCTAATAAAAGCCCACACCGTCAATAACATTCAAATTAACATTTAACAGAGAAGGACAGCGCAACCAAGCTCTTCTATTTTATCTATACATCTAACAGTTGAGCACTAAAATAAAACTAATTGGTCGTATCGCAGATCACAGGAAGTGGCGTCGTGTATAGTAGGCGAAGGCTTTTAGTAATAGCAACATGACTTCAAAATTTCTACACAATGGCAGTTGTGTGGGAGTTCGCGAAGTAATCCGCGCCGGCAGCGGGCGGCGCTGCATCCATTACCGGCATCAGCGAAACATGGCGGGCACACACTTGGCGATCTCGCTACTTTTGCGCTTCTTGCCAGATTAATTACAGATTTCATATCACCAGTCTTCGCGACGAAAAACGAGTCTATCAATAACGATAATCCCATATAGCATTAGGCTGTAGCAACAGCCTTCCTCGAGCTTGTGCTGGCGACGACTCTATGCAGATTCCATTTTCCAAGTCAAACTCGACAAACCGTTTCCAGCTTACTACTCGCTCCCATCGCTTAAAGCAGTGCTATTAATTATCGAAGTTAGTTCCCACTCAATTACCACGCACGAATATATGCGGCCTCTATATTGTTTTCCTCCTGTGTCCTCTTTGGGTAGTAATTCAATGTTATGTCGAACCGAAAGCAATCTCCCCAGAGCTGGTACTTTGTAAGCTGTTTCTATACAGCCGTTCCTTCGAGAATCTCTTACATGATCCATAAAAGAATTCCAGAAAACTATATCCATGTTATTCATCATTCACGTTTTAACTGCCCGCCAAAAAAAAAATACTTTGTATTTTTCTGACTAAAAATAGTCAATGTCACTCTCCGATCTGTACCAATGAGAAAAGACAAACCAAAAATCTTTTTACTTATATAATTATTAGGAACTCCGGTAGCAGGGATTTATTTATTTACTCACGGGTCTAGTTGAACCAACCAGTTGTAGTAACCAATGAACAGGTGCACTGAACACATCCTAGCTCGAACATCAGATAACAAATTATAGTAGTTTTTGAATAAATTAACCTTCATAGATATGAGATTAAGAATTATAATGAAAATCTTTATAAATGTAGTTCTGACCAGTGAGCCTCAAAACACTTCTGTCAGGAGTTCACTCTTCCTTATAAGTACGAGTATATAACAAAAAAACCTGATATTCGAAATACGTTACGTACAGTTTCATTGGATGTTAGGCTCGATGACGAGCAAAAGCAGTTCTCGCTGTCTCTAAGTAAAACATTACAAATTCTTCTCTTCCTACAGAGTTCACTGCGGTCAGAATATGATTTAAAATAAACAGTTTTCTGGCCGTTAACAGGTCTCGCTACTTATGAATATTACCAATCAAAAATTGATAACGCTTAAAAGCACTTTACAGCAACTTTAGTAAGGCGCCCTTATTACATATTAATAACTTTTTTTCAGTAGCACCCCACACGGGGATGCCATGTGATAAGTGAAGCTAATAGAAGCGTGTGAAAACGAGGTTTAAGAAAATGCAATATTGAATATTAAAACTTTAAAACGGCAAAAGGAATATTGGTTAGTTAGCAAAAGTTTTAATTGCAAAGCTGCTTAAAGCCTTCTCCACCCGCACGCGGCCCGTCAGAGCCGTCACCTGCCGCCACGCAGACAATTATGCAGTTAGCGTCGACGCGCGACGTCGCTCGCTCCGAACAATTACCGGCGCTCATTGAATGCCGCGCCGCAGCGGCCGCGCCGCCACTGCACGCGCCATTCAAACAAGCAAATCAACCAGCACGGCTAAACTGTTTGCGGTTTTAAGAAAGACTACAGACTTTCATTTGTTAGGGGTTGAAATTTGCATTTGCTTGTGACGTAACACGCTGATGATTTAACGGTTATGTTCTCAACACGTGGCTTAGCTAATAGACATTTAAAAATAAAAAATAAAAAAACAGTTTGTAATTTCCATTCCATAAACGGTGTACAAGTATGTCTGGAAATAACAAAACAGTTGTGCAATCTATAATATAAAAATGAATCGCAAAAGCTGTTGGTAAGCGCATAACTCAACAACGCCTGGACCAATTTGGCCAATTTTTTTTTTAATGTTCGTTGAAGTTCAAGGATGGTTTTTACGGCGAGAATAAGCCGAATAATTGCCGGAAAACCCCTTAAAACAGCCCTTTTCTTTTTCCCATACAAACGTTTTCTAACTAAAACGTAAAGTCAATTTGAGTTTTATTGCTATTGCATAAAGTACATATTAAATTACAAGCACTCACTTTTGTCTAAGCAATGTAGGTGTGTTCCTAACGTCAAAGAGTGCATAGTAATATAATAAAACTGTAACAGGACGAAATCTGTACATTAAATATATTTTGAACATTTTAATTGGAGGATGCTTTACTAGCGATACTGAGCCCAAAGCAATTTCCGTCTGTCTGTATCACGCCGAAACCACTGGATGGATTTGAATAAAATTTGGTATAGTAGTAGCTGATACTTGGGTTCAACAAATGAGATAGTTTTCATCCCGGAATTCAGCACGGTTCCCTTGGAAGAGGGGATGAAAGTCAAAATGTGTATTTAGTTGTAATTCATTAACGCGTACTCAGAATCCATTCATTCTTTTTTTGTAAGAAAGGAAATACTTTAATGTTTATGATGTAATTTTTTCAAGTTCTTCGGTTCAGTAATCTATTGCTTCGTGATTGCAAGACAAGCAAACACTCAACGCAGACGAAGTCGCGGGACTCAGCTAGTTGGTAATATATTATAATGATTATATAATCATCAGATTTTAAATCTCCGCGGCTTTGGCTCACCTGCACCCTGCGCCTCGTTCCATGTTGTCTGTCTATGACACGTTGTGGTTGGTCAATCAACAATAAATATGCATCTCTCAGGCAAACGCGTATCGACCATAAATTAGCTCATTGTTATTAAAAATGGCGAGTTGGATCCTCCGCACTCAAATTTGGATCAGCGAGTGTTGGTTAACATTACTCGTAAATCATATCCCCCGCGGCACTGAGGATAGGAGAAACCAAAAGAACTCACGTAGCCGATGTGTTCCGTTACTGACTAGGAACATTTGGATACTATCATTCTTGGATATCAAGCGGGGGATGTTTACCCGCGCATTATCATTGGAATTGCTCTAATGTGCGGCGCCGAGCGTCAGCAAACACGCGCTGTTTGCGTCGCGCAGATTGTGTACGGTGTACTCGAGACGAGCATCCAGCCGGATGAGCCAGTAGCTATGATATGAGGTTAAAAAGGAGAAATATGACTTCCATGTTTATGCACTAGGACCTAAACAGTCAAAAGTCTATAGTGTTTACCAAACTGAGTAATTTTATCCTGAGCAATTTAGTCATTCATCTTATCAAACAAATTAATTCATCCAACCGGCCAACTAGTCTGTACAAACTAGCAAATCAATTTAAAAAGTAAAAATTGGTTTAGATTTGTACGATACATGTCTAAAAACGTTCACTGCAGGAATTCACTAAATTTAAGGAGAACCAAATAGAACGTTTTCTTAAATGTCCGTTTTATAAATATGTAAAGCAGGACGCAAGGGCCACAGAAAGGGCAGGACTTCAGCCGACCGCGGGCAGCCGACTCATGCTCCTAATATTGATCCGAGTTTTAGGATGTGATGGTATTCCGTCCCTACGGTCCATTACTTATTTCTTTTTATGACTACTAGAAATGCTTTTTTTACTATTTCCAAGAACAGCAGGTACAAAATAATAAACAAGGAGTGAAACTAAGAAAAAAGAAATGTCGCACAAAGGCCTTTGAGGATTGTTGCTTAGTTTCAACACACCAATGAAAACAAAGGAAGCACCTGCTGCAGCACCAAACCAAAGAATACCTATTCTAGATTCACTGATTAAATAATTGAGCTTTGTTTATACCACAAATTTATTAAATAATAAAAGTGGGAGTCAGAAAAAATGTAAAAGACTCAAAGGTCTTTGAATTGTAAAAACCCCTTACAATTGCAGTTGTTACGAAATTCTCAGTACTAGCACAGAGATGACAAAATAGCATCATTATAACCGCAAACATGTGCGATTTGCCTTTCCACCATTATTCATTGTAGTAGAATATAATAAAATATCATATAAAAAACATAAGAAAGATTAAACGTTAAAAAAAATAACCGCGTCGCAAACATTGGCTCGCATCAATCAGCCGGTCCCTTTTAGAATCAATCACTTGGCGAGTGTACACAGGCAGAGGCGTGTTCCAGACGGAATTTGTGTACGAAGGAAAGGGAATTTGAAAAACACTGCGACATTTTTGACCTTAAAGCTTTCGCTGGCCCCGAAAATGATTGAACATCAAGTTAAACTACTAAAATTCCTGGCATAGCAATTAGGAAAAAGATCTACATTCCACATTGCTAGGCGTGCGACTCGTGTCCCCTTTATGTAAGTGATAATAATTGGGGCCCTCCAAGTACTAGAGTAAACATGAATCACCGAAGTGAAGATCTTCTTTTTCCAGCAACCAATCACTGAACTTGTTCAACGTCGCTTACCGGTCCGTTTGGCACTCTCCATACAACGACGCAAGCAATGGGCAACGTTGAAAATATTCATGGCATAAAGTGAAGTGGCAGCCTCGCGCGCTCGCTCTGAGCGTACAGCCTGCACGCGGCGATAAACGAGCGTGGTCACGGCCGCCGCCGCAGCGAGCGGCGCCGAGGGAGCGCTTATCGAGTTAATGCCTAGATTGCTCCGCGCAGGAGGTTATTAGTTTAACTAAGATAAATACGCCACCGAATGGCCTGCAGCGTCCCGGAACAAGTTTTCAGTATTTAAGTAGCGCCTGATCAAGACATTCTCTTGTAGAACAGAGCAACAATTAATCTTATGTTACGCAAATTATAAACATATGATAACACATGATATAATATATATTTACTATAAAGTATATAATTAGATACTTTATAATAAATATTTAAAATACCCTGTGCTTCATGAAGGTCTTAATCTTTACTTAAATGCATCATCATCGACATCATCATCAGCTTTTAATTTTCCACCACTGGCCACCGGCTTCCTCTCTCACGCGGACGGCGCTTCTTACATTTCTTGATTTATAATGATCAATCAGTGGTAAATGTTCGATATTTCTAGACTGGAGGAAGTTTACGAAGGCTTAAATTGACTTTACTGCAAAAGGGGAAATTACAAATAGTTCACGTGTATTTAGTATCAGAAATTAAACATGTATCGATATATTTTGTATTCCATCCTTGGTTTAATTTAACTCTGAGTGTCGATGGTGATCGTAAATTAGTCATGAAGCAGCCAGTGGTCACCGCTCGTTGGCTGCAGTGAGCAGCGCCCAGGGAGTGCTTATCCAGTCCATGCCTGGATAGCTTCGCTCAAGAGGTTATTAGTTTACTAAAGTAAATAGTCCGTTGCATGGCGCCACGACGTCTTTCGATAAGTTTATTTTATTAGACGAGACATAGTCTTGCTTTCTATCTAATTCTTTGTGGATTAATAGTACGAAGCGCTCACTGACCTGATTCTGAAATGCCGTCCCGGTGTCATTTTTGTCCACATAGTAACATTTATCTTTAAATCAAGTAAATAAGCATCTTCTAGGCAAGCACTAATCCTTATGCTGCATCAGTACTTTCAATCAATAGAAGTGATTTTAAAATTATATGAATTAATTTGAAACGAGTGTTTATGTTAGTACTGTGTCTAGCTCAAATTGATGATAATTTACTAAAAATAGTACCAACATCGATAGCTCCGTGGCTCAGCGCGTGCGCACTTGTATATAATGCGATTCCCGGCTCTAGTCTACTGTAGTTGAAGGCTTCGGCCGTGGCTAGTTACCGCCATATTATTAAAGACATATTTTTAATGACAAATTTAGGTATAAATTCGGCACGGAATTAACTGGAAACATAGGTCATTTCTTATCCCAGAATATTCATAAATGAATGAAACATGAATTCTCAAACGATATTTTAAAACCTAAATAAAGTGGATGAAGTCGCGCGCATGACGTAGTTGTAGTCCCGTAAATTTCTTTAAGGTTTTATTAATGTTTAATCTCATTGGATCACACATAAAGTCAAACTCTTCAGTAAAACAGCTATTGATATATCAACCGAGTTATCTGAAGCTGTAATCCAGCGACTTTATTCTGTACAATATAAAGCTCGTCGTATAGTTCGCCGTCGAATATTACACAGCAAGCTAGTACTAAGATGTCTTAACGGAAAACTCCAAATATCGTGATTCGCTCTAACACGTCAAAACGTAAAAGTCTAACACGTCAACGAGACCAGCCAAGCAAATAAACGTATAAGTAAACTGAGCACAAGCACATCCCAATTATAATCCGAGATTCAACAAGAATAAAGAACTTAGACTGACTGACTAACCACAGTCGAGCCATTGAGAATCGCATCTTAAAACATCTCAAATGATTTGGGTGCATTAAAAATGAAAGAAGAAAAGTTGATTTATTCAAAACATACATATGGGTTAACAGAAGTAGTATAACTTAAATTGTCTAATATATTACACTAGCATTATGCACCTGATTTCCGAACTAGTTAAGACTGTATCTCGGAAAACAGGGCCACCAACTCGGAGTCACAGATCAGAAGACAATTTCAAGCGTCTGTAAGCTTAAAGATTGTAAGCGAAATGTTTTATAAGGAGCATTAAAAATGAAAATGTTTTGTTTATTTATTCATGGTACCAAATTAATTCAACAGCTTTGGATTGATAAGGTAATTTTTTATGTCGCCTAGCATCAAATATAAATTGGCATTTTATACGGAAGACTAATCGTTATAATTTGACAGTATCACAGATTATTTTTGACTTTTATGTGACGTTTGCGAAATTTATAGGAGCTTACCAAAAGGTGTGTACATTATTTTATACAAAATGATAATGTATATAAGGAACCACGATTTGTTTAAGTATAGTTTTCAAAGCGTCAATTAGTGACTTCGTTATCGTCGTTGCATCAGCGTTCGACGCTCAGCGCAGCGCTTAAGCTTACCTCGTGCATTTAGAGAATAGCATTTCGGTAGGCAAATTTCCAATTCTCATAGCGGGCAATTCTCAAACCGTTCGGATATTAAAACATATTGGAGATTATCCGGGCGAGCGACCGCGCGATCAGTCGTGCATGCGATTAAATACTTGGCTGCCTCCCGGGTGTACTCCACTGATTTTATCGGCTTATAAAAGACTTATTGAATTCCGAGCAATATGATTACATTTCAGAGAATTATATTATCATAAATCTTGGGTGTCTGCCCATAGTATGTTCCGAATTCCGTACTTTGCCATGCTATGTGAAAGATATTATGTTTCAGTGATTAATTCCTGATTATGAAGCAATGCTCAATTAGAACTCTGATACGTAAATAAATATAAATTTCAGCAGTGCCCTTTGGTACCTTGCGTCTGCTGATTATCAGAGCCATACGAGAAACCTAACCCCTAGGGAACTAAAGCCATGCAACATTCCTATGATCCTGGTGCGTCAGTAGGTGATAAGTCTGTTCGTGTAAAAAACGTTAACTGCAACATTTTACTCATAATTTTCCACTCGGAAAGCGCGAACACTCTGATAACTCTCAATACGTTCGATAATATCGCTAACAGGGGGTCTCCCTGCTCACACAAATCCTAGCTTTGAATTTTTGCACGATGAAGAGGCGGTCTTAATGACTTCGAACAAGTGGCAAAGAGAGCATTCTCCTTCAAGTTTGTGTACATCGTTTGAACATGCCAAAGACCAACACGAGAACAATCAAATCAAATAGTCTCGTTAGTCTCGTATTTACATAATTCGTCGTTGACTCGTCGGGAGTTTAACTTCGCCGGAATTTCTCTCTTAAACACTAATAAAAGTAAACAATAAAAGTAAACACGACCGCCGGCGGGCGCCTCGATTGTTCATCGAGTCGGCGGCTCACAACAGCGGATCATTTGCATCCGACGAGTGGCTAAAAACTGCTGTCGGCGAAATGTTTGCTCGTGTATGAAATTGAATTCGATAAGCTATGCACTAATTTGATATTATGCGTATGGAGAGTCCTGCCGTTGTTAAATTCAAATTCAAATTCAAAATAATCTTTATTCAAATAGTCCTTAAAAAGGCACTTTTGACGCGTCAATAATTTACACAGTAGTTATTTCATGGTGATAACTATATTCGTAAACTTAAAACTAAAGCTATGAGGGTTCCAAACGCGCCCCGGTCTAAGAAGAAGCCCACAACAAACTTAGCCGGGGTTTTTCTTTTTTTTCGTTATCACCATCTCACATAATTAATAATAAACTATAGTACCTATGGAGATAGAGCAATTCACACCCAAGCTTTTTTATCGTTTATATAATCCTTAATATCATAATATGATTTTTCTACAAGCTTTCGTTTTATAAAAACTTTGAACTTATTGATAGACATCTCCAAGATATCACTAGGTAATTTATTATAGAATAAAATACAATTTCCTTTGAATGAGTTACTAATTTTGTGCAGCCTACTAAACGGTACTACAAGCTTACTTTTACTTCTAATGTTCAGTGCGTTACAGTCCATTTTTTTCTTGAATTTATCAATATTTTTATGAACAATTGTTATTTGACACGACCGGAAGTACTTGGCGGGGCGAAACCTGTACTTCACTCATTACTCGTACTTCGATGTTTGATCACAGAGTATTATATTTATCAACGGACCGAAATCATTAGGAGAAGACGGAGCTCCTATATAAATTCCGGATATTTGGAAATTCTTGTATTCAGTAAAATTGACTGTCTCTCTGAGCCTTTTCGAGTGTCCGGCTCGGCTGCGGAATTCATCGGTGCCAGCACAACACTCAGCACCGTCCGTCGCCGCTGACTTCTTGGAAGCAGAATGGGAAATAACTTAAGGGCCAAATCGTATTCTGGGTGCTGAAGGTCCTCAGGTCCACGGGAATTTGTAGGTCGTTGTGATTCAGATATACGCGGGTCGTAAACGTTTTATGATAGGGCGAAAAAACCGGCAGAACGGAAGCGAGACAAACGGGGAGGGCGCGGGAGGGCCAGACCTCACTTGAAGTTGAGCGGCGGATATTTAACATAATCATCATTGTATCAACTTTCCTCGTTAATGCGAGCCTCGGATAAATTGAGTGTTTAGCAAACGGCGCAGATTGTCTCACGAGTTTTATGAGGCTGAGCCGAGGGGTGGCTGATGTGGGTATTTTATTAGATTTTTCGTAAACGAAAGTTCATTTTAAAAGAATGTTTATGTGTAAGTGATCATTCTCGCCTCTTTATTCCGGCAGGTTTGTCCTGTTTTATCTCTGTTACGATATTCTGCAGTGCATTTTTGATTGTTAATTGAAGTCGTTTCTATTAACGAATTTTTCACTTTGTCTTTTTAGCACGTTATAAAAGTTAAATGTATCAGATGTATTTTGCTTCAAAAATAGAACAATCTTCGTTTATTACTACAATTAAGGCCAGTAACCCTACTAGTTACATAATTTAGAAAATGACAACCTGAGAACATACCGAATTAAAAAAAACACATAATATTATAAATCTTACTTAAATTCAATAAATGCTAATATATAACTACCTATCCAATTGGTAAACTCGATCTTTTTGTAAATCGGTACAGCTAACGACGTCGTAAGTAGCGTATTGTTCTGCCGGAGCAAAGTGACTCTCCCATCTACTGAAATAGTTAAGAGTACACTTTGCTCGTGCAATAACCATCTCTTCAGTTTAACGATGCTGCGATCGTCCATACAAAATCTTAAGAGCAGTTTAATGTCACCATTATCCCGGCGCGCTGCCCGTGTTGTTACAGGTTACAGCTCGAGCTGTGTGCGTCGGACAGATACAGGCGTTATGAGCGACGCGCGCTTGGCACTATCACTGCGTGCTGGTTTCAACTTGCCTTCATATATACTAAAGTCGAAATCATAGTCAATTTAACTTTATGCATGACACTTTTTTATAAATACCATTCTTATCGAATAACTAACAGCAGATATTTCCACAATAAAACGGTAGACTTTTTCTTGAAACAGTTTAAAACTATGAAAATAGAACGTCACAACATTTCATGAATGCCGCGAGCGCACGCGACTTGCTGTTATCCTCAATCCAAATAAAATAAATATCAAAAATAGTGAATATAAAATCAGGAGAGTCGTAGTCAATTTGACCAAATTCTGTAGACAACACTTGAAGCAACTCGAACCATCTCGATAAGTCCTCGCCGCGGCTGTCACAAACAATCTCCAACCGGCTCCGCGACAGTTACACTGAAGATAGCGTCGCCATATCTCGCGAGACGATTGTATGCCCTATTGAGACTTCTCGTTTCGCCTGCCAGGCTCCTACATAATTTTTTTATCCAATTGGGTGAGGTCCGGACGATTCCTGGTAAGAAATCTTCTTTCCGGTTGAGTAAACACTTTACAAATGTGAACTCGAAAGCGATCTACTTTTACTTTTCTTAATTTTAAAAAGTTCATGAACGTCGCAATGGGAATTAGAAACGCAAAGTAAATAATATCGAGGTAAACAGCTAGCTAAATGTCTATTTAAATTCAAGTATCCGAAAGTTCGACATTCTGAATTAGTGCTAAGATCGGGCACATCTGTTAGCCCTTGACAAGTCGGAGTCCCCTATTTCTCCATCAACACTCCACTGAACAACTTAGTTAATTATCTAAGCACTTCATTTTAGACGCACTACTGGTCGCAGGCTTTGTTTTCAAATCTTATACTGGTAACTATCCACGGACGAAGCCTTCAGACACCGAGACCAAAGAATATTCAAAAATTATAAATTCCTAAATTGCCTTCGTAACGTTGGTTATATGCCATTTGTTGAGGACGCGTGTGCTCATTTTCAGTCTTATAATAGATCTTAGTTAAATATGGAGACAACCTAAAGTCATAAGCATCTAGTTAGAAAATAGGTATGGATCATAAATCAATTTCCATCTATATTAATCTTGAATAAGAAGTTTTGTCAAATGTGTCTCTATAAATATTTTATAAAACCATCCATGTAGATGGTGAAATATTTTAACTTCAAGGGAACAGACACCCTTAGAGAGAAGCACCGAACGTCCCAACTTTTCTCGTTGATGTAAAAGATAGAAAACTTTAGAGTGTTTTGGCACAATTTTAAAATTGTTGAACTGTAGTTCAGGGAGGTGTACTGTATTAGAGACTGGTTTAAAAAGGCGACTATATAGTGATGAGGAAAACTTTATAATGTCATCAAGCAATAAAAAGCTTTGTTTATTTAACTGTATTTTTTATACATAACTAGAGATAGGAGAAATAGAGTTAGGAGTAGACCTCGATGCAAAGCAGGAGCATGCCGCTACCACAGTCTTAACTGGTGTATTGACTCCTATATTGTAGAAAGCATGATGCCTGCGCGTATATCAAAGCAAAGCACATGAATCATCTGTGGAGACAGGGTTATTCAAAGATTTAAAAAACATCAAAATATCACAATGGTATGAATATATTAGCATAGTTTTTAATTTTAAGCCAAGCATATATTGACATAACAACACATAGTGGCTGGTCTAAAGTCAATAAGGCACTTTTGCGAGCGAGAAGGTTTAATCCTACAAAGTCGAATTCCATACCATGGCGAGCGCGAGCGGCTTTCATACAGGGCGATTCTACGTGCTTGTGCGGTTTTTACCAAATTCAAATTGATGTACTCCATCGTTCGGACCGGTAGTAATTGTCATTACAAATCGAGATTTACAAACCGAAATGGAAGCCGCAGTTCCGAAGTCAGAACCAGTAGGCTTCACTGCTCACTGCATACATATTATATTTTATCTAAATCCGGTATTGAGTGAAGCTCTCTTTCACAATATAAATATGATTACGAACTTTGTGCCTTGCGTGCTGCCTATGCCAGCGGCTGGGTGTACCAAAACTTAATTTTGTTCCATATTATGTTTATAATCATGCTTGTTATATTGTATAATAAAAAGATCATTTACACTTCCTACTGCATATACAAAAATTCTGTTTTTCCTCGCAATTCCTCTTTTAACAGATTTTGACGACCTTCGTGGCACAGTCCGTGCGCTGTCGCGTAAATTTCGAAGCCCTGTGTTCGATTCCCGGCTCCAGTCTAGTCTGGTGGGAGTCTGGTGGGTTTGGCCGTGGCTAGTTACAACCCTACATGACAAAGACGTGTTGCCAAGCGATTTAGTATTCCGGCACGATGTCGCGAAGTAACCAATTGCGAGCGTGGATTTACCATAATCCTAACAGGTTAGCCCGCTACCATCCTAGACAGCATCATCACTTACCACCAGATGAGATAGCCGTCAAGGGATAACTTTCAATCATTAATTTCCTTAATTTTTTCTTTGATTTGGTTTCTTTGATCACAAACAAATATTTTCTTTTTTAAACATTCTTCCTAATGATGAAAACAAAAACTACCCTAATTATGGTAGCAGGTCCCTACGCATGACCGGCTGCCATAGTTATAAATATAAGTTATTGACAAAATTAGGTACTTTCTCTATTTTATATTAATTTTCACTCAAACATGCATAAAGAAGTCAAAAATAATTTTTCGTTAAGTTTGACAGCCGGTTCGATAGCGAGTTAGCTCTTAATCAAGAAAAAAAGACTGCATGCATCGCGTCGTGCAGCGATGAATTAGTTTTCATTTAATACAGACTACTACGCGAAGCATCCGGCATTTATCAAATCGAACGCTAGTTAATAAAATCGACGCCATATTCAATGGCGCGGCCGGGAATAGTGAAGCAAAAAGTACTTTCATTAAGTAATTAAATAGTGCTGCGGCAAATCGGCATTACAGAGTGGAGATCCGGGCCATGGGACTAATGGATTAGTTCTTTACACTGGGCCGCCGGTCTTTGCCTCCAGCTGAGTGTCACGGGCTTGCGGGGTCTTCTCGAGTGATGTACTGACAACGACAACGATTCTATGTTCGTTCTAGTTTTGACCGCAGTAACAACGTGCGCGGTATCACGATGACGTTTCCTTATGTTTGGCCCCAGTCTGATGTATGATCTGCTAAAACACACGCATCGACACATATCTGTTATGTTCTACAACGCTCTTAACGTTTGGCTAAGCTATGGCAAGCTATTTCTTGGCCTATAATACAAGCTCACGCTCACTACTTCGTCTGCGAGGATTATTCCAGGTTAGAAGTATTCTATATCCGACTTCAAAAACTTGCCAAGTTTTATTGAAACTTTTTGTACGTTTATGGAATGGCAAGGTGACATACAAACGAAGTTGCTTTGGAATTAATATATTTGAAGTGGCAGTATAGACGAATAATATCGACGTCGGTATATCTCGGATCTATAAAATGTGGCTTGTCATGATGCCGATGGTTCAGTGATTGTTCAAGCGTATGTTTTCGTTTTACTAACAGAAATGACGCGTTACTCACCATTTGAGATTAATTATAGACGTGCAATTTTAGTAATAAGCATTCGTGTAAGTACTTCCCGGTGCACACTCCCCGCACATTACTCGACGGGCTTCTATCCCGTTACACGTAAGATACGTTCAATTTTCATTCCGACATGACGTAACATGCTAATCTCAAAAGCCAAACCTCCCAAGTTTCCGCTCGGGCGGCCAAGTCTTGCACTAATTCCGATAAAAAATATGTGCAGCATCCACTAAGCTTCAAAGTCAAGCCACGGCCCGCCTCGGCTGCTCTAATATGGCACTCGGACGAGCCAAACAAGTTTACGACGTCAAAGCAAGGCGAACCCTCTGCCGGGCCAAACAAAGTCCGTTTCACAATCTCACCGAGCTTGTTTTCTTACGAGCATGACATTCATATTAGGATACTCAAATTTTTATGTGGCGCGCGCTGTCTCTTCATATTATGAGAGGTAGTACTCTTACGTAATAGTTACTTTTGTTAGATTAAGACAAACGACTGCATTACAATCCATCGCTCAAGTACCTCGTGTATGCTCGTACATAATTGACACTGGATACTAAAACTGACTTTGTTTACTTTTATGTTCATACTGCCTCGTGCAGTGTGCAGGCTGGCTGCGCGAGAGCAGCCTCGGCGCTCCGCGTGTTCCCTACAATACGCGGAGGGCGATGTTTGCGGATTGAAATACGTTAAAACGATCACCGAGTAATTAGGAGGCAGTGCGTTCGTGTTGTCGCTGCGCTTCGTTCGTTGCAGTCGTCACTGGGGGATTGTGCTGCGACCGCACATCAGTTTGTGCAGCAAACAGGCCGTCGGCGACCCCGTCAAAGAAGCCGTTCGTTTGCTAATCCCGGCCAAGGAGCGCCAGTAAACAGTCGCTATTTGCCAATTCCTTTGGGGATTCCCGACCGAGAAGCTTTTGGTAAATAAGTCCGGGTGAGTTTCCATCCGCTATCTCGATTGTGGTTCGTTATAGTTTGGTCGACGCCGAGTGCTGTTTGCTCGCGCCTAACTACGAATACGAAGACGATTAGTAGTAACTAATAGCCTACCAGCGAGCTCGTTAACGACCGTGAAACTATTCGTTTGATTTAAGTTATTAAATTTTAAAAAAAATACCTATTAATAAATAATATTATACATTTTAAAATTATTAACTAATAATTATGTTCATTAATTTTTTTTATTATAAAATTTTAAGAATGCATATCTACTTTTTTTGAAAATTCCAGCTTTATACAGCTGGAATTTTCAAAATAATTTTATAAAAACGAACTTGAATTTAAACATACTTTGGTTAAGCTTTGCTTCAAAAAAAATAAGTAAGCTCTCGAATCTTCAGAAGCTCCTACAATTACATTAATTCACAGACCACGCAGACACAGACACACTGCATCTCTTCCCGGCAATAACAATGTGACATAAAGTATAATAAATGAAGTAGATCACTATGAATTAAGCGAAGAACAGTGTACTGTCTTATATTTTACAGACGCATCGCAGAAGTTTAGATATGTTGATTAAACAAAGAAGTGCTCTTACATTGATTTTTATATATTTAAATTTGATACGATGTAAACAACTATCTCACTAAAGTAGTAGAATGGTTTGAAGTCAATAATTTGGCACTAAATGAAAACTAAGTGATAAACAAGCATGGGTATGAAATATTGCTCTAATAAGATAGCTCTTAACATAATTTTATGTGGCATGTGAGATGGTGATAACAAATAGATAATTTACCTGGCTAAGTTTGTTGTGGGCTTCTTCTTAGACCGGGGCGCGTTTGGAACCCTCATAGTTTTAGTTTTAAGTTTACGAATATAGTTATCACCATCAAATCACTACTCTGTAAATTATTGACGCGTCAACAGTGCTTGTAAAGGGCTATTTGAATAAAGTTTATTTGAATTTGAATATATGATTACGACACAATATTTCGATAGCAACGTTTGCTAAATACTGTACGAACGTTTACTGAAGAGGAAAAAAACCGAATCGACGTTCGAAAAAGAAAGAAATGATTTATTTCCAAAATTTTAAATAAAGTTATATTTATTTTTCTTGTATCAACAACAAGATTGATCCTTTATATATATACAGAACATAAAAGTATATATATACATATATATATATATATATATATATTCTAAAAAGTGATTTAGAACTTAGGAAAAAAATAAACTGATAAAAATTAGATATTTAATCTTATAAGAGTTTGAGCGACCTCGATAAGCTCTCCAGACCGACCAACAAACAACGAAAACCAAGCAGTTTTCCATTCATTTTCCACGCAACCTTCTCTTATTTTTCGCATTTTCTCTTCGTCGTTTGTTTTTAGGACACCATTTGAAGGGATTTCCCGATGATAAAGCTGTTTTTATCGATAACAAGAAATGTGTACACTGCCTGAGGAGGACAAAACTTGTAGACTTGTGCAAACATTTTGATGGAGTGAAAGCTTTTACATTCAGCACAAATGTACGATACATATTAAAGCTTAACACGTTACAAACGTTATAAAAATAATATAATTGAATGGATTGCGTTGTTTGTGCGTTACGTTAGTGACACTGAGAGTATCATCCCCGCTGAGCTGCTTGTTGGCATACGAGTAAAGTCATTGCTAATCTGCTCGTAGCTTACCTGACCGGTGCAACAGGCCCTAAGTTCACATTGGACTATTGAACAGTATATCAAATAAAGCATTAGCGTAGTGAGAATGCAAAATAAAGTCGTTTAGTTTTATGTTACTATTCTAATCTCTGTGTTTAGTAATACATAGGCACTAACATATTTATTTGACGGAAGTCGGAGAACAGCGCCATCTAGTTTTAGGATCATGTACTACAGACAAGAGAGGGGGATCGCCCCCTCTCTTTACGCAACACTAAGTGGGTTATGCAGGTTCTTAAAAGACGCACCGGCGCGGGGCGGCACATTGCATTGATTGCATTCGGTCGGTTTTGGACCGGTGGTCGAGTCGCGGTAGTGCATAGTCGTACTTGGTGGAGCGTATAGTTTGCTCCTTATAAATTACCATACTTATAATTTTAATCCTGTTCTACCAAGAGTATCTGGTCTCTTTGCCCGAAACTACCCACGTCTACCCAAATTACCGACGAAAACACGCCACCGCCCCGTAGTCATCCTATATATTAAATATCCTATATAACATACAATATTTATTATTCAATACTAGGTGTCGCTCTTTAAGCCAAAGATATAAATATAAAATATGTATTCTAACCGATCTTGAAACTAAAAATCTGTGAGTTAGTGAGTGCCCAGAAATGTAGGATGCTTATTACTGATTAAGATTAAGCGTTATACTTACGAGACGCGATATTAAGAAATAATAGCACATATTTGACTGTATTGATACTCGGCTGAAAGATCAGCCACAGATGCCATTAGAACTTGCCATTAAAATAAAATTATGGATTTCAACATTATAAAATAGTTTATATTATATTAATATGAAATTCATTAATATAATATAAATCATTTTATAAATTGGATTCCTGCAATAAACTAATTTAAAATTATATTTTTTTTTAATTTATGCATATACAAGGACATTCCATGCTCCATATAAATCCGGACCTTAACAGGTTTTGATTTAATATAAAAAAAAAATCCGAACGTCTCTCGAAACACCCTTCGTAAATAAAGTTTATTTATTCACAGTAAATGACGACCAGGTGAAATTGTGGTCAACACAGATCCACGAGCGATAAAACACTACGCAGTTATCTTGAAGTACAGAAGAATTCAAAAGCAGTAATCCATTAGGTCGATCGCTCTCCGCATCGGTTCATAAAGACGATCGCTGCGGCCGCAGTTAATTACTTAATGAGAGTATTTTTAGCTCGCAACATTGGTCTCCGATGGCGGAGCAGTAACATCGCCTTAATCCAATGAAAACCCCATCAAGTCATTAGTGAGATGGTTTATACAAAAATGTTTCACGTTATAATATATTGTATTACCCTGATTATCGTTTAGATTTCACAAACGGCTACCATTTTTCGAGGAAAATCTTGTTATGTTTTGATTAAAAGGACCGGTCGGACGTCGAGTCAAAACCTTCTTTACTTTTAAATAATACAGTATGTTTATTTGCATACACAGTTTATTATACCAATATATGGCGTGCACTCATTTAACACTTTGAATGCAGAGGTACAAGCAAGTTCGTTTATTGCAGTGATGTTATATGGGTGGCTCTTCAATTCACAATACACGCGTGCGGTTCCCAGCAGTCCTTATTTCCCCTAATCGGAAATCACTCCACATTCCGTCTGTGGAACCGCGGTCTCCACTCGAGGACCTTTGAATCCGGTATCCATCGCTCGGGCGATATTCCAGGGATATGACTCTGCACATAAACTATAACGAGCGCTGAAACAGTAGCACCCTCCCATCAATTCTGGAGTCGGAGTCAGAAGGACGCCATAGATGCGGTGGTTACGCAGTATAGTCCACAGTTAACGAAAACCGAAACCTGGTCTTTTTTCATTTTATATGAATGATCCCATTCAATGTTACGACCAACACAACGATTTACATAAAGCGTACACATGTGCGCCTCGTTACTACTCCCCAGCTTTATGCGGCAACGCGGCCGCGCGACTCTGCACTCCGCGCACACGTGATAAGATCGCTTTCTGAATGCATTTATGATTTAGCTTTGAAATACACCTTGAACGTGTAACATGAATAAACTTATCTTCCCTTTGCGGGCCTTTGTGAGCATCGCCGCGCCGGATACGGGCTAATCCAATTTCGGGAAAAGAAGGACTCTCCCTGGTTAGTGTAATTTATTTGTATCGTACGAGATTAGAGTAATGTGTCGGTTACACTTACTCGGTTAACAGGAACCGCGCAACTGTATTGGTGTGGGACAGAATTTAGACACTTTTATTTGTTTGTGGATAGACGCTTGCCACATCGCCCCGCCCACCGCGGCGTCAATTATAATGTATATGATATGGCACGGGTAATCACAGTTATTAAATTGTGAAATGCTGATTTGATATACATTTCTGGAGGGTTTTGACGTGTCAGGGTCTGCTGGTAATTAAATTTACTTGAAACTGCTTGTTTTCGTATGTGTGTGTGTGTCTCCTTTAGTTTAAGTGGCGCATCCGACGCACTCCCACGCGAATGCGTGTCTACTCGCCAAATCAAGTACGGTTATCTTCACCTCAGTTTAAGCGATGAACTTTAAGCTCATGAGTAAATAATGAACATCATTTTACAGTCAAACTGACCTTAATTTCCGGGAGTAAAGCAAAACGTCCGGTTCTCCAACTTTATATTGCGACAGCGCTGCGCCACGGAGGTCGCCGAAAATAGTCTTTAGCCGTACTTTCGCAATGAATGCCCACTGACCGGCACGTTTTTACATGGTAATAGTATTTTGTATACCCTTGCCCTACGGGTGGAGCTGTCGTGTTCAGTTCTAGCGGAAGTTGACATATTACTCGTAGATGCGAATGAATACATAAATAAATCTTCCCACCGCCCCCCGGGACTGCCCCGCTTGCCGCGCGGAGCACGGCCGGCTCTTCTCCAGTGGAAGTAGCCGCCGCGCGACTTGTCAGCCCGCTCCGCCGCTCAAGGACTCTAATGAATTGCTGCTCACGAATTTTGTTTTGCTTCCACTTATCTTTTGAACATTTTATTCACTTAAAATATAACGCTAAGGCGACGTGCACACCGGCGATTTGATTTGATTAAGGATCGAAGTCGAACTAACCGGAAACATAAAAACCTTCTTCAATCAAGAAAAGTTAGGTGAAGCGAAAGCTGGCGTAGATCTGAAAAGTAAAAAGCTTATACGTAGCTAATTCTTCAACATTCTTATTCACTCTAATGCAAGGTATAGCGACTGCTATTAAATGTAAGGGAAGACGAAAAGCGAAGACGAAAAAATTACTTATGCGGATAACGCTCGATGTTATACTTTAGGTACGTGAAGACCATTAGAAACAAATTAGTTAAACAATAAAATAAAACATTTGTATGGGTCAGTTCCAAATAGCAAGCGACGCACTCTCGCGCGGACCGCCATCTAAACGAAGCCTCCAGCCCGCCGCAGCCGCTGCGCCGCGCGAATACAGCACGCTCCTTCTGATTGCTCACACAAACATAACCAACTCTGCACGCTCACTTTTTAGCGGAGAGGCAGCCTAATGGAAACGTTGAGAATCGTGGGAACATTCGTTCAGCAAATAGCATCCGTCGCCGGCAAAGAAACAACGCCGCACTGTCGTTTGTCGAGTTGCCTCGGAAAGACGCTGCAACAAACGGAATGGGTTCATTTGTTCAGCGAGATACTAGCAGTCGATGATGGATTTTCCTAGTTTCGGTTTCAGTAGCAGTCGGGCGATCGAAAATAAGCACCACGTGTGCACGGTGAGAGATCACAACGTACAGACACACACATTAATGAATCCACACATACTATTAAAACATAAAATTAAAAAAAATGGCGGAAGGAAAATCTTCTTAAATTGTAACATTTAAAAGAGCAACAGCTGAACAAATTGCTATAAGGTTTGCTATATAATCTGCATTGTTATTGTAAGCCTTGCTCCCAATAATGCGTTGAGTATTGATATCTGGCCCCGAGGCAGGGCGGCCGGAGCGGCGCGAGCTCTGCTAATGCAGTGGTCGGCGGCGGCTGGCGGCCGGCCAGCCCGTCCCGGAATGCCCCGCGTGCGCCAGTACGCCGTAATCAACCCAAACTACGAAACGCGTGTAGAACTTTGTAATTAGAATCAAGAGCCCGACAAAGTTCATCGCGCCCGAATCCATAATGTTTTCAATACCGCCGACAAAAATGTATTTCCGATTTCCGAAAGTTCTCGGTTCGATTCTGAGTCATGCTAGGAATTGTTAGATATTGAACTTTTAGACAAGATATTGCAATTACCTGTCCAGAGTTTAGAATTGGAATGGTGTCCCTGCGCCTCGGGAGCACGTCAATCGTTCGTGATCACGTATGTCATAATTGCCCTCCGATCTCGTCGACCCGCGCCAGTGATATCCGGCGGGTCTTTGCTTTAAAACTGCCTTTATGTGAAAGAAGAGACCTTTGCCCAGCACTGCAACGTTAATAGAAATAATATTGGATAAAAAATGTACCTAGATTTTGTTGAAGTGAATAGTTACGAATACGTGATGTTTGACAAATATCCGTAAATGTCCAGTCTGCGCCGACCACCACTTACCAGCACTCGCGGAGCGTGGACGTGACGCTCCGCAGCAGGCCGCCCGCCCGCAGCCTGCGACTAAAGTGAGAACATCTATGAATGCTGAGCTGGCGCTTAATTCAATTCCACTACACGAACCCGCTGCGAACTTTAATACGCATTCTAAAGTAGTATGATATTACTGAAATTCAGAAACATTTTGCGGTTGCAGTCCTAGCGAGTCCTCGGCAGTTTCTAGTCTAGTTAATCTCTAAGCACTGGGAACGCATTCGAGCACATTAGCGCTGGAATGTGCGCCGACAGTTTTTCCCAGCAGCGATAAAAACTTTAGAAACATTAATTCGACTAATATACTCTACTATTTAGTTGATACGAAAGTCTAACTACTGCTGGTTGTCTTCTGTTCTCGATTACAAAGGTTTGTCTTTAACTCTGTCTTTCTCTGTTTGACTGATAGAGGGGTGTTTCTCGGAGTTCAGTAGCGTATTTTATTAAAATTTACACAATTTTAGTAAGATTGAGAACACCCCTGGCCGTCTGCGTTTCGCACCTCATACCTTCAAAGCAATATTGAATAAACATTTTGTATGCAAGCGCCCTTCTTATTGCTTTCGATCAGGCGGGATTGTCGTGTCGCCAGTTTGTTACAACCATAAATGTTTATGGATATGAGCTTTGATATTTACTGACTCGTACAATCCTACTGCTGGATAGAACCTTGACTGAGCCCTGTATTGTGCTTCGTGATGGCAACATCTCCCTAGGATACTGCGGTGAAGATTACAGACATAGTGTATATGTGTGTGTGTGTGTATGTGTGTGTGTGAACTGTAAAATTATAAATTGCACCGTACACATATGCCTGTTGTACGCGGATAACAGCAAATTAAGTTCAATGTTCAGTGTGTGTATGGAATTTCAAAATTAGTTACTATCGTTTCGATACGGATACCGAATCGCAAAGCGTGGGAAGTATTTTTATTGAAGCTTCTTATTTGTATCGAGAAGTTTTAAAATGTATTTTTGGATCCGAGCGGCGTCCGGCGACGCGCAGAGAGAGGGCGCGGGGAGAGAGGGGCGCGCAGAGGAGGAGCACGGAGCGAACGGAATAAAGTTAATTAAACCAATGACTCCGGCCAAAGGAGAGTGCTGCTTCAATACAATTAGATGCTTCACAACACACTATTTTATTTTATTTGCCAAGAAGCAGGGACAGTTGAATAAATGGATACCGCAATTTGTTTCAAATTTAACAAACATTTATCTGAGGTTTGTTGTAAATAGTTTTAAAAGCGGTTCGCTCCGAGCGCAACCAGCAGTCTGTCGGTCTTCCAAACATGTTTGGAGGTAACACAAATCAAATCTAAATAGTTTTATTTATGTTAACCTATTATAGGCATCTATGAATCGTTCATATCACATTTTCCGTTATTTTAATCGTGATGGTGATAACTACACTCGCCAAGCTAAGAGGGTTCAATTTTTTTATGGACATACATTAAATTTCATATATATATATTGATTATGCACTGTCATTATTTTTCATTGTTTAAATTTATCTCTTAATGACTCTCTTTGGCCCAATTTGCGTATCGCACGAACAGTTCTCTTCTGCAAAACGAATACAGAGTCAGTATCAGCAGTATTACCCCATAATAACACACACATGCTTACAATTCGACAACTTGATTTAATACACTTAGTTTTTCTTGACGTTCAATTATCAACCTCAAACCATTGCGAGAGAGTTATCTATATCGTTAACATTTATTTGACGTCGTTCAAATTTTAAAACGAATGATGTATTATCAACGAACAATACTTTCCATTTATTGTCATTAGTAAGGTAAGGAAGGTCATTTATATAAATGAGGAACAGAAAAGGTCCTAAAATAGATCCCTGAGAAGCCCCTATTTTCACAAATGACCCGTTAGACCGTTTTCCGTTTACGTCAACTTGCTGAACTCGCGTAAATACGAGCTCATTAGATCTAGAGTTACATCCCGAAGCCATAGTAGTGTAGTTTTCAGAATAATGTTTCATCTTAAACACAATCGTAAGCCTTAGAAAAATCACAAAACACACCAAGTGCGTCACGTGACTCCTCACACACACACACACACACACACACACACACTTAACCAAAGATTCATCTTAGTTCAGAGATTAGATGTGTTTTAAATCAGCTCCAATTTTAGTTAACAGTATTCCTGTAAATTATAAATACTCCCCCTGGGGCTGCTACTGCTAATATCCTTCTGCCCTCAGCACGTGACGTTTGAAGTTACCCGTACGAGTATTAGTTCCAGCTTCGAACTTCTTCTTCTTGGTCAACGATATAATCAACTTCTTACGTTTCAGTTCAGCTGTTAATATATTATATTATATTATATTTGTAAGATGACATGAGACTTAGTGCATACCCTCAATTCAGAGGCTTTATTGAATAAATAGTTTGACAAATCGATAACTGACGATAAGTTTTGATGATTTTGTATGTTGGTCCCGCGTCCGATTCCCGGCCTGAGTCTGGTTAGGTGGGACGCTTCAGCTGCGTCTAATCTAACCACCCTTCTCTACTGGCAAACACGTACCACCAAACGATTTAGCCTTTCGGTACGATTCCCAGTAGAAACCCTTTAGGATAATGGCAACGCATCAATGGCTCTTCTGGTACCGCAGATATTCAAGTGACCCCTCTACTTGTTTGCCCGCGATGTATTTATAGAAATAGGAAGCGCAGCTAAAGCAGTTGGGCCATCTAGCTCGCGTGCGTCGCTCCGGTCGCAGAGTAGCGTAGGCCCGGCGCCAGCGTACTAACTGATCAGGAGATCACTATCACAAATTGACACCTTATTGTCACTGCGTTATCCAAAACGTTATTCAAATAAACATTTAATAATCCCTTGTGAAGCATGACAATATGAAACTGATCTAAAAGAAGGAATACTCAATAGATTTAGCTGGATCAATTCATTGCCCTCAAATTAGAATACGCAGATCCTGCGTTGAATAACATTGGTTGGATTGGTCTGCTATCTTCAGATATAGATTGACGTCATCCAAATCAAAACATGTCTGCATTTCAAATTAATCTGTTGGAAATCTCTTTAATGCTTTGAATACACTAACTAACATGAAAAGTTAAATGAAATCTTTTAAAAATTAGTTTAATTTAATATTCTTAAAGTTAAATGAGTATGTAATTTTTTATCTACTGGGGAAGCTATGTGCTTGAAGCAAACAATCCTAAGCTTTATTTAAATAATCCTTTACAAGGCACTCTTCATGCGTCAATAACTATTTGTCATTACCATCTCCCCCCCCCCCGTCACCGCCCACGCCTGCTCCTCAGGCGTTACTTGAGAGATGAGTGTATTTTGCGGATCATAATGAAATCGTCGTAAAACTAAAGCGACTCTTACGATCGTATAAAAACTAAGGCTGTCGCGCACTAGGTCGGCCGCCACTGCCGCCGCCCGCCCGCCTTCGGAAACGTCTGCCCCACTGAAAAAAGATTTTAAGCAAAGTGTTTTTAGACTCAAAGTTTTACTTATCTAAGCTAGCTCATGGCTTCGGTCACGACACGTTATATTTCAAATCCCTAATTGGCAACCTTTGGAAATGTCGACCCTTATTTGCCAAATCTGCCTGATCAGCCTGGTCCCATCCAGTGGTGTGAGCTGCGCATTGCGCAGGCGCATTTATAGATCGTCTGATCTATCAATACGCAATGATGCGCAATGAGTGCTCGCCGAATTATAGGTGATCAGTCACTAACGCAGGCAAAAATGCTCAGTCTACAGCACCGACGCCTTGTTGCCTGTCTATCGGTCTTTTATTGGATATATTTTGGAGAGTGCGCTCAAGAACTTTACAACCTCGTGCCCCCTTCACCGTTTTACCACAGAACTTCGAGGAATCGTGAGCGCTGGCACCCTTACGTGGTTAAAATCCAACCTACTCGGACGAAGCGATTTGGAACAACGTTTCTGAATCGAACCGCTAAGGTGTGGAACTCTCTTCCAGCATCTGTGTTTCCAGCCACGTTTAACATTAGTTCCTTCAAGGGAAGGGTGAATAGGCATTTTCTAGGTAAGCACGCTCCAACCTAGACCTCATCAGTGCCTTTGGTACTGATTGTCGTCAAGCGCAAACCTATCTCAAAATAAAAATAAAAAAAACAAAAAAAAATGAGTCTGTCAGGAGATTTTTTAAATACATAAGTAGACAATGTTGTTGAATCATCAAAAGAATAAAACAAGAACTTAAAGTTATAAAACATGGAGATATACTTTATGTAATAATACATAAGTAGTGTATACTATACTATAGTAATTTTGTACCATCAAATCTGCAATGGTGCTGGGCGTCGAGAGCGTAAGCAGTCCTAATAATCAATAGCAATAGCAACGTGCACGGAGCGGTCGCGATCGCTATGTGGGCACTCGGCAAGTGATAGTGCGTGGCAGCACCTCGCGCTTGCAGTGAAACTTCGGGCTAGTTCCAACAGATTCGCCTTTACTACGTTATATGGCTGCCTCGTTGGTCTAGCAGTTACCATATGCAAATGCAGTTCGATTTTTGGATTGGACATTTGTTAGGTACCAGATTTCTCTCAATACCGGAAAATTGGCGATGGCTTTCTGAGTCCACTCTGAAGCTTCGGAGAGCACTTCATGCAATCCGTCCCGTCTATTTTTTATTTTAATAGAAGATAGATGTGTCTAGGTTTAAACACAACTTCAATTTCAATATCTTTTAAACTTTTATTATTGTTACATCTGGCTACGTGTTACGCAGCTACGAGGCCAGCGCGCTACGCTGCTACGAATCGCTACGACGTGAGGAAACGATATTTCAAGAGCATTACAACCAGACCCGTATTCTACGGCCGACAATAAAGTTAATTTCGCAAACTAAACACTTCCCAACCCGACACCCTCTCCGCCCCTCACCCCTCGCCCCCTCTCGGCCACTCGTCGATGGCTGCGCATGGGTCATTGGGCTGCACTCCTCTTTACGAAAGTTGCGAACTTCCGAAGCCTTTGTGGACATAAGAAAACTTAATCATACATCGTTTGCTTTACGAACGATTTCGTATTAATGCGATATTCAAAGTCCGAATGGATTTTTTCAAAGGAAAGTTTCTTTATACAAATATGTTTGTATGACTAATCAAACGACTGCGGGCTAGTGGCACTAGGTATACTGTGGTAATTTTAATTAGAATTATGTTATAATTAGAGGGACAGAAATACGCAGAATTTTCCTTTTAATACTTTTTAAATCTTGTTATTGCATAAATATATTTCGATTTTAATTCCACCGGAGCGCAGGCGGATCAATTAAACTTAAGAAATCAAATACGAGTATTTAAGGTTCCTTCAAAATCTCAGCGTTAATAATAAAATTATACGCAATGATAGAAATGTTAACGATATCAAATAAAAGTCACAATTGTGGAATAGGCTCGGTGAAGTAGCCCGCCGGCTCCCCCCGGGAGCGCGACGAGGGCCCCCGCTCTATTACAACCCGTTCTTTGTGCGAATTAAAAGCCTCTCTGATATTTATTTTAAGCGTTTCCCCCTTTCACTACTATTTTTAGGGTTCCACGCTGCAAAGGCTAAACCTTACTTTACCTAAAAATGGTTTGCGTAAGTAGGTAATATTCCGCGAAGATTTACGAAGCGCTTTGACCTCTAGGGAGCGCTGGCTGCATACCTATACTATACATTGTGTAACTACAAATTTTGACCGTTTTAATCTTTATGGCCTCGGTGCAGACCCGGGGAAGGTGAACTTCGCATGGAAACCTGCCTGCCTGATGCTTTCTCCATAACGTACCCAAAGGCGTGATATCTACCAACTCTCATTTGGTCAGTGTGGTGGACTAGAGCCCCAACCATTCTCATGTTGAGAGGAGATTCAAACTGCAGGAGGACAATAATGATGATGATGATGATGATAGTCCAGAATTCTGCAAAATTACAAACGTGCATTGAAATACCACTTTAAAACATATGACGGAACCCTCGAGGCGCGGCACCGACTCATAGATGACGGTCTTTTTAAGTTTTCATTATTCCTTTTAACCCCTTTTCGTCACCGCAGTCGCGTTTAATTAGGGTGGGGGTCTTACTTTATTTGGATGTCAGAATTGCAATTTGAAAGAGCTTTGAGGCTGACCTTTTTCATACAGCGGTGACAGAGTGGGGATAGGCGGCTGTCACTGGTGCGGCTCCACGGGATGGCCTATTCATTCCATTGCGACAGATAGACATTTTAATGACACAGCTCGCACTAAGAATAGCTCAGTCTTGTCGCTTAGCGTTGATTGTGGAGTACTCTCCGAACCGGACGTTCACTGAAACACATCGCATTTACAGGATCACAGGATTTACGGCAATGAAAAAAACTATTAGAATGACGGTACTTGTATGCGTTAGGTACAGCTCCAACAGTTGCAATTCTAAGAGAGGCCCTGATCTATAGCACAAGTTATACTTGGATTGAACTTCAAACTACAACGGCTACTTTCAAACTAAAATAATGACCCAGATCCACAAAATAATAACAATGGGAACATACAAAAATAAAGCGGTTGAACCATACAGCTCAACAAATGTACCCCATGTCAAGAGCCGACCTCTCTGGCATAGTGGTGATCGCTGATGACGGTTCTGCTGATAAGGATGCCCATAATTGAGCATTTCATCCGTTTTAATATATACCATACCCCTAGCAGATTAGCCCGCCGTCTCAAATTGTATTATCACTTACCACTTGGTGAGTTTGCAGTCAAGGACTAAGTTGTACGGGAATAAAATGAGATAGGCCCCCCGAGTGCCGCAGTGCACTGCCGCTGCCTGCCTACCTCGCTGCCATATGTAGCTTTCTTAATAATGAGCAAATAATCACTTACATTCTTCTCACAGAAAGTCCTAATAAACTTTAATGAGGCGGTGGAACTAGATTTGAACAACTCATCAAACAGTTATTCAAATAATCAATAAATTGTTAGTGTAATCAGTTACGTTGATGGATTATGCGCGTGTTCCCATCGAGTGTGCGAGTATTGTGCGCCATGATTAATATAACGTACTGATACACCAGTAAATGGTTAGCCGTTGTCTCAATGTTGGAAAATGGTTTAATCCTCGACATTTAAGTGGCTAGATCAGCGTCAATTAACCGATTGCCTTTCAACTCTGTTCAGTTACTAACCAAAAGGGGTGACTATATCAAATCCAAAATGGTTATTTATGAAAGTACACGTTTGTACATATAATTCTAAAGTAATATAACTATTAAGTCAGCTCCCTATTTTGCGTTAAGGAGCAAATCTATCTCCATCACATACGTTATGACATGGTTGCTAATTTTGTATGAGCATTTATCTAAATGTGTAAAAGAGGATATGCGGGTAAAAGGTGTGGGTAGTAAGGTGACGGCTGATAGAAGTGAGTGGAAGAAGAAGACGTGTTGTGCCGACCCCACATGATGAGGGATAAGGGCAAGAAAAAGAAGAAGAATGATCTGCAAAAATCCATAAAATCATTAAAATTAAATACGTACATTTAAAGCTTTCATTCGAGCAAAGGGTTTTTGAGGTCTTCTTTATAAATATATCTGCTACAGTGGCTCACTACTATATAAAAAAGTTTCAAATTATCCTGTCCAAAATCCTTGTTTACAAAATGGAGGTACTTGGATAAGCCTTCAACTTTAAAACTGTTTCTAATATCAATTGCATCATTCTCTTTCATTAACTGCTTCCTAATTTTGCGTTTTAGCGTTATTCGTTCACCATCTACTACTACTTAACTTTAATTAAATGTGTAATCTTACAGCGCCTCCAATTAGACAATATGATCATGACTAAGTATTACAACAGATATATTTTTGAAATCACCATAATGCCCACGCAGCGAGCTCGTGGACTACCCAAGAGCTCAGCAGCGGCCCGGTGCAGTGGTGGCCTGAAGTATAAAAGTCTCCATTACATGAAGTGGCAAACTGGCATATCTCGGCAAAGTAGTGAGCAGCATCTTTTGATCAGCGCCACTCGTCGCGGCCGCGCCGGGAGGGCCCTCCACTGCACTCTGCGCTCGTTAGCGGCCAATGCGGACCCGCCGCGGACCTTTTGTACGTGTCCGAGTGGCTGCGGCATTGTCGCCTCTATCGACTTCGCTGAGTGATACGCAGAAGATCTTGCACTCAGGGCACACGCACACAGCTTATTATTGCCCCTCTTTTTAGTCGACATCGTTCTCCTAAACACCAAGGTGGGTACTGCCAGTGTTAAGAGACATTTTATTTAATTATTTTCCCAAGAGCAGACCAACCTGTTCGCGCAGCGAGTCAAGTCAAATAATTCTATCAGACTTGTGACTTATGACCAATAAATAGGATCGGATAGTGTGAAAAGATCCTCACTTCCTCTTTAATTCTTCCAGTCAAGAGGAGGAGCCCATTTTGTTGAATTAAAGTTCAATATACTTGACGGCGGCGGTGCGCGCGTGTTTACAGTTGGCAGTAAACTGTACACTGTACAGGTTAAGTATTGTTTGCATTCCACGGGTCGGCCGCGCGCTTCTTCTGAGATTAACTTCTATTGATGTTTTCTTCCCCGAGTATATTGCTCCCATCACTAAATTAGTTTTGGGAATAAAAGCATTAGTTTGAACAGTCGTTAAAGGTGTTGATATCGTTTACGTGGTGATGTTCTGCGGCTGAGAGCGCTATCCCACCATGCACACAACTTAAGCAGCATTACAAAATACTGTTTGTTCGTCGTCAAACAAGTTTTTTGGGCTGTGACAATATGGACATGACATAGCATTCCAAAGTTGTTAGGATATTTTTTTTTTCATTTCATATTAAAATCATGTCTTTGTGCACGTATTTTAAAGTCATACCAGTGCAAATATACTGCAACTCGATGTTTTAAATAAAGAAAAAATATCATCAACATCAGGATCGACCCATTCTCGGCTCACTACAGAGCACGGGTCTCCTCTCAATATGAGAAAGGTTTGGCCATAATCCACCACGCCAGCCATGTGTAGATTGGCAGACTTCACACGCCTTTGAGAACATTATAGAGAACTCTCAGACATGCAGGTTTCCTCACGATGTTTTCGTTCACCGTTGAAGCAAGCGATATTTTTTTTTTTTTGAAACGCACAATCCTTCGAAAAGTTAGAGGTGCGTGCCCGGATTCAAACCGTTGACCTCTGATTAGGAGGCTGACGCCCAAACCACTAGGCTTTAAGAAAAAATATATTATGACGAGAATGCAATAAATGGTCTTGCAAGTACAATTCAAGTGATACGAGAAGATAAGTTCCCTTCGACTCAATCGCAGATAATCTCGTTAAAAGTTACTGCTAACTGGGTCCTTTTTATATCCCAGTGTAAAGTGTCAATTAGCGAAACTTTTTAATTACCGGCAGCGTGTCGACTACGGCGCCAAAGAATGGCCTCACTGTGGAGGTGGTGGATGGAGCATAGTGTACTGTTATAATAACAAAGATAAAATATCTTTAGAAAGACGGCCGCGGCGTATTATAAAGTGGGAGGTTCGATTGCCGGTGTGGTTCTGGCTTGGCAAATCTTGGAAAATCGACTAGTACTGAACTGACAAAGTAACAAACATTTAATGGTTATTTCAGATTTACAGTCACAGAATTAGATGTTGTGTATTTGTTACTCAATTAATAACTTGACAACTCTCAATTAAATTAGACACACGGAAGAGCATACTTTCCTGGATTAACGAAATATCACCCGCGTCTGCTGGACAAGGGCCTTAGTACTCAGTTTGGTAGGAGAATACAAGCAGTTAATGATCTTAACGTGTGGAATTAAGGAACAATATCCGGTTGCGGGCGTTGTTTTATATTACTATAATCTCCAATAGAATTTTGTCCAAATATCCAAAACATGCTTTAAGTACTACATCTCGAGAAGATGAACTTCAGCAATTTGATAACACGTTACCAACAAATGGCGGCTATAAACCGCTGGTCACTAGACCACTAACGGCGTCGCCGCGCTCGCATTCCGCGCCGCTCCGGCTACAAATGGTCCGTCGTGTAGACTGCAGGCCCGGGCGCGGCAAGGACTGTTCATTGAGGGGATTCTTCACTCCATTTGTTTCAGTACCATTTGTCAGGAAGTGTACTATAACACTGCATGCTGTGATCATAATCATCAGAGCCCACTGAGACGCGAAGGAGCAGCGTGACGCAGACAGAGTGAGAATTATCTGACTTGAATGTCGCTAAATAGCAGTCTAAAACGGAATCTTACTCACCGGATGAGGCATTTGCTAGCATTTAATCCATAATACACTATTACACTAGTAACTCTATGGCTGAGGTCACAGTTATACACGACCAACCGGTGGGCATTCAGCGCTTGGCGGGGATTAGGTTTCATAAAGGATTTTTAAATTTCACGGTATTGTGTACCGCAACAGAGTTCATATTTTTCTTTCTTCTAATACTATTTATAGGATTATTCCTTTTGTACATTTTATTTTGATTGGGTTTGCTTCGCTTTGAGTGCCATCTGTTGGCTGCAGAGAACCGACCGATGGCATCATTGGCATTGGCGGTACAATTTGACTGATTAATTTACCACGGCTCAATCCGCCAATCATCCGATATCAGCACCATTTACAGTCAATATACATTTTCAAAGTTTATCTCCTGAACACACCTACAATCTTGTACCTTTTATAAAATCGCAACACTCTCGTCTTACAAAGAAACGGCAAGATGGCTGAGGTCGGCGTCGCCGGCGCTGCGCTGGCATTCATATAATAATTCTCAGTTTTAATTAAACAGGACGTCACGTCCGCGGTGAATGACTTTTATGTTCAACATACACTTTCAACCTCCTGTGCAACGAACATTTGTTCTGCACAATGAATAGCAGGTGTAACCGGTGACAAGTAAAAGGAACGCTCCCCGTTTTGCTCATGGATATGGTTACTGGATGCCTCTCAATTGCATTGCATTTAGAAAAATGTACTCATCGCGTAGTACATCTAGTATGAACAACACACATGACAGAATAGGTGCCCAGGGCAATGAATCTAATCGTAGAACGCTTGAAATCACGTAGAAATCGTGATATCGCAAGCGTTGATGCGCTCTGCCGTGTCAGTTTAGTGGTAGATAGTTGTAGTTTTATTACGAAAGAGATGATGTTCCGCCAATCACAAACTACAATTAATGACAGCATTTACAAAAACGTCTATTACATCACAGAGCTGACGACCGTTTTATGACCTTTTTATCAATTCTTACAAATCGAATTGTAAGAATTGATATATAAACATTAACAGACTCTTATCCTTTTTGGAAAGTATCTATTCTGTAACAAAATATAAAAAATGCAGTGATATAAAGCGATAATAGGAATTATTACAACCAAATATTAGCTAAACTTAAAACTTAAAGTTGTCATTTATATTATTTATCTTATACCTAGTTTTGAAAAGTAATCGGCTTTCATATTTTACGTGGCACGTGCTATACCTAGACTTATTCAAAATTAAATAAAGCGCGTAATATTAAATTAAATTAAGAAGAGCGTGCTGTGCGCTTAGCTTCTTAATTTCTTATATTCAATGAGGAACTACTTTGTATGAATTCTTTTGGAAAATAACTTGGATCATTGCATTTACAAATATAACAATACACAGCCTAAAAAGAAAATAATATTATTTACTTCATATAATACAATGCAGTTTGCAAAAGAATCATATTTTTAAAATGATATTTTTTATCGGTTATCTGTAAAGTTTTAATTAAATTAAAGTAAATTACGAATCATGGTGTAAAATGCAATTTAATATTTTTTTATTAACATTTAATATTCGAGTGCAAATTTTAAAATCCAATTATAACTTATATTTAAATGGGAGTGCGTTGATCAGAATTTTTCAATTCCATCCATCGCGGCGCACAAATTGTCGTATATTTATTGAGCAGCTGCAGTAAATCATTTTAAGGCCGGTCGCGTCGCGCCCGCCCGGCCCGCGCCCGGCCCTCGCCCGGCCAGCGCCCGGCCTGCATACGACATGCAAACTGCATATTTTTATTCATCCGTCCCCAATAATTTAAAATAACTGTCTTGAAATACATTTGGATATACGACCGCCATCTGCAGCCCGCCACTGCGCGAGCTGCGCTCCTGGCGTCCTGCCCGCTGCCGCGCACACTAAATATAGTAGTCTTAATTTACTACCAGTTAGCTCCTGACCGCAACATCACCCGAGCGAGAGTTATGATTCAGTCTAAGATGGCAGTCATGTTAAACCCATAGCCTTGATCGGGTTCTAGGCAGCCTACCCAAACGCATATTCGCTTTTAACTAATCACGGCCGCAGCCTTCCTACTCGTAGATACAAATATTCCTAAATCAACTTGCACAAAATAATCCGTATTCATAAATAGTGCAGTTAAATATTTAATAAATACAAAACAACGTAATTCGTCACATTTGTTGATCGTATAATAGATACATTCTAATAACACCACAATTATTTGAATAACTCGGCCGAATTGCTGTCAAAATATCCTACTCAAGTATGCACTGTGTTTTATGTTTTTAATTATTTGTTACATTTGTACTGGTATCTCTATAATTTAAAATAAGTAGGAAATAATATCACATGTAACAGTAAGCTGTGTGACATAAAATTTCATAACGTCATTATATCTTCAAGAGCCTAGGGAGAGGCTTTCCTGAAAATGAGATGATTAACTAGTATCAAAATATTACGCAGTTTTTACAATAATAGCAAAACATGTTCTAGTTTTCGGTGATTTTTATTTTATTCTAAGTATATTTCTTTCAGACTTTTTCATGTATGCTTACATTCAATAAAACTTGATTAGCAGCATTAAATAAAACCCAGGCTGAAAGAGAACGTTGGTAAACACTAACAGATAAACGTCACTTCCGACTCGATAGGGTTGTACATGTAAATCAGCTGTGTCCAATACATTTTAAGGCCTTCAGTACTTTAGTGGTTCCATGGGTTATAATAAGTATCTCAGTACTATATAATAAGGTATCTACCTAATTATGTATTATAGTACTGAGCTCCCAACATGTAGGACGATTTCCCTCTCTCGCGCCAGAATGGACAATATGGCGATGACCTATGAAAAGTAGCAGACAAAGTCTGCATGCGAAGAGCCGGAGACAGGACGAGTCGGCGTTGCTTCAAACAGACCTCTGTCCGGCCGTGCATACATGTTGCCTGATGATGTTTGTTATATCACCCCTTTTCGGGCGGACGATCTGAGTGCTACCTTTATTAATAGACGTTTAACACAGAATAAATAAGCAAATATCATGTGTTGTAATTGCACCAAATAAAGCAGTTTCTCTTTCTATCAAAAATCTTTATTTAGCAACTTTATTCAGTAATCTTTACATGAGGAGAAGCAACTGTGAACACAAAGTTTCGATATTAAAATACGCAGTGACAACTAAAATATCATTAGTATTCATATATATATATGAAATGCGATAACCTATTACTATTCCGACAGAGAAATGATAAAGTTTCTATATGGTTCAGTCGTTCACGCGCACACGCATACGTGCCCATGACTTTTTGCCATATTGTCATATTTTTTAGGTTACTTATAACAGGTACCTACTATTAGTCAAGTATTGATGATATTTATTTTAGTTGGTGTCCTGGACTCCTTTCAAATTACCTTGTACAGTCAAAAATCCAAAACTGGTTAGCCAAAGGTTAAAAGTTACGAAAAACATATTATAAGCAGCATACGTCCGTGGTAGGACATGTCGGTATATAGATCCCAAGATGACGTAGGCGGCGTGTACCTCCCTCCGGGCCGGCGCTGCTTCAAGCCTGGCCGCGCGCTGCTCGCTCCACTGGATATTTCCTGTGACGTGTTCCTCGCTATATAATGTCTATTTATAGTGATTCAATAGAAGCTCTATCATTATTATTAAAGCATTACATGTATCAGATATAAAACTATTTATTATACTGAATTGTTTACAAGACAATTGATAAAAGTATATTTAACCTACTAGTAGTTAGTATATTTATTTACTTGAATGGGTTTCTTGTACTATTATTATAATTCATACTGAATTTTAACCAAAAATACCCTAAAGACTATAAAATAATTTTACTCTGTTTGTCATTCTACTGTAATCAATGTTGAGAAATTACAAATTAATCGACATTATGAACAAAATCATACTTTTATAAAATTGAGCTAAAACTGAAAAAAAAAAACTGAACAAATCAATATTTGTGTTTAAGTAAAAATGTTTTGATTTAACTGCGGAAAACTATTCTATGCTTCCATACAAGTAGGGGGCACCCGATGGTCGCCGGCTCGGCGCCAACTGTCGACGGATTTCGTTTCAAACAGTTTGAGGCTGAATGCAATTCCTTTGCGATGCTGGTAAATGGCGTTGCAGTTGACAGTGGAAGTTTTTATGAAATTTCGATTTTACCCCGAGCTGAGGCGATGCTGATTTGCTGTGGAGTTACCGTGTGCGACAATCTTAACGCTTAGAGTTATTAATCGATCTAACCCAGAGTCTTTAGATGGCAATAAATTAAGTCGTGAAATTGGGCATTAGGCTACACATACACACATAATAATTATGAAACTGTAAGCCACTCAACACTAATTTGGAAACTCTTACTGCCTACGAGATACTATTTGCAAATTAAAGCGTGAAGTAACCAGTCATGCGTGAGATGGCTGAGGCGAGCACCTCGCGTGCCTTCCGGTAGTCGCTCTCGAGTGTCGAAACACTACCCAGGTACCATCTCAACAAATAGCGCTAACGTTGTGAGGTTGTAAAAGTTAAAAACGAGATATATCACGTCAATAAGGGATATGATCATGACGAGTCAACGTTGAGGCGATAGACGATGCATGACTCCGAAGTTTCAAACATCTCTGCTAAGCTGTCTGTGTATCGGCACGAAATATATTTCAGAGCACCTCTAGATTATATGACAAAGAAACAGACAGGTGCGTGACTAAAATAGTTGATTTCGTGGCGAGGTTTTCTATTTTATGATACGTTACCAGAGAGTAGTAAAAGAACATGACACAAAAGTAGTTTTTCTCGCAAATTGAATCTGCCACGAGATGCTCCGCTGCCAGCTCCGAGTCCTGTCCCGGCGGGCAGTTACGGGCCCGGGCGCGCGAGCGGGCCGCTCCCCGCGACCACACGGTAGATAGTGATGCGGCCTCGGTGGATATTGCTGAACCACAATTACAGGTATCGGAGATGATGGAAGGGCATTTCACATCTCTGCGGCTCGTTTTAGAAAAGAGGAAGCGTAGGATAGGCTGATAACGAGTGTTGTGACTTATTTTTTGTTCACCGATTAGGTTAACTGATACTAAGCCCTCAGCCTTCCAAGCCAAAATTGTACTAATAATACAGTCATCGTCGTGACCGGTTCAGTTATTATACCAATCACTGTCACTTGTGACGTACTGACCACCAGCAGCGAGAATGTTTAAGCCCGTGGGTGACCTTATACTACACCTTATCTTTAATTATTAGATCATATTTTTAAGTGCGTATTTGTAAAGTTATTTTTTTATAAAAGATTAATCCACTGTTATTCAGATTGTAGTTTACGAATTTATCGTATGTAAAATACATACTATGCTATGAATGAAAATGTTTTTTTTTTCAAAAACACGATTGGATGATTTTACATTTTTTCGATAGTACCGTGTAATAATCATGTCTCGTGGGTACCTTGTTCGCATTAACAATAAAAAAAAAACTAAATTTTGTATTTAACATATATATTTTATTTAAATAAAGTAAACATTTTAAATTAGATGAACAAGAAAAGTGCATAATAACAGATCAATAAAACGGTTGCTTGTCACGGAGTCCTTAGTAGAACTGGCAGTGGCAGTATTGTCCGATGTTACAGTCCTCAAACCTATAACTTCTGGCACCGCATTTGTCAGTTCCTGTCTGAGCCGTCCCGTCCCGGGCGGCTGTCAAAGTTTCCGGGGCCGCTGCTGTCGCCGTGCCGTGCGCCGCAGGACGGGGCGGCGGCGCCAGCATCACTTGTGCACAGCCACAGTTTAGCTGCACTTAGGTCCGCCAGCTGCGTCTCTGTTGTACGGACTCAGGAAATAAAAGAGAAAGGTGACAAAACGATTACCTTTAATTTTGAATAAATATGACTGAATCTGACAGAATTGAAACACTGCAAAGACGAACTTAACTTGAGCGAAGTAACTGTACAGTATTAATTAATACTGTTCTTTCGGATAAACGTAATTAACCTTTTAGCTGTATTAAATGTGTATGGGTTTACTGATTTGTAATTGTGAGTTATGTGAAAGTAGCTCTACGTTAGTAATTGACTATATTTGACTCTTCGGGTTATCACCAGTCATATGATGTGCTCACTTTTGTAAATGCCCGCCAAATAGTGTCCAAGAAGTACTTACATTAACACAGAATAAGAAGATTGTAATAAAAAGCAGCTTTAATTACATAAACATAATCCTGTAATTCTAAACTCTTGTAAACTCAGCCGATACTGAACCTAAAAAATTCACCAAGCGCGTTTCATCGCGCCATGTTTAAAAATGAGCTGGCGACTCCGATAACAAATAACAAAATCGTTGGTAACATATCTCTTCAATTTGGACAATTACCTAGCTGCAGCTCTTGCTGATTATACCTCAGTGTTGCATACATATCCAAAATTTTGGGCAGTACTGTGTCCAGTTGTCTATATAATAATAATAATAAATTCATTTATTTGCTATAAAACATGGGTACAGGATAACAGATGTAGTTATAAGATACATATATGGAACCAAACATGTTTTGTCTTTACAGGCGTGCAAAATATTTTAAGTCAATTAGAACTGTTACATAGATTATACTTAAGGAAAAAAATAATGAGAAAAAAAACAATCATTGAAATGAAATTAATTTAAATCTAATGTCATATCTTATAATGCAATGTCAATGTTACAAAAGTTATCTGGTCGCATAAACTCTCATGTCGTCTTGCTTATTTAAATTTAATTTAATTTTCAAATCTCTAACCAGCTTGGAACAAATGGAGGATGTAAATAGCTCAAACTATTCTCGCCTATAAGAGGTGGGTTGTCTCATTTTAAAGTAATCATCAATGTCATAAATATATATCATCATGTAATAATTTATTAAACATAAATGTTTTAAACCTATTGAACGTCATTTCTTTAACATTATATGATAAATAGTTCTATACTTTTATTGCCATACAGTATACATTTTTGCTGTAGACCTTCAAACGCTGCATTGGAACTTCTAACTTATATTTATGCCTGTCTAATTCATGGTTACCTCGTCGTCACGATGTACCTCACTGTAAGCCTTAGAAATATGTTCATAGCGGACGGGAATTACGACCACAAACACGTGTAGTGCCCCAGTGCCGCCGCACTGTGCGAGTGGAGCGGCCGCCTGTGCCCGTCTTATCGCAATAACTGACACAGCACCAGTGTCTGCAGCGCTGCGGCGGCGGGCTGGCCGTCGCGGCCAACACTAGGATTTACATTCGTTAACATTTAGGACGCCGCGCTGTGGCGCTGTGTTGCATTAAGTATGACGAGTTGTCTGTGGGGTGCCAACTGATAAGGTCTAGCTCTCCATTATATTTCATATTAGCGCAAATTTCCACTTTCCCGTTTCCCGTGGTATTTAAGATTTGCTCTGTGAAGTACTTTCCTAATATGACAGAAATAATTCCTGCGTAATTCGTTTCCAGCACCAAAACGGAGCCAAGTCTAAAAACGGTCCCATTAAAAATCTCCTGATCAATAAATATTATATAATTCGAATGGATAATTAATTACAAATATAAAATTGTAAAAATGATTTAAATGCTTTCCAATAATGCCTACTAAAATTCCATTCAGTTATATACCAGTTCTTTTAAAAAAGGCTGCAGATTATTTAACCAGCTTTATATTATTGTATACATTAAATTACAAGCGTTTTCTTGTTATTGGAGAAACTTTCCATGTTGGTTTAAGATATGGATGATATTTCGGGCACCAAGGCCCAAAAAAAATAATGACGTCTGACCTTTGGTCATATGCAGCAGATGCCGCCTGTGGCACGAACGCGTCCAGCGTCACTCCGACTTGCTATTGCAATATAGCAAGTCGAAGTGAGAAGAGTCCTGTCCCGTCAAATAAAGCTCTGTGTTTCCACTCTAAGAACACTTACTAAGAGCCATCTAAGCCGCTGAGCTATTCCGCGCTCCAACTAAAATCTAAGACATAGACTTAAATTGGTGCTCCACTATCCTCGTTAGTGCATTTCAAGGACCTACAAATAAAGTTACGACACATAATCGAGTTCCGCAACACTCTCGCGGCAATTAGGACGCATTGAGGGGAATTCCGGCGCCGGGCGACTTCCGAGAGCTCCCCCGCCGCGGCAGCAGCCGGCCGCAGCCCGCAGCGCCGCTCCTCCGCAATAAGACGTCAGCTAACTGCAACGGTGCAAACTTGTACTTCAGGTACATAGTTTCGAAGCGCATTTGAAACCTTCGTAACTTCAGCTCTGCGCTAACGAATGCGGAATTTGGTCGTCGCGGCGCTTCGCAACGATACAAATAATAGGATTTAAAATAAAGACACAACTGAATTCTTTCCGAGCCTCGGAGAGCAATGAGCCATCGGTCCTAGTTATTACGGCCAGGATCATCAAAGCACTAATCCCTCCCCTCTAGGGGGGCTAGTGCTAAAAACGTATAAAAACCTGCGGGTGTGGGTCATCATCATTATTACTGTTTAATCATTATATTATGATTAAATCGGAAAAATATTGCCCTTAAAATTAAATAATTAAATCCGAATAAATTAGTCCGAATAGTTCGTGAGATTAGCACGTTCAACCGACACATACTTACTCTTTAGCTTATTTATATTACATAGTAGTGATATCAGCCGCGCGTCGAGCGTAACTCGATGTATGCTAAGTGTACCGCAGTATTGATGTTTTTGTGTATTCATGTTATAATTACTGTCCCGTAAACTACGGCTTGTGTTATCAAAAAGACATTCGATACGGTGTAGGTGTCGCGTATCAACGATATTGACATGTCAACAATAGGTTTCGTGTGTCGCGCATTTACTCTCCGCGACGCACGCTCCGACCTCGGAATACAACAGGCTGATTGAGGTGAATTGACGTTATTTTTTTATGTTATTCCAATGGCCATTTTATTAGGACCTAATAAAACAGGTATTCCAGAAATCTGGAGTAATCATCAATATACCGTGCCTTGCTTTAGTGTTATCTACTAAAATGTCAAGTGAAGGAGATGTTACAACAGTGACACAACTTTGAGAATGAGACCTACGGCAAAACTAATTAAATATCGTAATCAAAACGAAGCCTGCGCACACTGTGCGCATACCACGTCACGCGCGGACCGCTCGCGAAGCCCGAAACTTAATAGTGGGCAGGAAGAATTTGTAATCCCATGAAAACAAACAAACACCTATTTATTATAACTATTCTGTAAAAGATTAGATCGTTTAGTGTCCAAAATCCTGCGAAGCTCTCTCGATTTGAAACAGAACCTAACGCCTTAAATAATGCATGCATAATGACTATAGGATGATGATGATTCAAAAACTTCAAGCTATTCAAGTATATAATCATTAAAAAGGGTTAAGAATTCGCGGTCAAAAGAATGCAATAACTGTCAATTTGAGCCCCGATTCGAACGCTGTGCTTCGAGATCCGCAGTCGAACCCTTGCGGAGAGACGAGGCCGGGCGGCGGCGCGCGCCGAGCACTGCTCCGGCGGGGCGCGCCGGGCCCGAAAGATCTTTAAATAAATACGGACTTAATTAAAATACCTGCCACTGCGGGAATAACTTCCCCTTATTAAAATTTGCATTCCGTTCTCTTTTAGCGAGCGCTGCTTATTTACCGTATTTTATGAGCGGCGGCCATCTGCTCTCCATTTTTTCCTTTTAATGAGATATTTGCAATTTTATCCCTTAATAATTTAACCAACCTTAACTTTTATTCTCCATTTGGAAATATTTTTTATGTATTACCCGAGAATGTATGTACTGCGTTATGGCGTTGAGAACAGTCTCCCTGCATATGACTCAAAAGGCTAATTAAAAACTGATTGGAGTTATTTATGATTCCTTAACGAATAGAGAGCGAAACGCACAATTAAAATAACATCTTACCCAACTTTGAGACCGGTTTCGGTTTGTACGAATAAAAGGAACGACTTAACGTGCTCTGATTAGTGGACTACAGCAATATTTTGAAACGCAAAAGTCATCAACTCATACAATTACGAAGAAAATTCAAAACTCAAAATAGCTTTATTGATAGCATATATATCATATATTAAAAAAAAAAATTGTGACATGATGATGGTAAAAGCACTCGCCAACTTAAAACTGAAACTAGGAGGGTTCGAAACATGTATAAGTCTAAGAAGAAACCCACAACAAACTTAGCTGGAGATCAAAAATAATATTCAATTAGCTGTGAAGTTAGAGCAATTCAGACTCAAGCTTTTTTATCGTTTATATAATTTTTAATATCGTATAAAACTTTACGTTACGTTATGTTTTTATAAAACGTAAGCTCTATAATTACATCTTACATTTTATAAAAACTTTGAACTTATTTATAGTCATCTCCAAGAGTCTCGAGTCACCGTACAGTGTTAACAGTACGTCTACTTTGTGATATGTGAATGTGACTGTGTGTCCTGCGATGTGTGTCGCAGTTATTTCGAGTTTCGTCAGGATTGCTAAAATTGATATATTTTCGAACCTGGTCTGAAAGTGACCAGTGGAAACTAATGAAGCAATGAAGCAAAACCAATGGTGATATCAGCACGGCGGCAGTTCAGTGAGAGTGCACGCTTGTAATGTTTAATTAGTTTTCAATTCGGCCGCCGCTGCAGTTGCGGGGCGTAATGTAATGCTGGCAGCGGCCGCGGCGGTCATTGAATTTGCCCAACTTTGTAGCGGCTCAGGCTCCGGCGCCGAGCCGAGGTCACGAGTTCAGGAGTTAAGTATTCCGGCCGGATTCGTTGCGTGCACTGCGAAGTTTTTTCGGTGAAACTCGCAGACCTCGTTGTGGAAACTTCGAGGTTATATTACTGAACAGGCAGCAACTAGCTTTTTATTTAAGGCACCTGAATAGTCGATCCGACTCGACTATGGAGTCGACTATGGATCACTAGTTCACCTATTGGGTTTAAATATCGGTCAAATTAGTCAGTCTATAACAATATTTTTTTTAAATCAGCCTAATGTCAATATCGTGACTGACACAGAAGGCCTTCTCTCTGGTACGTGCTTAGACGCGCCCACTTGTTGTTGTAGCCTTGCATCTAACCCTTTAGTCTCCTTTGAGCGAGAAAGCCTGTTGGGCCACATGAACACAGATGATGATGCCGTAACGAAGGCAATATGTTTGTTGGATGTTAATTTTCTTCCATTGTTAAAACCTCTAACCACATGCAGCAGTGTATTCAAAAAGTCACCGGCAAGCTTCCGTGCTAGTGAGTGACGTCACAATCACAAGTTACCCCCGTCGCGGTTTATTTCCGCCGTCCCCACACAACACAACTGTCGCGACGTAACTGCCTCGGGGGCAATTAAAAATGCAATTTACGTCCCAAATTGTTGCTAATTAAATGGAGAGCTTCGTTAATAGCCCCCCCTCCCCCCACCCGACCCGCCCCCACCCACGCACTCCGCTTTTAATTCGTAATAACATTACCTTTTAGGCTGCGAGGCCCAGTGATTCATGTTTGCTCTGTAATCAGCGAATCAAAGAGCGCGCCGGCGAAGGCGTTCGAGTCTCGTAATGACGACGCGCAGGCGGCTGGGGCTCCGCACCCAACAGATCGCGTCGGGGAACTGCGCTGCGGGACAGGTCGCGGACCTGCCGAATCTTGTGATCGGTCCCGATTTCCTTGCCACCCCCGCCCCCTCATATCGGACCAGCTTGCAGTTCACTAAATATGGAAATGTGTGACCTAAAGCCACACATAAAAATATAAGTATTTAAGAAACAACAATTGTTTTACCTGTTACGTAGCAGATGTGAAATTGATATATTTTTATAGAGAAAGATATTTAAGAGCGGGTATATGGCGTATTGTGCTTCTCTGTTTCCCGCCATAATACTTCACCGAATTAGAAACGGCGAGGGACACATTGTGTTAAAAAAATTAAACAAATACTCATAACAATTAGAATTTCAATAAATCATTTCTATTGTGATTATTAAAGTAAATTATCATTTTCGACACGTCAACTATAAGGCCAACAAATATCTTGGGAATCGAAAAACAAACTTGCACCTATAAATAGGTACAGTTTTGGTGAAAAACCTTACAATAAAAAGAAAACCACTGCGTGCTATATAATATTATGCTAATATCTCTTATCTCGTAGTACGTTTCAAGATTTACACCAGCTCCGGTGCGATTGGCTCGCGAAGCGTTCTGGAGTCACATGGCCCGCGCTGCGGTTCCGCTAAGCTCACAGCCAGACGATTTAACACCTTAAAAAGCGATTAGGACGTAAAGTGGAAGCCAGCACAATTCCGACACCGTTTCTGCGGAGTAACAGAATCAGGTCGCCGGCAGGCGCTAATCTTGATCAGGGCTGAGTCGGCGCCGCGCGCTGGCGCTCCGCCAGCCCGGCGCACGTTCAATTAAGCCCAGCGTTCTGTTCGTCCAAACATGTTGTTCAAAAATGTGTCACCTTCGCGTGAACTAACATGCTGCGGTGCAGGGATCGGAATGTGAACGCAGATCCTGCGACCTGGTTGGCAACTTCACGATCCCGCGCGCGTTACTAAATCGCGAAACACATACCTACATTCTATACACATTGCCACTTATTCGCTTTGAAACCGCAGTACGGTTACGTTGCGAGGTCGCCAGCAACAGCGAATAAAATCGATCCAAATCAAAAACCTTGCTCTAAATAATTTTTTCTCATTTACCTCCTTCACATTCTCAATGTCAATGTCAAGACATTTCTATTTATTTACTCTTCTGATATGGACACTGCTTGTCAGTTTGGCAGATATAGATGTGTTAAAGTAATAACATGTTTCCCTAATTGTAGAATGCTCTTTAGATCTGAGATGTATCTGAGATGTAAGTGCGCTTACTTTAAAAGTGGAAGTAAAGTGCAGACTCATTAGCAATGCAGTGAGTGCTTTAGCCTTTTATTGGTCGGTCAAAGGTTCAAATCCCGCCGGTGGGCAATATATATATTTTTAACTTTGTTCGAGTTACCAGTCCAAGATGCACCAAGACCGATTTAGTGTTTTATATATATATAACACAGTACAAAACGACTGGGGCTTCGTGAACCGCCAAAGCTCACCACTCAGCATCCCTGCTCCCTCGGCATGACGCATAAGCCAAAGCTGTAAGTTCCCCGCATAGCGCCTTGGCTGGCTCTAGCGACTCGACGCGTGACTCGTCGGGCCGCCCGTTGGCGTATCTCATCAAAGTTTTCCCACTACCTCCCAAGTTAAACAAGAATCTCCAAAGTTATAATATCAAATTACTGTTCTTTTAAACATATTCATATTCTAACTACTGGGTAAAATTCTAATTTTCTTGCATGTAATAATGCTGATATCACTAACTCAAAACTATACTAAATAACAAACTTATACACGTAATTATATATTTTTTATACTTGATGTGAAGATGCAACAATTCGGAAGAAACCATACATAGATATATGGCCGCATACAGGACGTATTGGGAACCTACACAGAAACCCCTACAGAATAGATAGTTCCAAATAACTTGGCTCCTCAGGTAGCCGCTAACCAAGCTCCAATTATAGCGCGTCAGGCGACCTGCCGCAGCCTTTGTGTCGTAAGACGCTGAGCTGGTCGTGTGGAGCGCACTCCAGCGGCTCGGAGACGCTCGTACCAAACTGTGACACACTTATGTGACGCCGCCTCATTGCGAGTTAGCGAGTCGGCCCGTGGTTGTAACCATACGGTTTAGTTTAGTGTTTTCTTCTCTTCTCATTTATTATTTTCTACGAGATCCGTCCAGCACAGATTGGAACATCTCGGACGGTCTGGGTTCTTTTTAGAAAATCTTTCACTTCTCCAATGAGAGAGCTCTGTGACTCTAATACCACTAGAATTTGATGCCGATAGTTTCCAGTATATAAATGTGAATCCTGCGGAGATCGAACCATCGAGCGAATACCCTCCGATCTTTTTCACATCCAACATCGACGATCGAAATAGTTTTAATACGTTTACATTTATGACGACCTCCGTGGGGAGAGCGTGCGCTTTCGCATTATCAAGTTGGAGGTCTTGGGTGGGAGGCTTCGGCCGTGGCCAGTTACCTCCCTACTGACAAAGACATGTCCCCAAGCGATTTAGCATTCCGGCATGATATTGCATAGAGACCAATAAGGAGTATGGTAGAGTAGCTTACCATACCTACCCCCAACTGGTTAGCCTGCTACCATCTTAGATTGCATCACCATTTACCATCAGGTGCCGTTGCCGTCAAGGACTAAATTGTATTGTATACAACAACAAAAAACACACGTGTGTGTGTTTTGAATCCACATACTAGATGTACGCAGAGGAATTTAAATTTATGACATGGCATCTCAGTGATCTATTTGTCGTCCGCCGCAGTGCAGAGCTAATTGCCGAAGTGGCTGAAATACCTGTCCGTTCAATATCATGGCTTGTGGTGGCCGAAGTCAAAGTACGCGAGAGTTCGCCCGTGCCTTGTAATGCACAAGATTGCGTCGCCCGTGTGTTTGTCGCAGCCCGCGGCGAGTCGCAGCAGAAGCCCAGCTCCGCGCTGTGGGAAGACGCCGGTGCTGCTGCAGCAGCGCTTACTGCATACAAATAACTAATGTTCCGATCACTCATTTAAACATTGAATTGCAAAGTTAGTTACGATATTAAGATGACATGTTAATTTATAAGTCTATAAATTATCCTACATATAATAAAAATGTGGATGTTTGGATGTTGACTGAATCACGCAAAAACGGCGGAAAGGACTTGGATGAAATTTGCCATGCTGGCTGGTTTTTATCCGAATTCCTTAAGAATGGATGGAAAATTGAAAATTAATTACGAGCTAAGCCGCGGGCAGATAGCTTTGAAATGTGGTATGCATGTCACCTAGGCTATGGAAAAGTACATGAATTTTCTACACCAATCTCTCAAATTGTTCCCATGGGAAGATTAAAAATTGTTAACGAGCGAAACGACAGACCTTATTCTGAAGTCCACGCAGACGCGGTCAGATGCTAGTATATGATAACTATAACTCATATATATAGCGGGATGATTGTATATATGAAGCGGCAAATGTATGTTAAACTTAATGGGTAAGAGATTCTTCAGCGAATACGTCACTTATCTATTGGCTACATAAACGTATGATACGGGTTTATTCAGTAAAAATACTACTTGATTTTTTTATTTGATTTAGTAATCAATGCTGCAACTCTGGACCGAGGTCGTGTTTATTTACTTCAAGTCAGCCCTACACAGCAATTTCAGGATATTATGATATTTTTAAATGAATCCTTGTGCTAAATGCCATAAGAAGATTCCAAATCGCTGAAGCGATAAGATCGCCTTTATCATCGCAAATTACTCAGCTACGACATCCAGCGCTGTTTGGAGTTTATTTAAATACAGCAGTACTGGAGTGTATTGCATGCCGCCTTCAGTCTGGTAGCTATCCGTTCGTTAACCCAGGAGCCTATGAGAAGCCTATTCGAAGATCACGGCAGACTACCGCTTCTGTGAGTTTTTCTCGTACGAGTGCGATTGCCAAACATAGAAAGCCTGATGAATGCCTCCATAGGTACGATGCGATTCACAGATAGATGGTAATCCGCACACAGAACCGAAATGTCTCAGGCGACAAAACGGAAAAAGAACACAGAATAATTCCTAGCATTATAACACCCATCGAGTCGCGTACGTGACGCTCGCGCGGGGCGCGGGGGGGGGGGAGCACACTTGTACTCGGGATTTATCGCACACACGTGATCGCTGCGCGATAGAGGGGGCTCGCAATCCGCGAGCGGCGCCGCGCGCTCTGGTTGTTGCATTATTGATTAGGGATGACGAAAACGTTACTTATTACAGTTCCGCATCCGAAGACCCAACCCAGTTACTGAAAAACCAATGTCTGTCTATCGGCGTGCCGCGTCTCACGAATCGTTGTAATTGCAGTACTGAAATTATCACACAATATCGAGCTATGTTATAATTTCACATATTTATCCATGGCCGCAATAAAAACAATATAAAAATAAACAAAGTTGAAAGTTCAATGAGGTATGCGAGTCCAGTCCGCGCTGGGACTCGCTGGGCGCTCGGTCAGCAGCAACCCACTGGTCCTGGGCCTACAGAACGCACTTTGATAACTGGCTCGTCCTAAATTTCATCTTTGGTTCGTAACAAGAACAGCTGACTCGCGACGAGCTACTCCACTGGCTTCAATTTAAGTTTGAAACTCAACCGCAGCGGATTTCGTGCTGAAGTTTCCGTCGTGGTAGGTATTGTTATTTCCGCTCTTGTCCGCGTTGTACGCGCTCGGTGGAAGAGGTAAGCGATGTGAATAAAACACCTGACAATTACGCTTCTCACCTGCTACGAACCCAACTGCGGCTCACGGACGTTGTTTGCAGCAAGCCATTATGAAAGGAAATTTTGAGACAGACGACATATTAAACGGATAAAACGAAGGTGCGTTCCTTCGAATTACGTTTGGTTGCAAATGAAGATTTTTTAGAGTATGTCAGGTATTCAATAATACAACATACAGTACATCTGCCTGTTAGTGTCGAGCAGCCGGGGACGCCTCCGGTCGGAATGTGCAGCTCGCGGGTGCAATCGAATTGGAGTGTTGAGTCGAATCTAAGTCGAGTCCAATCTAATTGGACACGTGAGTTTTTCAGCGGAAGGTAGAAAGTGCTTTAGAAAACAGGATCATCTCTAAAATGTTAGCTTGCTTATAGTAACAATTATTGAAGGCAAAGGTTTTCACGTAGCCCCGGGCACTTAGCTAGAAAGTTTGTTTCTTCGCCAGAACGTGAGCGTGGCCATCTCTGCCATGCCACGTAAGGCTAACTAATCCATTCTAGAGTAAACCATTTTGTGAGGTGCCTTTGTGTGACCTTTTCACCTTTACTTTTCTTAGTTTTTGTAATTCTACTTCCTTGGGTCTACCCATGGAAGGTAATTTTTATTTTCTGTCTGGTCTCAATTTTCAAATGAGCAAATAGTCATGAATATAGTTACATCATTTTGCAGTTCTTCCTTTTTAATAGTTTTGATTACCTTTGACTGACATTGTTGCTCAGGATTACTGATATTAAGGCTTTTTTGTATAAAATGTGGACAGTAATTAAATATTGAGCTCTACTTCTAGTTTTCTAAACGATCTTCTTTTTATAAAGTTTAATAATCCTGAAATATATTTTTTTTATTTCCAAGTACACATAGAAAAGTTGAGGTAAGTTTTGACTGCAGTGTGGTATGATTGTTAGCAAGGCGCAGGGTCGGCACGTCGTCCACCGAGGCGACACGGCGACACGGCAATAAACAATTCTCGAGTGCTTTTTTATCCCTCGCTTTATCGAAACAATACAACATGTCTTTAAATGTTCTATTTAAACTTGATTACTACAAACTAAACATAGATTTTGGCATATTTCTTTCGACCTGCCGCCTGTCAGCCCTCTTTGGGTGTAATTTAAAATGTTCCTGTAACTGCAAAAAAAGCCTTAGCGAAGAAATGCCCAGATGAGTAGTTAAGAGCGTAATCCACCGCGATCCCCTCAATTGTGTTGACCGAGCGCTTCATCCTCCTTCCAGCCACCACTCCACTCTACGGAGTGGAGCGGCCGGACCGTAAACCTATCGTGACCGAACGTACTGAAATAGGAAGTTTCCGACTGTCTCGAATACAAAGAAAACATTTTTACTTAATTATTTATCTATATATATATTTGGTGTAAGCATTTTGTCTGTCTGAGGTCAGTCCTTAGACTATCGATATAGTCTAGATAGATATAGATTTGAGTGGTATTTTTGGCTATTTAGGTCTTGTACATTCATTCATAAGGCATTAATTAATTAAATTAAAAATTAAAAATTAAAAATCCCTTTGAAATAAATTAAAATAATGTTATGTCATGCTATTTCAGTCAGTTGTGTTCGTTTCAGGCGGAACGTGCTGACCACGGCGTCCAGGAGCTTGACGGCTAGGCTGTATTTTCATGGCACTCAAGCATCTGTTTGTAGGCCTCTAGTGTCCTGTCTTTTTCATTCTTAACGGTTGGAATGTTTAGGTATTCATGCGACTCAGCTATTTTGATGAACCATGGAGCATTTCAGTTGACTTTGAATATGTTGTTTTGGGTTCGCTGGAGTATTTCAATGTTGGTGTGGCTCGCAGAGCCCCAGATTTGGATGCCATAGGACCACACAGGTTTGATGATACATTTATAAACTAACCAATTTATCTCTCGGAACTTCCACTCAGCTTGTTCTCTTTTAGCCTAGATATGATTTCTCCAGGTGATGACATATATGACTTACTATACAGGTGTAAGCCTAAATATTTCACCGTTGTTTGCTGGTTATTCATATTTGACGATTAACTCCAATAATCACGTCACTCCGGTCACGAAACTGTTTTAAGATAAGCCCATAGGAGTATGTGGTATACAGCAGCAATTAAAATTGAACTGGTGGTAAAAGTATTAAAATATTTAGATCAATTTACGTACAAATGTTAGTTATCACAAACTCAACGAGACATAAAATCAGGCGTTGACCTACTTCAGCGGAGTCGAATTACAGATCAAATCGTGCAATCAATATCCAATTAAGTTATTATAACTAACATTAATTATAATTCAATTAGATAGCAGATATCCGAAATTAATAATCTCGTGAAATTCGATTACTTCGACGAGGCTGTTGATGTGAGTGTTTCAGTATTAAACATGTAATGAGTTTAAGAAGAAAGAGTAGAATCGAATCGTTTTATCATTGTTTTTCCTATTGAATGAACATTCAATATTTCAAAATCTGTATGTGTGTTCATCTATAAATATTAAAGGTTTTGTGCTGACAGAATAACAGGCACCGTGTAGTCTAAATTTGTAGAAAATATTTTTTAAGTATCCTTGTTAGGTGCTCTAGTAAGGTTTTTTTTTTAAATTCTACTCCTAAGAAGTTTACAGGGGTGGATAGGAATATTAGGTAGCCCATTTGTCAAGTTATAGCCATGAAAATAAAAGTTAAGGTAAATTTCACCTCTCATATAGTTAAATAAGGGGTTAAACATATACGGAAATTCGTAGTTTCTCAGCTAGTATTCATGATTGGGTTTCTAAATTGTACAAGTAAAAATGAATAATAAAGAATTTTTAGAAATTCTCACAGGACAACGCGTCTGTTGCATTTAAATTTGTACAAAAATCGTCGTTGTGTTTAAATAATATTGAGGTTAAACGTTAGAAATGACCAAGTATTTGTTTCTTGAGTTTGGTACAACGTCAAGTCCATATGACGTATAAATGTCCACATTCATTCATGTGGGCTTCCGGTTTCCTTGCTCGTAGCCATGTCCAACAAAAAAAGTAAACAAAACATTTAGTTTTAAAGTAACATTACTATATGGTGATATTTTTGATATAAATTGAGAATCATGTGTTTAATACAAGAGAAATGTATGACGTGAAACTTGCTACAATTGCAGCCAAATCTCTGGAATGTTAGTGCATTTGCAACCACAAATTTTAGGTTATAATAAGACTGAATAGTTTTTATACTTATATTGTAAAGTATATATAACAGGTGTCATCAAGAGTTTACTGTATCTAAAGGATACTACGCCGATACATGACATTATAAACTTAGACCATTATTCTGATTTAAAATCTAAAAGTACATAATTATCTACATCGGGCAGGAATTTTGTTTCAAATAGGTTTCGGTTCTAATTGGACATAGCTATCGCCCAATTGTTTGTATCATCTTTTTGCCAAAACGGCGGAATGATGAAATTCAGTGATAGGGGATAGGATCAGTCTTTGTCTTCCAATAATTAACACGGTGCTTATTGTTCCATTTAAATGTAAAATTCTCCTTATCCTCCCTTGAAACGGCCACTTCAATATTAAAAGCATTACTAAAAATTGCGATCAGATCTTGTTCCAAAATATACGTGTAAGGTTAAATCGATGCTGTAACCATAAAACAGTCTTGCAATGATTTAACACTAGTATTGGTATGTACCTCCGCCAAGTCGTTCGGCTCGCACGAACTCCGCTAACTGCATCTGGGAATTGCATTAGTGTTTCATAAACACTTGTACTCGATACCGCGCTAACGGCGACTGCGGCTGTTAACTAATTGTATCGCGCGCAAACTTGCTGCTGTGACCTTTGTTAACAGTGCGACTCTCGCCGCACGAGAACCGATACCACAACGCTGGATGTTATTACGTTATGAAAGGATGATAGCGTCCTCTAAATTGTAAACGCTATTCTGAACCAAAATTATAGCGGTAACCTTTGTTTGTTTGTTTGTTTATTTACTTAAAAGCGATAAACGCTGAAACTATACGTGGTCCTCACACGTCTTAGAGAATATCATAAATACTCCCAGGTTTCGCAAGGTCGGGATGTACAGATTAGGAGATAAAGCAAATTTTAAGCAATACGTGCGGGAAGGAACCCCGGGTCAATTTGTGAGACACGCGGGAGAAACTGCGCTTTCGGTAAGCGGCAGTTACCGCTGAGTACTATACGGTTTTATCTCGAAGTACAAGATTTGATATAGCCGATTTTTTTACCATGCTTGGTAAACAGATCGATTCTGTAAACGCATAACTTCCTATGTAAATGTTTGCCAAGCGCTCGTTTTACAGGGCGACAATATCACATCGACTGTGATTCAATTCCGCTAGAATAGTGTTCGGCGTCGGCCGCGCCTCGCTGCAAACATTAATGCAACGATTAATCACAACGATGGCAATAACGCGTCCTACAAACATGTCACAGCGCGCCGAGCGCAGCGCCGTGTGCGCGGCGCGGCGCGGCGGCTGCGGCGCGGCAATCATACAGCATCATCGCGCCAAGTGACACGCAATAAATCCCGCGCCTTGTTTATTGCGCGGCGACTGCTCGTGATTCATGCGATATTAAATCACTGGCCATTGAACGCTGTCCGATGACTTTTCGCTTTGACGCCGATGGCCGCTTCGTCAGCCCGCCCGAGTATGACTGACGCCCACGACAAATAAAACGATCCGACACATCCATCAATGAAAGCGCATACATCAATTGAAGACGTAAATATCTCCAAAGAAAAATATTCTTCGGATATTCCTACCAATGCTCAATCTGTTATGGATCTCGCTGTTCCTTCAGAGACGAGACATTTTTAATATAATTGTCATCACAATTTGAGTGACTAGAAATCGTATCTTACTACTTTACTTGCAGTGGAACAAAGCGAATCTATTCCATATATATACATAGCTCGGTGTCGCGTTGTCTGATATAGTAAGCGATATTTGGAATTCTTAGTAATAATATTTAACAGACTCGCGCCCAGGACCTCCATAAACGGAGAAACAGTAGAACCTGGGTCAGGACATAGACTAAACTTTATAGATGTTCCACATCCTATTATTAACGTTAATACGAGTATAAGAAAGAAGAAAGAACCGTTATACAAGCTAAAATATACAATCCCCTCTCTAAGTTCTTTATCACACAGAAAAAATTACATAACATTCTAACAAAGTTTCAGTAAATCAATCTATTTTCAATTTCACTCTACTCGGCCTGCATAATAAAATGCGGGTTGTTTTAAATTTTAACTCATAACCACAATTGAGTCGTCCGCGACTCGGCGGAATGTTCAATGAGTTTAGTTTCTCGCCGAGTGAAGGCCAGAGCTGAATTTTTAAATGAGGACCGCTTTGAAGTTTTGCAAATAATTTTTTTCGTGCGTCGTGAAATTTTTACGAGTTTTTAGCCGCAACAACTCATAAAAATTGCACAAGGCAATAATGTTCTAAGGGATACAAAAAATATGAAAGTGTACTTCTTTTTAGAATGATACAGCTGTTATCAGATCAGCCGTAGAATTACAGTGATTGGCCTCTAGCCAACTAAGGATATTGCTAGGATTCTAAGAATGGATATCCTGTTGGAAAATAAATGTGTCCGTGTATGTGAGAGAGAATGAGTGTGATAAAAAATATGATAAATAAGGTAAATAATATTAATGTTTGAAGAAATCTTCTATTTCACCATATGATTTTCCGAGAAAAAATGACGTTATTTTCTGTGTACACTTGGCGAGCGGCAAGTTAAAAATAGGTAATTTCGTATTGAGTTTACTGTACAGATATGGACCAAGGAAGTGGCTAAAACGTTGGGTGAAGGCAACCTTAGGCGCACGCAAGGAACTAATTTAATTTTTGCGTCGTGTAACAATGATGTGGTACGGTATTTAATTGTGAGGACTTTGCAATCTTTATAGAGTAACGATGTGGGGAAATACAATATGACGTTCATTACAGGAGGAGCTACGCGACAACCTGACGGTCAGCGTGATGAGCTTCGTGCCGACGCTGGACGACGACGGAAAGCCCATCACCTGCCGCGCGGAGAACCCCAACGTCACCTCGCTGTACCTCGAGACCTCGTGGACCATCAGCGTCGTGTGTGAGTGCCGGCTACTACTACCTGATGTTCGTGTCGTATACACACGTAGCAGGTCTCAGCCGTGGCGTGTCACGTGAAAACCGATTAGGAGAAAGGGTTTGACGTAACTGCCGCGCCCCTTACAAGTTAGATTCAGACCGTCTCATCACATACCACCAGGCTGAATAAAGTAAAAGTCTAACTCAAAGAAACAGCAGTCAGTGGGTCGGTATTCTAATGGATTTAGTTATTGCATCAATATAATAACTTCATCGCCGGCTTCCGTGCGATGAACAACTCTTTTCTAATCCTGTATAATACATATAATAATGTAATAATAGAAGTGGCCCATAGCTCGGAAGGTGCGACAAAAGCGACCACCGACGGGAAAATTGGAGACCCTCACATAGTTTCTCTGTCATCAGTACACTAATGAGAGGATCGCATTGATCCACCGGCCATCAGTTGGCGGTTTATAGTTTGTTGAAGGAACAGTTCTCGTGGGCAAAGCTATCTGATATATCTTTCTATCGTGAGTGGGAAAGTTTGGATGGATACATGTTTGTGTGTGAATGAACGGAACGGCCTAATGGATCTAGAAAAATTAACGCAGAGATAGATTATAGTCTGGATAGTACGTGGGCCACTTTTCAACGCGGAAATATATACGGCTTCTGTGGAATAGATTTCTTGATTAGGCCTTTAGCTTTATACTTAATACCGGATTCACGGATGTGAAGACATAGAAAAAAGATAAACTTCATTAATATAATCTTCTTTTAAGATGGCTATATTTGTCAACTTGTAGAGAATACTAAAGCTTAATGTGAATGTCGCACTCAATGAAAGTTCCTGTTGCCAGATCCGCCAGTGGTCAAGCTGCGGCTGGGCAGCTCGCTGGCGGCGGGCGACATCAAAGAAGGAGACGACGTGTACTTCGAGTGCCACGTCAGAGCCAACCCGCCCGCCAGGAAGCTGTCCTGGCTCCACGACGTGAGTGCTCACTTAACGCGCCCGTAGTTTATCCAACCGCTAACAATTACTGCTATTGCAAAATGTGATAAAAAATATCTGCCGTAAAATTCTGCCTTTGCTAGTGGATTCTGTGTTGAAATTCACGTTCAGAGTTGATTTCTTTGGTATTATGAACAATTGAAAAAAAACTGACATCGGAAATGGAAATCTCGATGGAGACTACAAATTAAAGCATTAGGTTGCAACTGCGTAAAATAATAAATAGTGTGCTCTTAAGAATTAATAACATTGTGAAACGAACACGACTCTCAAGGTAAGGCGCAGGTTGTTTGGTGACCAGCAGACCAGCTAAACCCTGGAAGCATTCAAAGTACTCGATATTGAAGCTAAGTAATGAGGCTAGTAAAGCTTTGTATGTTTGAGAGTTTGCTCGGCTTTGGCAGAGCGCGCCTCTTCCAGACATTGTGTGCTAGTCGACTATGCCTCGAACTAAGGGTAGTCGGGTTACGGCGTCGACCAAATATCTGAGTGGAACATACTTTTGAAATGTGGATTGTCGCGATGTAACGCGACGTGGGTCGAGGTAGCCGGTCTTGTCGTCGGCCTGGTTTGTCCCGCTACCGGAACATGCGTCATCTTCTATATACTATACTTATCACACAACACGCAGAAACCATAAATGTTATCAATTGTACGTTATAACAAATCATATTTCATAACTTTCATGGCCGATCGTCTCTTACTGAGATGACAACTCGACGCCACGTGGCATGTATTCGTCTATTACAATGGACGTTTAGCACTCAACCTGCCCGCATACGACGCGAGGGTTGCGTCGCGTTTAGCGAGTGTGCCGCCACCTCCGCAGTGCCAAAGCGCGCAATCCGACATCGATGCTCGCGACAATGGCGCGGCAGCGCAGCACGGTCCGACAATCGCTTTGTAGTGAGTACCGGCGGGCTTTTAATCAGCAATGTAGAAAGCTGTTTTTATTTTCGTGTTCCGCTCCACCCTTCCGGGGCAATCAGTCCCCGGTCGTTACGCGGATCGCGTCACGCGTCGCCGCGCGCGCCTCCGCTCCTCTTTTATATTTTTTCTCTGTATTGTTTTCACGTTTCGTCGTCCCGATCCGATAGCGTAGATCTATCGGCGAGTCCGCTCCCTGCCGCAAGTGTATTTTACACTAAGTCTTACCGTGCCGCGGAGGCGCTCAAATTGTTCACACGATATTTTGAATGACCGGTTACAGCGGAAACCACATTGCGGCGCAACCAGCGCCCTTAGCGGTGTGTGAGCTGGACCCATTTTTTTTTATTTTTATTATATACGCACAAGTTATGTTGTATTTTAATTGTATCTTATATCATATTCTCGGTGTTTCAAACTTTCACGATAGGGAACTAATATGCATGACAATTGCAAAGTATGCAAGACAAATTAATATTTCCCATGAGTAATATTAAATTAGTCTGACCGTCATACAAATGTTATTATTATTATTTTTAGTGTTATAAGTCTTGTTTAAAAATAAGAAGACACTTTTGGAGCAGGTATCGACATAAAGTGAGCAGGCCGGCGCGTCGCGTGGGAGCCGCCCCCGCCGCGGCGCCGGTATTGCCTTTGACCACTGTCGTGAGCTTTTTGTTGGCTGGTCCCATTCGCTCTGTTGTGTTCATCGCACACGCGGGCGTGAACCGATAAATATCACCGATCGGAAACTCTTTTTAGGAATTCGTCAAAATGGTGACAACGATTCGTGTGGGGCGACGAGCTCCGCCTGTCGTTTGTAGTTAAAAACCTCTACAAAAACTTTACCTTCCAGTTAATAATTGATCTCGTTTTACACTTGGGGATCGTTTGAAATCTTTCTGAATTATAACGAAGTGTAATTTCTATCAGAAACAGTATTACTCTAACAGACCGACGAAAAAATTAATAATGAATAAATTATAATTTTTTAAACCATAAAATATGATGCCTTAACTTAGAGGAGGCTTCCTTTGATTGGATATACACCAACAACTAACAGAAACCTTTATCTAAAATTACCTTTATCAACATTATAAAAACATTGTTTTTTTTCTTCTGTTATTCGCTTATATTATTTTGATATATCTTCTGGCAGAATAGAGACTTAAACGCTTTGCGGACCTTCTAGAGAGCGGCCTTTCATAATACCCAGATAAGTAATTAGTTTGCTTACATCGTATAACCTTTTATAACCGATAGAACTTTGAGATAATTAGATTTTGTTTTTAAACTTCGAAAATTGTTAGTTAAGTTATTGAAATAATTATGTAGGAATTTTCAGAGCCGAGTCGTTCGTGCTCGGCGTTATCGAAATTACAATTTAGTTTTATATACTTGCAAATAATACCGCACTATGGAAAACATAAACTTTAAAGTATTAGAGCTGTGTAGTGGCCGTAGAGCTCTAAGTTTTAAGTTCGCAGCGAGCACTGTGTAGCTCTAGTACAACTCTTAAGCCACTAATTTAGATGACGCCTGCCGCCGTAGAATAAGGTCACAATTGGGAGAACATGAACGAATTAACATGAGCATCACCTCGGCGAGGCAGACCGCAATCATTTTTGCGCTTTTTGCGTCGGTGCAAACGGGCCCATTAGTCCGGCTCGCGCCGACACGCCTCATTGTTTTATATGTGATTGTTTTTGAAAAACGGCCCCGCGCTCGGCGATACGCTCACATTAAATCGCCAAATTTACTGCGCTCGTTTACAGAACGACGCCGCCGCCGGAGTTTTGCATATCACGACGACCTTCGCCCGCGGCTCTGCCCGGATCTCACCCCTCGGTCGGTAGCTGACGCCCCGGGAGGGCCGCGGCACATGTCATATGTCGAAATCAGATTAATTGACTTTTATAAATGTAAATAGGTGCGTTAATTAATTAGACGGCACGTCTGGGGTACACGTGGGCACTTTGATGACCTGAGTAGAAATATCGAAAGGGTATTTTCGAGGTCCAGGGATGAATAGATCAGCGCTACTGTAATGAAAATTCCATCGTCCGCTATAAATTTGCCCTTGCCTGCAATCTTACAAGTGGTTAGTGACTATACAGTCGAAGATAGCAGCATCCTGGCCGGCTAGCCGTACAGGCGTGTATGTGCTGTACACTTACAGTACATACTCGCCTGTACGGTTCTCCGTGGCTCCCATCGCGTGGCGGCCCGGCTCTGTTGAGAGGGCAGCTAAGCCGCTGCCGAGTCAGACTAGGAAATTGACGACCTCCGTGGCGCAGCGCGCGCGCTGTTGCATTATAAAGTTGGAGGTCCTGGATTCGATTCCCGGCTCGAGTCTGGCCTGGTGGGAGGCTTCGGCCGTGGCTAGTTACCACCCTACCGACAAAGACGTGTCGCCAAGCGATTTAGCGTTCCGGCACGATGTCGCGTAGAAACCGATTAGGAGTATGGGTTTTCCATACCCCTAACAGGTTAGCCCGTTACCATCTTAAACCGCATCATCACTTACCATCAGGTGAGATGCCGTCAAGGACTAAGTACTTGTAGTGGATAAAAAAAAAGACGGGTTGCACTCCGGGAGTGCCGGCAGAAGTGAAAACTTGATTATTAACGTTGAGCATGTTTGATATTTTGGAATGGTTAGGGAATAATGTTGCACCAATTGCTTTATCAGTGTAAAAGTACTATCATTTATGTGGTAGAATACAATATTCATTTATTGCGCTATCGTACACAAACATGACAATTTATATTACATTAAAAATTTAACACTTTAAAACTATTACAATTATTTTACATTAAAAAGTTTATCTATATCAATTTCCATATTTTAAGCACTTTACATTCACGAATTTTACGAATACACAACAATGTGATCACTACACAGACGGTCGAGCCATCAGCTGTCACCATCCATGGATGCGCGTGGCACGCTGTAACATACACGAACATTCCTGCGCTGCCTAAACGAAACAGTAGGCCTAGGCATACATTTTCGCCGCGCCGTAGAGAGGGGATAGCTGTCTACTCTCCATCCGTCTTTTATTTTATTTTATTTTTTTATTTTTATTTTTATTTTTATTTTTATTTTTATTGGATCATTAAACTAGCCACTATCTAAAAACAACAAAAAACATTTCAGAAGAACAGACACCAGATAGTGGCCTTCTAGAAATGACCACAGCATGCACAACCTTAAAATTAACCTTACTAGATATATAATAATTCAATTTATACCTAAAGCAAGTAAGACTATCTATTACAGCATTAAAATGCTGTAATAGATAGTCTTACTTGCTTTTTAAAAGAGGCCACAGAACTGCAGGAGATGTCGCAGATATTCCTGTGATCATTCAGCATTGAGCATATTCTATAGATAGGCGCATGCTGACCTGCCTTGGTTCGACAAAACGGTAAATGAAACGGTTTTCGATTCCGGAGGCGACTACCCTTACGCGGCACACTAAACCTCAGACGCTCCAGGATTTCCGGTGAATCAGTGTATCCATTAATGATTTTGTAGAAAAAAACCATGTCTAACATTTTACGTCTGTTCTTTAGTGACATAAGATTATAGGATAGTAACCGAGAATCATACGAGACCAAGTCACGACATTTGTTATCAACGTACGCTAGGTGGTAAATGAACCGCTTTTGAACACGTTCCAATCTGTCACAGTGTACGTTATATGTAGGGCACCAGACTGGGCTGCAGTATTCCATAATACTGCGACCTAAAGAAGAATAGATAGTTATTGAAAGATTTGAATCTCGGAACAATTTCATTTGACGCAAAATGAAACCTGACAACTTTGATGCTTTTTTTACAATTGTATCAAAATGGTAACGAAAAGACAATGTGCTATCAAAAAATACACCTAAATCACGGACAACATCTACCTCTTGCAGCGGGATGTCATTGCATCCATAATAAATCCTATTAATTGTAGATTTTTTTTTTTGTAAATTTAATATGCACACATTTATCAGAGTTTAAAGCCATTAAATTGTTATCACACCAGTTTATAATCTTATTCATATCTTGTTGAAGCATTACACAATCATCTTCACTAGAAACGGTGCGATAAATTTTAAGATCATCAGCATAAAAGCGGAAATTTGAGGAGAGAGTTTGACTAAGGTCATTAATAAAAATAAGGAAGAAAAGGGGACCCAAGTGAGACCCTTGTGGAACTCCGGATGGAATTGACTTAATTTTAGACCTGAAACCATATAGAGAAACTAGTTGAGATCGGTTTTTTAAATATGATTCACACAACCTTAACACGTTAGCTGTCCCAATTTGATTCGGCCCAGTAACAGTCTACGTCCACTTTTTTTTTTTAATTATTTCGATTAAGATTACATTTAGAGCTTCATGAGATGACGGGACTATCTCCAGGTTTCATGAAATTGTATTACAGGCTGAATTTCCCTAAGCCCTACATGTAGTGCACGGACTTCTCAACTGCATTTCTATGCACTATATGTAGTGCACGGACATTTCACCAGGAACTACAGCTACATTTTAGTGCACTATTTGTCGGTATCTCTATTTCTTATATTATCTGAGCCTCACGCTCAGAGAATATAGACAAGAAAGTGTCTGTCGAAATATAACGTAGTTTTCAAAGTTTTTTAACAACATAATTTTTAAAGTAAGTAAAGTGGAAACACGGTAAATGAAGCAAGGAGACAGAGGCCAAAGGTGGTTACAGAATGTATTACTTGTAAAAAAGGCTTCTGCCTATCGAGTTTTAATGAATGCCACTGAAAATGTCAGTTTTAATTATTAATAATTTTTAGTAACCAAATTACCCTCAACTACCGCTAATATTATTAAGATTGTTCCCTATGTCCCTCGCGATTTTATTTACGCAATTCCTAATCCACACGTTCACCTCAAATTCAATAGTCTTTTTCGTACGTCCAGCTCAAGAAATAAAATTAATTTCGAACGGAACGGTGCCCTAAATATAGTGCACGGACGCTATGGCTAACTTCACAGTGTCCTATATCTAGGGCACGGACAGTTAACGTGTTAACAGAGAGCCATGCATTCCCAGATGATTGAGTTTAAGTAATAATAAGTCATGATTCACTAAATCAAAGGCTTTTTTGAAATCAGTATAAACTGCGTGCACTTCTAACCTATTTTCCAAAGCTTCAGCTATGTCAGCTACATATCCAATGAGGTTAGTCGTCGTCGATTTTCGCGGCAGAAAGCCGTGTTGATTGGAATGAATATACTTTCTTAAAAGAAAAAGAATTTTTCCCTGTATGAGCGCTTCAAAAACTTTGGCACATGATGACAAAATAGATATCGGCCTATAATTGTCGACATTGTTAATAGACCCAGATTTCTGAATTGGAGTAACGTGAGCAAGTTTCCATTTAGTGGGAAATACACCAGATCTTAATGATAAGTTACATATAAATGTAAGTGGAAACACAAGATGTTTTGCACATTTTCTTAATAAAATTGCAGGGACAAGGTCGGGACCCATGCCTTTATTAACATCTATAGTTATCAAGTATTTAAGAACCTCATCCCTATTCACAAGAACATAGGACGCTGATATAGCTTCATTAGTACTCAGATTGCAATCGTACGTAGGACCGTTTTGGGAAGTCGATGGTCGCTTTTCATAAACCGATTGAAAATATTCTAAAAACAAATCGCATATTTCCTGACCTTCTTTAGCAGATGCATTTCCAAAAAACATTATATTTGGAATTGGAGTACTATTAGTCTTTTGATTATTACAAAATCGCCAGAAATATTTAGGATTTTTACGCAAATGATTGGCGGCCGAATTTTTGAATTTTGCATAACATTTCAAGAGTAAAAGATTACAACGATCTCTTATAGTATCAAATGAAAGTTTATCTCTTTCGTTTTTGTATTTTTTATATCTATTATGATATTTAGCTTTCTCTTTAAGAGCACTAATTAAACTACACGAAAACCAAATTGGATAATTATTAGCTTTCCTTTTAGACATCGGTGTGTGCATATAGATAATTGGCATCAGAGTTTCATAGAATACATCAACGGCAGTATCTATTGACTCGGCCGCCTTTAGTAAAACTTCCCAATTAACCTGAGCTAAGTCAGTATTAATGGCCTCAAAATCACACAAATTAAAATTAAGATGTGAAGCAGAGTTACTTTTTAGCAATCTTTCAATGGAGTTACCACAGTCAATAACCAAGGCCGGGTGATGAGAATCAATGGGCAGTAATGGAGAAGAAGATTTGACTACAGTTAAAAATGGATTATTAGAAATAACTAAGTCGAGAATTCGATCGTTGTCGTTCAAAATAGAATTGAATTGGAGTAAGTTACAAAAGGACAATGTGTCCAAAAAATCATGAACGATTACATGACTAGTGGGCTGAGGGGTGAGAGAGTGACTGTTATATGTAGGAATCCAGGTTATGTGTGGCAGATTAAACTCTAGGAGAGTTTAATCTGCCACACATAACCATAAGTAAAAAATTTGATGTTAAAACTGTGTTTTGACATACATTTGTTAAGTTTTTTAGAAATACTTCAAGATATTTATAGTCAACTGGAGGAGGTAAATAAACAGTGCAAATATATAAAAATTTGTTGTTTCCAACGCTGACAGAAACCCACAGGTCTTCACAAGTAGATTCTAGCTCAAAATTTCTATGTACTTGGAATTTCTTGTGAATTGCTAATAGTACTCCGCCACCATCCTGTTTATTTAAATACGAAGAAGTTGACGCACGATCACGCCGAAAAACTATATATCTGTCATCAATAAATTCATAGTCAAAAACCGTTTCATTTAGCCAAGTTTCTGTAAAAATAATTATGTCATATTCAGTTTGTAGAATAGATTTATATAACTCATCAGTTTTCGTTCTAAGACCTCTTACATTTTGATAAAATATGTTAAAATAACCTTTAAATTTTTTATACCTAAAGAACGTGGTAACAAAATATGGAAGAAAAAGAAAAAATTACAAAGAATGTAGAGCATCTACATTCTTAATCTGAACTGACGGTGACTCATCGTTCTTGCGCACAAAAATACGGCCTCCTCGAACCCATACGTATCTATAGTGTTTTTCCTGTGCGGCAAGCCTAGTTGATGCATGCAGACGTTTGTAAGTTGGGGACAAGTGCTCTGCGACATAAACCTGCTGCTTAGTACCGGCAATCCCTAGGTGAGAAGTGTTGAGTTTGTCAGCTGCATGTTTTTTATTAAAGATTCTCACAGCCGCTAAAAAGTTATCTCGCTTAAGTGGGCTAGATAGTTTAAAAATGATACTGCGTGGGCGTTTGGATTCGTTATTCATTTTTGCAACTCTATGAAAGTTTACTATATCAGTGGGTCCAAGCTGAAAATTAACCACCTTGGCCAATTGAGAAATCAATGTTAGCAGATTTTCTGATCGATGCTCGGGAACACATCGAATTTCTAAGTTGCTGTCACGAGACTGTTGCTCCATCTGAGATATTTTAAATTCAAATTCAGTCGACCGAGATCGTAGTTCCAAGTTCTCAATTTCCAGTTTAGATATTCTGGCAGACAAGTCCTTATTTAAAGTATTCTGTTCGTCGTGACAGTCAGACAAAAATTTAAGAGATTTGATAGCCTCATTTAGCTCATCCTGTATAGTAGTAAATTTTTTTATAACTCCGGTAACTTCTTGTTGTAATTTCATTATGGCTATGTTAAAATTACCCAAGGTAGATTGCTGGTTTTCAAGCTTTTGATTTATCTCCGTTCGAAAACTACGTATTTCGCTCAAAAGACAATCAAGGGACATGTCTACTGATGTAGGTGAGCTATTAACGTCCGCACGCTGCACATTTTTCCTTTTATTGGATATTGGAGTATTAATATTATCTGCCTTAGGACGCTTGACAATACACGTTGGGCATATCCACTTAGACCGATGGGTTGAAGTCTCACCATAATTAACACAATCTGAATGATATACGAGTAAACAATCGATGCTTGAGCACTTCACGCGTTTTTGAGTGACAGAAATGCTGGAGTTACAGGCACCGCAATTCATATTTATATTATGTGGATATTTATGACAACCGTTTTGACTTTTTCGTTTTGACACCACTCCGATGCTCAAGTTAAACAAGTTTTAATAGAAGAAAACCATAATGATCTCTTGAAATATCACATTACACGATTCTCCTATCACTTAATAATACAAAAACTATGATTCTGTAACAGTACTGCAGGTAAAAACGATACTTTTTGAATTATAAAGCGTAGCGCGTTAGTAGCGTGTAGGTTGACATTCGTTGCCATGGAAATGATGTCTTACGCTTTTTCGATCAGGCCACGTGTCCTGACGCGAGTTTAAGATTTTATACCCATTACAGAAAAAGTGCTCAACGCCGCTAAAGAAGTTTTCACTTCAAAAAAAAATTGTTCAGAAATAGTGAATTCTCAAATCGTCGCTGCCTCATCAAAAAATACAAAAACTATGTATCGTCCGTCCTATACAAGTTATTAGCGGCCCAAATCAAGTAGTGCTGTCCTCTTCCCACTGTTCCCTGTCGATAAGGAAGGCGCTACTTCATTTAATCTGCTATCTGAAGTTCTTGTATAAGATTGATTATAATCTATATATATCGGGCGTAAGTCGACGATAGTAGTCTTAATGTTTTGGTCCCAACCTGTCAGCTACAGAAATGTAAAAACACGTCTGTCGGTGTGCATGTCGCGCCGCGTCCATCGCAGCAGGAAACCGAGCCAGCGGCGCCGCTCACAGGTGGGGGATGATCTTTTAAAATCTCACCCAATCGTCTTTTTGTGTGTTAATTACATAATATTCGTAAAACAGAGCCCTTAAGATGCATCCGCGGCGCTCGTCTGCGCGACGCGCGTGTCATAACGAGGCAGGTAATCGCCGCCCGGCTAATGGCTCCGGTCAGCTCGCAAGAGGGTCACCTGAGAGCCCTCTCAGCCCTCTCGTCCCTGGGACCCGAATGGCTTTATTATTAATGCTAACATCATCTAACATATTAAAATTTCTACCCGCGCCAAATTTACGAGTTTGAATTACTCAGGTGAGTGCGGTCGCATGGGATGTAATATATAACATAGATTGTATGTGCTCTGCGCAGTACCTTTATTTTTGTAAGTCGGAGGAGCTCTGAGGCAGTGGCGATAATTCATTCGTACAACTTCTAAAAACTAAAGATGTTGCCGCGTATTTTGAACAACGGCGGGCCCGCTCTGCCCCGCGCCGGCCCGCGCGCGCGCAACCGAGCTCGTCGCGCGGAGTGCGCTGCGAGGAGCGGCTTGCAAAGGCGATATGATTACATTATAATGAATTATTCCGTCCCCGCGGTAACGATATTATTGCTCTTATACTTTTGACCGCTAAGGTAATGTACTTCGTTGTCCTTGAATGTGACAATTTATTGCTCACCTGAGTAAGAACAAGTTTTTTTTTAATTTTATACATACTTTGACGAAGTTATTCTATATCCCAGTCTTTCACAAAAGGTTGTCTGGAGGAGATCGCTTCGCGCATTATGTTTATGTATTTTTTGTTTTTATTTGTTTTACAATCTAAGTTTTGTAATGTGCAATAAAGACTATCTATCTATCTGTGTAGAATGCTTAGGTATTAATATTTTTATTTGTGAATGGCCGATCAAAGAGTCGCATAAAGTCGATTCCCTAAAGATCCGTCAGTGGTGCGGCACAGACGCCATATTTTTAATGTACTGAGAATGCGCGCACGAGCGCTGCGTGACGACATGCATGCATACCGAGACATTTGCAAGGCGAGATGCACCTATGTCATCATTATCATCATCAGGCAACATTTATCCACTGCTGGACATAGGCCTCTTTGAAGTAGCGCCAACTCATCCTGTCTATGTGCGTTGCCTTAATCGAACTTCAAGTGTCCTCCGAGGCCCGTACACCTTTACAGTATTCAAAAATTAGCAAGCCAAATGGGTAATAACTCGAAATCCAAACCGAGTGTTTACTTCAGAACGACGTCGACGCGTCAGTGTTCCCCGCCGGCTCAGATACTTGAAGCTCGTGCTGTTGTTCGGCCGAGCAGGTAACGTGTTACGTACTCTGTAACTTGTTAGTTTGAACGCAGTTGAGAAGGAAATTTCAAAGAGAATATTGGTTAACTTGCAGGCTTAGAGGCGGCGCTAGTTTCTGTTCCCAATATCCGATTAATGAATCAAATTTTGTCAAAATTGGGGCTTTATTTAATGTGTTTTGCTAAAGCTTCGTTCTCTAATTTTTACTTTAATATTTTACTGGATTTTCTTTGAACTTCCGTCACATTCTTAAATATTTTTGTTAAACCCCGGAGAGACCGTTATTCCCGGCTAAAAAGTGGAGCTTAAGTACAGGTTAAATTATCTCTAAGATATACCGTGCCGGTTCGACATCGTCTAGAAACCAATTCGAAGTAACATCGGCTCAATAAAAGTGCTATATCTGTGATGGACGTCACTGAGCATTTTCTTCACCTCGCAGTGCGAATGGGGCTCTGCTCACGCGAAGCGGCCAGCATCACCTAGTGTTTACATAAATTACGTAAATCACTTGGTAAGTTTACGCACCCGGCTCGATCGGGGGAGGGTCCAACTAACGCAGGCGGATGTAAATGAAGCTAAATATTAATATTCATGGTGCGCGGGGCACCGCCAGCCGCGCGGACTAGCGGACGATAAGATGCCTTGTTTCGGAGATTTGACAAACGAATACGTTCATTCATCCGTGCTGGACTTAACACCACGTCGGCGTTCGACAAGCTTATGATTATTTCGTTATTTGGTCTCGTGCATAAAAACTGTTGTTATTAGTAGGACCACTTTTGTCTGAAACGAATGAATAGATCTCATCTTTAGCCAGTACACATTTTGAAGATCTTCTGCCAGTCGTACACATTGTATAAATTCAAATTCAAAATAATCTTTATTCAGTATAGCTTTTAATGCCTAGTTGATTGGAGGGAATGTCAGCTATGTTCAGAATCAGTAGATTGAGTAATTTCAGTACCGACGGTCATAACTTAATATTAAATCCTCACTAAGAAATATACACGTCAATTGTACAATCTGCCGCGAACAATCTTTCTGTCATCTAAATGAATTGCATCGAATTAAAGTACACCGCTTAATTATTCGATAAAACTCGTAACCGCGAACCGCCTCCGTGAAAAATGGAACAAGGAAGGAGCGGTAACGGAGTGATCATTAAAGGAAACCTTTTTACTGGCCACCCTTTGACGAGATGTAAGAGAACAATTGACGATTAATTTCACAGAGCTGCACACTCGCAGCCCGGCCGGGGGGACCCGCCACCGAGCGAGCCGCGTGTTGCAGCCTCCCGGCTATGGAGTCGACGGCGACGCGGCGATGACTGAAAACAATTTTGTTTATTTATACTTTAACGGGCAGTTCACAAGTCGGGGCTCTGAGCTTTGTTAAATAAACTTTTAGACTTTGAATATTCATGTAACAACTGGGCGGGATCAAAGGGCGCGGCGCCCGCGGCCGGCCGCCAGGGCGCTGTGCGCGACGCGCGCCCGCTTTTACATTAAATATGTGTCATGTGTTTTTCTGATAATAATAAAGTGAACTTTACTGACAACGCGTTCAAACAGGAGGACACAGTTTGTGTCACTGCGAAACAACAGGTAGCGAAGTGGCTGGCTGCTTTAAATATTCAATATTATATTACAATGTAACATAGCCTCTATCGCGATGCTCTCCCGTCAAGCTCCTGGACGTCAGTGACGCCAGTGACGTTCCGCCTGAAAAGATCACAACTAGCTTAGGTAACATAACATAACAGTATTTTAATATATTTCCAAAGGAATGCTGAATGAATGTACAATACAATGATTATAGTCAAAGGACTGAATTCAAATTGACATATGCTTATAACAAAAAAAAAATTGTAATTTTTCATTGGATTCTGTCTGACGATGCGACCCAAGATTAAGGTAAGATCTGTGAGACGATAGAACGCTTGATGGCTAAATTCTAAACGTCCACCGGACAAGAGGCAGCCCAAGTAATCCAAAGTTTTTAATGTCGCTATACACAACTTTTGTAAAACTCACAAGACGTTAAAATATTACGGAATTAAAACTTCGTGTAGGTCGTGGCTGCACACTCGGAAACAACACGGCTGCGACAGTGAACAGCTCCGGCTTCATGACGTCCAACAAAGCCGTGTGACAGCGGAGCGAAATGCGCTGCGCGGGGGACGTGGCCGCCCGGCGCCGCAGCAGACTGCTGCTCCGTAACAGACATGCTACACCTGTTATATGCCAACAACAAATAGCTGTGTTTGGTTAACGTGATAAAAAACATTATTATTTAAACGTTTCGCCACAGATATTACATAACATTACGGTACTAAAGTGACAATGTTGTCACGTTTTGAGTTTCCGAAAACAGTTCGAAAAATACAAGCTGGTCTTTTGGATTGCGCGTGCCACAAAAACATTTCCATTCAGGGCGAGCTCCTTATTTTGATCAGGAATCATAATTGCAAAGCCTCCTTCGTGGCGGGCGGCGCTCGCCGTCTCCAACGTAAATTACGTCCATCAATTAGGCTCCAGCCAGCAGTCTCGCCGCCGCCATGCTCGGAGAGCTGGTGAATCTTTTTCAGGTTGGGCTTGATTCTGCTAAGTGCACTTAACATTCCAACTAGATCACTGTGGGTTCATTGGCCAGTAACATTGTACAGATATTTTATTCGCTTTGTATAGTAATTATGTTATAAAATAACTATAAAACCTGCTCGAATAATATTCATTTTTCATTTTCATTCGCGTCGTATTATATTGTTTTATTACAGCGGAATCTGAATAAACCCCATTTAAGTTAATTTGCACCTACAAACAATGACAAATCACTCTCCCGCCGCGTAGTTGCTAAAATGTCTACTTTGTATACTTGGAAGCCAATTGTTCTGTCTAGTATCGAGCACCGCCTTAGAATCGTCCGCGCTCTCTGGGCGCGGGCGCGCCCGGGGCCAAGCGGCGTAAACATTGCCACGAATATTAACTATCCACGAATGAGACGTCAAAATAATAAGACGCCGCATTAATTACGAGCCCGGCCTTCATCAATTTGGATAAAATGAGTATTCATTGTAATCCAAACAATTATTCAGATTCAGACGCCTGCAAGCCGGGGCCGGCGCCCGAGCCGCGGCCGACCGAGCCGGCAATGATTGGTATGCCTGTCAGCAAACCACCACTAAAGTAGTTAGTAGATCAGCGCGGGTATTAAAATCTGTTTAAAAATGACAGGCCGTCAGACGCGCTGCTTGGCATAGTGTTGTCGTGGAATATTTTTAAACTTAACACATTATGATTTGTGTTATATTTACTGAATTGTTTACAATAAGTTGATACCTAGTAACGCAACACTTTAAAGAACTCTCGAAAAGGTATTTCGAGAAATCAATCGACCTCCCCAACCCTCTCGTAGTTGCGGCTTTATTTTACTCCCCCGAACAAAGCGCTCCTCTCCGAAAGAAGAGGCCTAAACATATCCTTCGCGACCCTTGCGATCAGATAACACTCACAAAGTCAACACGCCGTCATCGCTTTTAATCGACGGCCTCGGAGATTGTACGCAACCGTTCCGTACCCCCCTGTCTTTCCAAATGTCACCTCGGGCTCTGTTGTTTCTAAGTATTAAGCCGGCACTAATTACCAAATGAGACAATCCTGCAGCGGTCGCAGAAGCGGCCGCGCTGCAAGTTGGCTCAGTCCGTCGCCGAGAGCCGGCGCGGCGCACGGGCGGAGCGGCTCCGCGGCGCACCTTGCTGTCCGACCGCGACGCCTGGTTATTCGCTCCGATGACATTGTAGCCTGTGTGGGACGCAGCTTGTGAGATAGCCTGGAAAAATTTGATTCGAATGTTTATGTCACGTATACTGCGGGGTTTGTAAAGCGTGTAATGGCAGGAGGGTTATGTAGGTTACCTATTATTTTCGCCTCCCACGATGAAAGAGGTGCGATATACTTCAATTATATTATATATTACATACCCTTCATAAAACTAACCTTAAAGTAATATTTTTTTCTTATTCCTGTATGCAGAATATTCATATAATTAAATAATAACATAAGAATATTTACTTTAATCGTATAATATAAAACATTGATCAAATCCCGGCAGTATCCTGTAAAACTTAGTTACGAAAACTTATTTAATTCGATACGATCATCAAAAATGTAAAAATTTGTAATAATTTGTCTAAAATTGGGCCATTCCGCGTGTTCTAGCTTTACTTAATCATCATTTTCCCATCAGCTCCCGGTGCTCCCGACAACTTCCCGCATTCAGTGCGCTGCAGTAGTCGTGATTGGAAATAAATTATACGTCTATCAATGTGCCCCCCCCCCCTCCTCTCACCCCCCTCCGCCACTCCCGCGCCCGTTCATTAATCTAATCAATGGAGCCGGAAGCTGGAACTTTCATCTTATCCGGGAATATTATGAACTTCACGGGCTTAATATTAATATTTTAATCTTCCAAGGAGATGGCAACTCGTTGAGTGAAGTGTTCATGCCTAATCGATTGGCTGCAACTGTGCTGCTCACGCCGCCCGGCTCCCGGTCGCCTCACCACTTCACATAACTGCGCGCCCTTGACTGACTGACTGACTGGACTTGACTGATGAAGACTGCATTTTTAATTCAAATTATACGACGACTTAAAAGACTTAAAAGAAGTCATTTACGTCTGTGTGAAATACATTGTGTTGTTTGAATATGTGTGTGTGTGTGTTGAATTTTTACCTGTTTTTATAATTAACGGAGCTGATTAGAATGCTGGTTTTCGCATTGCATACATTCGTCGTTTTTAATATGTGCTTCGGCATACCGTTAATACTTATTTTTTTTTTTATAATACACACAGAATGGCGGACGATATTGCACAAGTTTCTATAAACAGACATTGGAACGTAAGCTTGAAAATGCTTCTGCAGCTCAATGTGGCGGAGTGTCTCGCCCTTTGCGCCGCCCTTTACCTCGCTTTTTGAGATCAGCGCAAGTCGCGTGGAATTCTTCAGATACCTCGGATCCATCCTGCATGAAGCCGTTGATGGCACTAGAGCGCCGCCTACACTTTGCGAACGTGGGACCTGTTTAATGCGTCGGGCTGAAATTTAGCAAACAGATGGCTGCTAAAGACGTATGACAGTCACTATAGGTTCAACTTTGTACACACGCTCGTGAATACAGAGACAAAATTTAGATGATCCTCTGTAAGCAATCTATGTACAGAATGGATACAACGTGTATGGACGTGCCAGTTTTCCGCACTAGTAACTAACTACCTGTATCTCAGTGTGCAGAACAAAGGAAACAGTACTAGTACCTGACGTGCACAAAAATTAACGAAACTGAAATAATGTAAAGCTACAATAAACGTGAATCTTGTTCTGACTTAGTAATAATTGTTAGTTGAAGCACCACGCGAGCGAACTTTGGAGTAAAGTCTGCTTACTACTGCAGAGGCACTCGGCTGAGAGCTGTGACGCGGGGGACAGTAAACACTACAGTTTAAAACTGAAAAATTTTGGCGAGTGAGTGGCAGCGGCTACTACAGGCTGAGAGACTTTATGTTTATGTAGTTAGAACATTACTTCAGTTATCCGATATTTTTTTTTTTCAAGAGGAATATTTTTAAACTGCGGATGGCTTTAATCATTTCAATTTAATAAAAGATCATGTCCTATGTCCGTAATCAATGTTTGATACATTTGTATTTAACCGATTATCTACAGCAATTAAGTATCAATTCCTAGTATTACATGATTATAGTCAGAAATTTATTGAAGCGATCATGTCACAAAAGAATGTAGTGCGCGTGGCGCGCGGCTGACATCAGCGTGCGGAGCTGAAGGAAGCGTATTAAGGAACAGCGTCCCGGCAGCCTCTTAATGTATTAGACGCCTGTCTCGGTGAGACGATGCAATTACGTCCATTTGGCTGATTGAAGACACGCCGGGCCGTCATAAAAACACATTTCAATAATTACTTGACGACATTTGCTGCTGTATATCCAACGCTAATATTTACATCATCATTCCTCGACCCATGAATTTCACACCTTGAGCGGGCTGTAACCGCCCTCACCCAAGGGAGAGGACATTTACAGCTTGAATCCTCTAGGCGGTTAAGGTGCTGGTTCCTCCACCAGGTACAGGAAAATTTCGTGGAAGAAAAGCCCAGAATCTCGTTATGTGATCTCAAATCTGTACTAGCACAGATCACAGAGAGAGGTAACGAATCTACGTTAATTTTCCAATCCCATCTGAAATTAAGTTACGCAGCCTAAGTTGAAAAAAAAAAACAGTGAAAGTCTATTGCCTGGCTAGGACTTAAGTGCGCCGCTCCTTCCCTCGTATCGCTATGGCTCAGCGCACCGCCATCACAAGGAACAGGGAAAGCGAGCTTCTTTCTCTGTAATATGCTAAAACCAAATAAGACCGTTATTTTCCGCGGTTTTTGTCTGGTCGATATATCTAGCGGCGCTTCCCAAACAATGCGGCCACTAACGATGACCGTGTAATAACAGAACACTCGAAACTCGAGAGGCTCAATCAGGAGTGGTCGTTATATCCCACACCAACGTGCGGAGGCGCTGCGAGGCCGCCGAGGCCATCCCGCGGACTGGCCGCCGTTCACCAATGAAAGAGCATTTTCTGCTTGATGACACTATTTATTGTTGAAAATGTTTATCGTGCGTGCGATGCGTCAACATCTATCGACATCAACTATCATAAAAATCAAAGTACCTGAACAGGGGAAATTTAAAATAATCAGATCGTGTGCACCGCACGGACTGTTACAATCACGAGAGTCGTTATTTATTCTTTAATTTTGCGAACAAACACACGGGGTGTCGCTTGACGTTTAGTGGTGACCACTGCCTGTGAACGCACCAGACAGTTACAGCACCAGAGAATTCTTGTAATAAAGTACCTACTTGGTGGCGCTTTCTCTACAGGCTTGTTATAGGAATACGTTTATTTGAGGCTGCTACGTTATTACTGAACTATAGCTTCCGTTACTTCAGGATAAAATAACTTTCGAAATATTCAAATTAACACATCAAACGAGTGGTTATAGAGTTTATCGATTTTAATTAAATGAACAAATCTCTCCTTTGTGTAATATAAGTACAGAAATGAATGTGTTAGTGATAATAACTGGAACTGATGGCTTTACATACGACGTGCTCTCGGAAGCGAAAGAGAGAGAGAGCTAAGAATTTTTCGTTAATTTATAGTTTAACGTTTAGCTCGCGAGGCAGGCTTGGGAATTCAGTGGCGACTTGGTTTATTTTCGACTCCTTCCCCTACAATTTAAGCATTAGATAACTAAAACGCATCCAGCACCGTATGGAACATATTATTGCTTTCTCTTTCTCAGAGGTTATGAGATCCTGTGAGGCACTACGGAAAAATAACCTATCAAATTAAAATTATATTTGAAATTAGTTGACTCAAGTGAACATTGATTTGTTTAAATAAAATTAACTTTGGTTTGTTATACGATTAATAATCCTAATGCTAATGCCGAAACCATAGAGCCAAAATGAGTCATCGCGCCTCTTCCGACTCGCACACAAAGCTCTCATCTAATCGAAGGCAGCTTTTAAAATGTCTCTCTCAATATGGGGCCGCGGCGTCCCCGAAAGTGCTTTTGTTCTGCTGTTTGAGTTCGGCTTCATTACGGGAAAATTCATTTTACTAGCAATGTTTGCATATCCTATTTCATTACGTATGACAAATAGACGTTATTTTGCATCAAATAGCCTGATAGGAAAGTCGCGCTGTGAATCATGGAAAGGATCACGCTCGGAGATCTACGCAATCAAATCGGAAATGTTATAGAGGTACCGGCTACCTACCGGTTTACCGGAATAGCTCAACAAGCAAGCAAGCTGCGAAGTCTGCGAAGTCTACGAAGTTTGCTTACTTCAAAATCCTTAAATAAAGGTTTCTGACTACTGTGTCGGAAGTAATTGCAATTCTTCTGAATTTGAAAATTTATAAGAAGGTGTTAAAGTGAGGTATTCAAACTGGCAAAGTAGCTATGGTAAGCCATTTCGGCTGCGGACAGATGACATCGAGTCTCGCAGGAGGAGGGCGGTCTCATGCACTAGATCGTGGAATTATCATCGATTCCGATCTAGCCTTTGCATAGTTAATGGGTAACTTGATTTTGACTTAAACTTCTACTTACATTTAACTTAAACTGAGAAACAGACCAATGACTCAGTCTCTAAATATGATTAGGAGTTAACTTTGTTCACGTGATCTCATTACCTAGCTCTAACGCCAGCTTCACTCCCTGTGCTGATCGTCGCCGCATTTCAGCAATTCATAATGTATAGGTCCTCTTGGGACTTCGCACTCGATGTTAAGAAGCCTTGAGGCCTCTCAGTTAACATGTTTAAGAGTCTTCGCTGGTGAGTTTCGGCGCATTTTTTTATTATTTCATACGAGGTTCGGATTCTATTTCGAGGTTCCGGTGGAGATGGTGATGGCTTATGTACCAGGCTGTCCGAGCTGTTGACCTTAACAGTTTGTTCCTTATCTTTGTTTTATTTCAACCCAGGCGCGTTCGGTGCAGCCCAGAACAGTATACCATATATCAATACCGGCGTCATAACTTGCTCATGTAATAATATGTTACTGTGTGCCGACATACTCATGTGCACAGGAACGTCGAAAGGTCGACGTGATGCTAAAAATTCTGATGATATTGATGAAAGTTGATAAAAAATAATCGCCCCGCATTACTTGAAGAAGGTCGTCGAATAAATGGATGGCACTGAGAGACGCAGCGTCGAAGGATCCTCACGAAAACGATAAACGAGTTACAAGGAGCTGATGAACACGAAGGATTAACGAATAAGAGGATCAGTGAATGCCATCCAAAATTGAACAGTCTCGCCGTTACCAAGTACTCAAGTATAATTCAAATGTACTGTTTACAAATCATTAGTGAGGTGACAGCGTGTCGGTCAGCGCTGCGCTGCGAGCCCCTCGCAATCTGCACTCCAGTTCACTTCACTTTACTTATCTACTCAAATAATTAGGAATCCTTTTGTTAGAAACAAGAAATAATCAGTCCTTTGGAGCGCCGCGCCGCTTTGTCCACGGGAGGAGCGCTTTTGTGCTCGGCGCCCTTTTGTGCAAATAATCATATTCTGCTAAACGACCCCCCTCTCCCCCCCGTGCCCCCCGGACCCCCTTCAAAACAATGTTTGCAACTTTATTCAGCGCTTGTTTTAAAAAGTGCTTCTCTTTATCTTGTCGTCGCTCCTTATCGTACGACCAGTAAGTGTAGAAACGTTCATGTAAGACTTAATTATCGTTCTAATACAGTTTGAGGTGAGCGTTTTGATTAGATTAGCTGGGTCGAGGTTCCCGAGATACGTGAACTGATCACAACAAAACGATTGAAAGCCGTCTGGTACTCGCCCCGGGAGCGCTGCTCCCCAGAAGGAACCGAGGAGTTGTTGTTTTCACCCGAGTAGCGGCAAGCCTCGAATCACTGTTATTGCTTGAAATCGCGCGCCAGTTCAATTTTATCTTCTGAAAGAAAACGAAAACTTATTATTATAAGGGAGGTATAATACAAGTTTACATTGTTTATAACCAATGAAAAATAATGTTTTGAATACGAAAACCTATTTTAGAATCACTGAATCATACCGTTACATTATATTGTTATATCGCTATTGACCTACCCTCCAGTCTACGAGGGGATTGAAATTAATGATTGTCAGGTTTTCTGATCACTTGTACTGGAAGATCTTCCTTTGTACCAAGCTTATAGATCATCGAATAGATAGATAATTTGTCTCATGAAGACAAACTAAGTTCCGCGGTCATGCATTGCTAAAGTGTCAAGTTGGTTCCTTTTTCCCATTTTGTTGCATTCAAGTAATTTGATACCACGATGACTTCATTGTTTGGAAAGACTTTCAACTGGCTGTTTCGACCAGCTCCGTGAAAAAGGGTGGCGACAGACAGACGGCCGGAGTGATGCTGTAGGGGGTTAAGTTTTACGGAATGCTATAAATAAAAAGTTAAGGCTTTCCTTTCATTATTCCAATCCAAATTTGAATGAATAATGTGAAATGTAATAAAGACTGTATTAATTAATAACTCATCTGAGTAGTTTTTAAATGAACACCTTTAATATAAGAATAATGCTTTGCTAATGTAGTACAATAAATACAAAGCTTTGAAGTTTCCCAACGTCGGTCTAAAGTTTCAACAGAAAACCAAATGAATCACAATTCGTAGCCTGAATCGGGATTCCAACTCTCGATCTGGAGTCCAACCTGCCAACCGCTAGGAAATCGACACAATCGGGCCAGAAGCGCACAGTGGAAAAGCCTTTATCTAGAAATTTCCGCAAGCTTCAATCGACGACTTCAGTTGATGACGACCCATCCTTTGATTACCATGATAAATCTGTCCACAGGATCGGGCGCTCGCGCACAACGCCACGGCGCGCGTGTTCCACAGCAACCAGAGCCTGGTGCTGCAGAAGGTGACGCGGCACAGCAGCGGCCGCTACGCCTGCTCCGCGCTCAACGCCGAAGGGGAGACCGTGTCCAACGAGCTGCACTTCAGGGTCAAGTGTAAGTGCCGCGACGACCGCTCTCCTCGAACACTGCAGCGCTTTCTCCTGGAAACGGATACAAGTATGCAAAACTGTGTTCCTTAATCCTGTATAGTAAAACATAATACCTTTGGATTGGAGGGCGTAGGATTTGAACCAACAACCTTCTGTACCTCGGACCCCACGTACCATGCGTATACCGCTGGAAACCGAAATTATCTTTTTCTTTTTGACTACGTTAGGTCCTGCCTGCTATTTCACCTGGTGGTAAACGATACCATCTAAGGCAGAACGGCAGTAACATTAAACCTCTATCCCTAATCGGTTTCAAAGTGCCATCGTACTTTACTAGCTGGCCGTTCGGCCTACGCTTGTACTTTAAGAACAACTGTCGATGAAGTCTCATTATTAAAAAATACCTTCCTCGGTTCACCCTCGGGGGCTAATTAAACATTATATATTTTTACTTTTGGTTCGGCGTGGAAGGTGACCCGAATTTACGTTCATATTTTGAATAAAGGAAAGTTCATTCATGAGTCTAAAGGAAGTTTCGATAACAGTGAGTGTGTGACCTCGGTGGGAATGTACGGCGCCGTCGAGTATACCGCTAAACACGAAACGTAAAAAGAAACACGTTAACCAAGGAACAGTACTAAAATTCGTTTGAAAGGGAATATTTTCGCGGAGGCATTGTAATGAAGGATATCTCAAAGGAAACCGGAGACATCACAAAGGGAGTAATTTTGGCGTCTCGTTATAATTTCACGGTGCTGACTGCGATGGATTAATTAGGATGTAATTTGCTGACGAGAGGCAGGAAGCCCGCGCGGTTCGACGAATGGAATCTTTACGCTGAATCTCGCCGCGCCGGGGGCAGCCGGAGGACTGGTTGAGTTAATATCATTTCAAAACATTGTCTGCCTGTGTGATGTTTCCAACACTAGCATTAGGTTTAGTTGACGTAAATATGAGTCTGGGGAAAATTCAGTAAAATACAATATCAAAGGCATATAACTTTGACCCCCATTTATACTCGTATTTGGTGAAGATCTGATGAAACTTTGCGAGTTGCACAGGATCACAACGTTACGAGTAATGTTTGTTTTGCACTGATTGCGTCGCGACAATGCAGCGACCTGCTTTTAAATAAACGGTGTCACAAAATTCGATTTATTTACGAGATTATGGAGATGAGCAGTCACATTATAACATTATAGAATACCGAAATAAGACCAAAATAGTTCCTGTTTAAATTAGAACATATATCATAGACAGAGTATTAGTCTAGTATCAGTGCGAGTAACTGTCCAACCCCCCCCGTTATCCCAAACGCCGCCTAAGCCGAGGTTCGGCCACACAGGAGGCGCCCTTAGACAGACATTCCCTTAGTTTCTTCGAGCCCTAGGGCTCAAAATTTATTCTGGCAGAGCTTCTTTCCGAAGATCAAACAACCCGGTTACGCTGTGGCGTTTGTACAACTAATAGTCAGTCCGAAAAAAAAAAACAAAATCAGTGGGTACAACATAATTATAAATTGGCTATGAATCGGTTAATAATAAATATAACAAAAGATTTCAAATCCATTCGTAGATAACTTATAAGTCCACTGATTCTAAAATATTCATATTCTTTGCCTGTTCTCGCACGTATAAATAATCTCCACGCAGATTTTTTTCTTTTGATTTTAATAGAACTGACCCACACTGTAATGATATAACGAGTCGCTCACAATCAGACGTGTTGTGAATAACTAAAACTAAAAAAAGCTAAAAAAAGAAATACTAAATCTGCCTAAATAGTAATGTTTTTACCCCTTTCAACACTTGCCCATACATACATACATACACACACACACACACACACACACACACACACACAAACAAACTCACTCACTAACTTACACACTCACAATTACACATGCACACCCACTTACTTGTTAACTTGTTCACCTTAGTCAGTTTCACTAAGTTACATTTTAATTTTTAAATTTTTACCTTTTTAACGTATTTTGTATATATATTGTGTAATCTCTTTGGCCTTATTTTATGTTTTTTCTTAATTGTATACCAATGAATTATAACGCTGTTGATTACTTGCAAATAAATAAATAAATAAATAACGACTGCTGACGTATGTCTCCGTACACCATACATACACTGACTTGAGTCAACTTGGCTCATTTCCATGGGAGTTTTTTAAAAACCTTAATCTACAACAGCAAAGTCACGGGTATATGCTAGTATTGAAATAATTAAATAAATGAGTTATTTAAAATCACGTTCTTGAACTGATTCGGCTAAGGAGCGTAACTTGCCGCCTTACCTTACTTGGCGCAGCCGAGGCGAGCGCTGGCCCTCAAAAAATACCTCTTCTACGGCATTGATATAAGCGCTTTCGATACCACGGCAGGTGATCTACCCTCATTATGTAGCAAAAACGTTTTATACAAAGCGATTGAGTCCGCTTTCGAAGGACTGGTCCGCTGAATGCACCCCACCTCAGCCGCCATCGCATGCCAGCGACCATTTAATACAAGATTGATGCCTACACCCACTGAAGCCGCGCAAAAACCCTTCACGCCAAAAGTGTCTCTAAAGCGATCGCTGAGCAGCTAGAGCGGCTCCCTCGGCGTGGACTATGCCGGTGGACGGGTTATTCCAATTCACTCGATAGTTCCGCTATCGGCGCCTCGATTGCGTCTCATTTTCAATCTACGGAAGCGGCGGCCATTACGGAGATAGTTAAACTGCCAGATTTGAGTTCGATAATCCCGCCTCGTCCCGGCCCAACGACCATTGACACGTTACGGGGGAATCGGGCTTTTGTTTTTCTAGAAAGTCAACGAAATCTTTAGAGCGGTCATATACGATCTGTTCACCTCCCGGGGTCCGGCGTCAGGCGCCGGGCGCGGCCGGGGGCTCGAGTGCGTCAGATAAGGAGCTCGACGACGCAAGGAATTCAAACATGTTTTAGGACTTGCTTATAATGATGTTTTGATCGTGTATTAGTGGCATACGTTCTTGCATACTTCAACCGAATTGAAGGAATTGTTCTATAACAAAGGGCAGCCTAGCCACCAAAGGTAGGCAGATAACAATAACCCTTGTCTGCCATCTATACACATATATTTTAACATTGAGTCCTTATTTATAAAAGTATTGATAAACAATTATATCCCCTAATAATAGATTATTTCTTGAATTGATATTTTCGTATTATTTATTTTGTTTCCAACGTGTAGCATTGCGTGTCTGTGTCGGAGCAGCTTTAATGCTACTAGGCTGATATTAACATGAAAAAGTGATTGCATGTGATTTAAGGATATCGACGCCCTCCATGGCGCAGCGCGGGCGCTGTCGCATCTTAATGTTGGAGTGCCTAGTTGCCACCCTCCCGACAAAGAGGGCTCGTCTGTGTCGGGGGGCTGGCAACGAGCGGCACTGGGTCGGCGCGTGACGAGCGGCACGTTGGCACGTTGCAGACGCGCCGTCGTGCCGCAGCGGCGGCGTGGCGGTGGTGGGCGCGGCGCGCGGCGAGTCCGTGGTGATCGTGTGCGAGGTGGACGCCGACCCGCCCGCCGCCGTCTTCAAGTGGAAGTTCAACAACTCCGGCGAGACGCTGGACGTCGCCGCCGACCGGTACACGTCCAACGGCAGCGCCTCCAGCTTGAAGTTAGTACATCGCCCCGCGAGCTCTACGTCTCTGGACTCTGCACTGAGCCCTCATTGTGACACTCTTGGAACTTCACAGGTTTAGCTTTAAGTTACTGCGTGTGGTCTCTTCAGAAATAGTGTTAGTATACCGGTCACAGCTTTAATCTACCACTCTGCTCGTATACGGGAGGCGGACTTCTGTGTATAACACAGCTGGACGTGTGACGGCGACGGCTGTGACCCTTCGAGAGCTGTTCGAGGCGCGGAGAAAGGGATCGCACTAGATTTTATTCTTTTAAATTAATATTATTAAAAAATAAATTTAGTAGGTACGAACTAGGCAGTGTTTATTGAAATTATGAATGATTGTTTCCCAGAGTGATACATAGCGACTATATGAAACGCACACAGGTACACGCCAGTGGCCGACCTGGACTACGGCACGCTGTCGTGCGCCGCGTCCAACGAGGTCGGCGCACAGTTGGCGCCGTGCGTCTTCCAGATGGTGGCAGCCGGTATGATTCTTCCATTGGTGTACACGCGACACGTTACGTCACTGAGCCTAAATACGATAACTGTCTGCGATGAAAACGCTCAACGTATGGAAAATAGTCGCTTTTAAAGAAATGCTGCCACACGTAAGCATGCGCAGAGATTCCTCTGAACGGAACGCCGGCTCCTCGCCGCGTTGCTATGAGCCTCGCAATTTGTATCGGTCGTACTGACGACTGATGACTGATTTAATGATGGAAAAGCGTCAATTTAAATAGATATTTCAATACAAATTCTATGTATCTTTTTAATATTCATTAAAATCATTATTTGCTCATCAACATCGACAGTGGTTCCAATAATTCCTTATTGGAACCACTTGTTCCAGTTGGTAAGCAAGGAATCGAGCTAATAGATAGTGTCCGTGCTAACAGGCAAGCCTCACGCGCCGCGCAATTGCACGCTGTGGAACCAGACGGCGGACTCGGTGGAGGTGTCGTGCGTGGCGGGCTTCGACGGCGGCCTGCCGCAGCGCTTCCTGCTCGAGGTGTACTCCGGCCGAGACGACGAGCCCAGGTGGGTGTCGCTGCGCCGAGCCCGCGTGAGGCCACCGCACGAGCGGCCGCTCGCGCTCGCGGGCTCGAAGGACTCGGAAGGGCCGATTTCTGAATACAAACATAGATCGCATTGTAACCTCGCATGGTCTGGGCGATGGTGTTCGAGGTGGACAGGTCGCTTTTCCTCACCTTGATACAAAAAGCTGGACTACTTTTGGAATGGATTACACTTCAAGTAATATTTTCCGTTTTCCTTGTATGGGGTAGTTGTACTGTTTGAGAAAAGCACCTTGGGGAAAACTGACTCATAAAAAAAAATCTCATACTTTTAAGTGTAAAAGGTTACACGGTGAACTCCTCGCCTCGTCAGCGAACGATGGCAGCAGCCGTCACTCGGGGCTCACTCATGGGGCGGCTCCAGATCTCTTCTTTACGATCTACTGGAGTAAGTAAGTTTGTAGGAAAAGTTTAAACTCAACATGTATTCAAACTTAACTAAGCCAAAAAACTTGCATAAACTTATTACAAGGCTGATTTTCTCAAGCGTTGTTACAATATTTAAGTTATAATAACGGAGTTAGGAATTCGGACACGCACTAGACCTCAATGCCGGGAACGTTTCTAAAATTAATTCAGTAAATTTAAATCTTAGGCGCAATTTAAAGCCTCATTAAAAACAAATCATTTGAGTCATTTTATTTTTAAAAGGATTTATTTGCTTATCTTTTATTCCTAACTTAAGTCAGTTCCGATAGTTCGATGGAAAATAAATTATTCTTAATCTTCTAATTACTAGAAGCCTTAATTTTACAGATCTATGTAATACAAAAAGCGATTATCGCTAAATGTACGGCGATACAAATCGCAGCCATAAACAAAATATTCTTGAGCGTTTCTGCTCGCGCCGGCAGCGTGCCTCGCCGTGGAAGGCTAGTAACCTGAGCTGGAAACTAAGCTAATGCAGGAGTTCTCCAGCCCGCACAACGAAATAAGCGATAATATAAAGCAGCATTTTACTAATAGGCTTCAGACGGTACGCGTCTGGGGAGACATTCGGAGTGGGGGCGCCTGGGTGCCTGCCTGGCGGCGCATCAGCGCGCCCTCGCGCGAGAATGTATTTTTATGATACCAAGTATTTGAAAGTACTTCTGATCCTCTGATTTGCGAGCGCCTAATGGAAAAATCGTGTATTTTCATTGTTTTACGAAAAAATGAAAATACATTACGATGAGGAAAACTCTTGTTGAATAAAGAACATCCTACGTCAAAAAACTGACACCACTTAAACGTGTGACATTCTGTCTCGCTCACATCGCGCCGCCCGGCAGCGGGTGCCCCGGCACATTATTTGCATCCCTACTATCTATACAATAATAAAAAATAGAATAGTACAAATTTTACACGGACGGGAGAAGCCTGTGACCGGGGAGGGAACGGTATGGGGGGTTTTGCTGAAAATGATTCTATCATATAAAAAGCTTTAAAACCTAATAGTTTAATGATGTCGGGCATTCCATGTTGGCATAGTCTCGTGCAGCAGCCGTCCGCGCCCTCGGCCCGCTCTGCCCGCTCAGCCAATAAACATAAAACACTCACGGCCGCCATTATTTATTGTCGCCCTAAACGTTACAGCGCATATAAAGCGCTGTTCAATACCCAATTTCACTGCATTATTCTTTTACGAGGGCAAATAAAGCGGTATTTACTCGCTCTCATTACACGGGAACATTATGTCTTCATTTTTCCTCAATCGTTTCGCAGGTCGCATAATCTGCCTCCCCCCCCCCCCCCCAGGGATAGGGGGCTCCCAAACGAAAGATTAAAATGAACTATATCGCTTACTAGAAGTCTACACGATGATGTGGTCATGATGAAAGAACCTGACGAAAGTTCAAGGATTTACAGACCGAACATTATTAATACACATTAATTAATAACGAATTATGTTATTTAAATAATTTATACAAGATTTACAAAACAGTATAATCACTACTAAATAGGTATAATCGCTACTCGTAACCAAAAAGAAAGAGCAAAACCATTCACTCAAGAGATACGTATTTCGTTCCAGTGAGCCGGTCGCCTCACCTCCCTAGCTTGCCCTGCCCCCAACGTAAACGGAAAAGCGATACATTTACGATACAATCGACGCACGTATTGATACGTGTAACAGAACAGAGGCGTATTTAATGGCAACCATCTTCTCATCCATCACACATTGCTGCAATTTTCTGATGTGCCAATACGCTTTAATTCAACAACGACATTCTATCACTGGATGGTATCAATAGAAGGTTTTTTTTTTTCAATTTTAAGATTCAGATACATGTTCAGATTCGGCGCAGACTTAGACTTCCCAAACTAAAGTACAACCTCAGCACGCCTTAACGTGACTCGCACATCGCAAGCGCGTGACGCCGCGGACTCGTTACATGTGCGACGTACCATCAAACAAGCACACAGATAACACAGCTTAGGTGGCCGTGCAGTCGCGAGCGCCGGTCCGGTTCAAGCGGGTCGAGGATGTATATGACAAGGGCGGCCTGCAGCCCCGCCGTATTCCGGACTTTTGTAAGAGGCAGATAACGCCTCGGCAGCGCGTCCTCGTTAGCGGCCATTGTGGCGTTACATTTACAACCACATTTAGGTGAAACCCTTTTTCACGTCATTACCTCCCAACGCGGCTGGAAGTATTTTACTTTTGTTTCTGTATTTTGAGGTATTAATATATATTGTTTTTGTAATTTTTTTAGTATCACTATTTATTGTAATACCAAATTCCTTTCTTTCGAGTAGGCTAGCTTTGTGACGCATCTTAGAGTGATAGTTATCCCAAGCGGTAGAGTTCGAGCGGAAACTTTCACTTCTTATTTTATTGAAGATTTTCATTTCGTAGCACAATGATTGAATCCCGCGCAGCTACCGACTGGTCGCCCATTCACGTAATCGGCCGCCGGGAGCTGTGTGCGACGTGTCCGCAACCCAACGCGTGACCCGTTCTGTATCGTCCAGGGTGAACCTGACGGCGGACGAGCCCACCTGGACCGTCCGCGGGCTGGAGTGGGAGGTGCGATTCCGACTGGTGGCCGTGGCCGTCAACAGCAAGGGCCGCTCGGCGCCGGCGCGGCTCGACGACCTGCTGTTCCCGGACCCCGAGAAGAGAACAGGTATGACCTCGCCAGTCCCCACCACCATCCTCCATCTAACTATATCGCGCTGCTCTAATAATTATTATCAATCTGGTATTATAAACGCCGGTGCCCCCTGAAAGGCTCGGACGAGCACAACTTTCAAACTCGGGGTTGGTGCTGAAACCTGATACCTAACAATCTTCGTGAGCCCAGTTTGCCGCACTGGCGCAGGCTAACCATTGCACTCATTCGGGCGCAACTGCTCTCTGAAGCCGCGCAGCGGGCCGGCCCTGCTCGTCGCCGCCCCGCAGCCCGCACTCCAACGTCGTTCAGGTCGGAGGCAACTCTTCGCAAGTGCTGTACAGTTCTTAATTGGTGCATTATGCAGCAATTTTATTATTAAATGTGAATCAGGTAAACTGCATCTAATTTGACGCAGCAATGCACGCGGCACACGTTAAAACACGCGCCTTAGCTTACTGCGATAAGGCACAACCGTGGTAGTGATTACTTGGAATTGTAAGACTCGGAAGTACTAAAGATCACACAACTCGTTTTCTCAAATCACTGAGCGAAACTCAATTTGCGGCTAAGGCGATATCCCGCGGGAACGCCTCGCGCGCCCGGCTCGTCCCGGGAAGACGCTACAGTCAGTTCGCACTCGACTGCCAGTGGCCAGGGGTGTGCAGTCAGCACGAAAACCATCAGCAATGGCATAAATATAAGCCAAACTAAACTACCCATTTCATTAAAGCTGTTATTCAAGCTTAGAAAACTTGCGAATAACATAATTGGCGCTATAGTTAGTTTTTCCTCTTGTCTCAGAAGCACACTATATCACATGCCCATGGTTTTCTCAACTTAAATATATTTTCAGAATTTTCCCCTGGTAATATAATATTCAAAACTATTCAATCTAAACGTACTAGTTGGCTGCACCTACCAGGAGTTAGAAGAAGTGTGAAAGCATACGCTCTGACGCACAAACTCTAAAAGCACAAAATATCTGCCATCACCCGAGGCGGGTGAACCGATTCCGCGTGAAGACTCCCCGAGCCGGCTCCGGGCACCAGCCGGACCGGGCGAAGCGGGAACGACCGTCGCCGGCGTCGATGACGTCCGCCTTAATGATGGCGGCGGCCGGAAGCAGAACCTCTGTTTGTCTTTGTACTCCTTGAGTACTCCGCACGCGACCTCAATACCGATCGCGGAGTCATCACGAGAGGTTTTCTTTTAGTTATGTTAGTTACCATTCCAACAAAAGGGACATTTTGAACTTTGAAATAAACTTAAGGTAAATGTCAGGCGTCGAAATCTGTGCTCCAGCGACAGTCACAAGTCGTTCTTGGTTCAATAGCTTTGTCCCGTCGCACCTGATGCAGTCGGCTCGCGACTCTAGTCGCGTGCGGCGGATCGGGTTACCGAGTTATTGTAACAACGTTCATTTGCAAGGCCGCGTGCGCCAGTACCGTGAGGGTACCGCGGCGGCGCTGGTACTACAAGCAGCTCAGCGCCACCGGCGGCCTGCTGGCGCTGTAAGCAGATGGCTGCGGCGAACAGAGCTAGCCCGCAGCGTGGTTTATGAGCACTTCAGTTCAATTTAATGGTATACCGGTCTGAAGTTTTCGTAGAAACTACTTAACTATGTGTATTCACAACCTACCTCGAGTACTACAGTAGGTTCGTTTGAGTATTTGTCAGACGATAAAACGTTAAGTTATAGCCACCTTAATATGAAGTTCCTCTAAAATGTGACGTGGTCGGCTTCGAACAGTAAACCATACCGCAGGTTATCTCAGGGATATATATTTATCTGCCGGAGACTCGCCACCAACAGATAGCAACGGCTGAGCCACACCGGTACACGCAGGTGTCAATATTGCCTTGCCGAGATGAATTACATTATTTACGAAGCGAGCCCCGGGGCCGGCGCGGCGCGGTCTGGGCCGAGACGTGGAAGGGCTCTCCATGAAGCTGGCAGGATCCAAAGCCTTAATTAAAATGGGATTATCTTGAGGCCGTGCAGGTCGCTACTCTCGTTTTCTTATTTTTCCACTCGCGCAGCGGCGGCTAATAGGGCTTCTTGCACTTTGCCGCCAAATCTGTATGGGCGTGTTGTAACTACTGTAAGAGTGAATGACGTACTAGAAGGCGTGACGCGGGCTGGCTGTCACGGCGCCGATTAGTAGATTAAGCTGGTCAAGCAACGTCGACCCGAGTCAATATTTAGGGCGACCAACCGTGATTGCAGCTATTGTGTATTCCTCGGTAGGGGCCTTAGTCCTTTAATTAGAGTCCCGCGGGTGAGATGTACAAGTATGACGCGCGACGTCCGGCCGTCGAGCGGGATATGGCGAGCCGGCGAGGTTCACTACTGGGCTTTACTTATAACAAAGCAACAGAAACAAATAAAAAGATCTGATGAACTCCAAAAATATTAAATGATTGTAACATTTGCATTTATCTGCGTTTTGCACATTGCATCGAAAAAAACATAAAAGCACAAACACGGAACACGACCATTTCAGTTCAGTTCCAGTGGCCGAATCGTTCTGTTTAGATATAGTTCCTGCGCCGCGCAGCCTCCTACGACTACCCTCGGCCGAGTGGTCGCGGCGGTATCCAAATATAATTTCACGCGTTCGTGTCGGTGTCCCCATCTCGGAGAATACCCGAAGATCCGACGCAGCCAGAGCCAATGTCACTTACGTCGGAACAAAAGGGCGTGTACACACACACACACACAGTGCGGGCGAACTTGCAACTGAATGTCGGCCGCGAGCGGGATTGGAGCAATTTTTGAAGGGAATTGAAAACAAACATATTGACCGAGGCATTGCGAGCCAACGACGCGTTGATCTCTGCCGCTGAATGGAAATGGGAGACAACGACCTGATTCTCTACAGACAGATGAAATAGATTCGGTGCCTTCCAATCTGCATCTATAACGATGCGTGCAGCGCTCTGCTCAACACCGAACGTGTTCTGAGGACTCTCCGGGGTCAAATCAATTCAAAATAGCTTTATGCTCGTTCGTAAATATAACTCATTATTTCTATTCGTGAAGATGATGATGGTGACAACTACAATCGCGCCCTAAGAAGCCCACAGCAGACTTCGCCGGGTTGTTTTTTTTGTTATCTCCATCTCACATAATCAATAATAAATTATAGTACCCATGGAGTTAGAGCCATTCACACCAAGGCTTTTTTATCATTTATATAATCCTTAATATCGTAATATGATTTTTCTATAAGCTTTCGTTTCGTAAAACTTTAAACTTATTGATAGACATCTCTAAGATATCAATAGATAATTTGTTATCAAATAAAATACAACCCCCTATGAATGAGTTACTAATTTTGTGCAGCCTAGTACACGGCACTACAAGTTTTCTTTTACATCTTAATGTTCAGTGCATTACAGTCCATTTCTTTCTTTTATTTATTAATATTTTTATGGACATACATTAAATTTTCATATATATATTGGTTATGCATTGTCATTATTTTATATTCTTCTTCTTTACTTTTATCTCTTAAAGACCTTCTGGAGCACAATTTGTATATCGCACCAACAGCCCTCGTCTGCAAAACGAATACAGAGTCAGTATCAGCAGCATTACCTTATAATAAAATACCATATGACATAATGCTGTGCAAGTAGCTGAAGTACACCAGCCAGTCGGATGTGCGCTGGGAGCGTGCGGGAGCGCGCGTCGGAGGACGAGCGCGGTGTCGCGGTGTACTGATTTGTTCGGAAGTTTTTTTCGTTTGCATTGTCATTCTGCTGCGCGCGGGCGGCAGCACACTTTCAAATATTAGCACATCGATATCCACACCGGTCGAGTGTCGAATCAGTCACAGCAAACGCCTCGCACCGCTCCGCCTCGCCTCGCGGAGCTCAGTCGCGTAACGAGAAGGAAACATAAAGATAACAGTATCATTTTTTGTCGTCGAAAATGTGTTCTCATATTTCTTGTGAAAATATACCTATATCACGGTACATCAGGTAGTCTGTCAATAAATACAGTAATGACATCGATATCAATTTAGGCCGGAGACACCCTCGGCGCGGCTAAACGGCTAAACGAGATCAAACGACTGATATTAAAAACCTTTTCGAGAGTGCCGTCCATCCTCTCGGGCGAGAAATTAAAGGCTCGGGCGCGACCGGGCGGCGGCCGGCCCGGCGACTGCTAATCGACCGTGATCCTCGAAGCCTTCGCGTAACTTTATCATCACCATTCACTCATCGGGCAAATGAGCTTATTTACCTGCGGATACCACATAAACGAATATTACTGCGCCGTCAGGACCCCACTTCCTAGTGGGGTACTGACGGGGGCCAGGACCCCCGCCAGGACGACCGCCAGGACCCCCTCCAGGACCCCCGCTAGGACCTGACCTGACCTGACCTGACTGACCCACTTCACAGCAACAGCGAGCCAACAGACTCGAGGAACGGTACTATGAAAACTGTGAACAGCCCCGCTTCTATTACCGTCCAGTCCTTCGGCAGCGCTCGGAGCACGCAAAGTGGAGGGGCAACACTTTGTTGTTGTCTGGTCGCTTCGTTTGCATAATTACGCATATTCTTCATATACGAGTAGCTAGCGGATAAACAGAGAATGCTCGCATAGACATACACTCGCACGCACGCGCTCCACAGGCGTAACTGTTTTCCATACAGGTAAAAACGAGCCGTCAAGCGATTCAACGTGTCGCACCGAAACCGAGTAGGTACATCTGTACCTACTCGGCAATCTGTACCTACCTCAAGGGCATGGGCGTTATATAGCTACTTCTCGCAGGCGCTGCATCTCTGATTTAGGTCATTTTCTTTCTTTAGAGTCTATGTTATTCTTTAAATTTGCAATGACTTGTGTTTTGTTTTCGATCATAGAATTCAATGATTCATTCCCGTGTCAGATTCACTCGACTCAGACGTTAACCTCATGAATAAAATATTTGCGTAACATCGAAACGAGGAATAGACATTACAGATGTTCAGATACAGATGAACGTCTGAACGTTATAAAATTAAAGCACTGAAATCCAACGTGGGGTTAAATATGACTGCGCTGTAACAGGACGTGACATCGCCACTGTAATCCTGTGCCCAGTAGCCGTGAGCACGGCCAGATTCGATCTTAGCCACGGCCGAAGCCTCCCACCAGGCCGACGATGTATGTAACGACATTGGCGTACTCCTTGCCGACTGATTGCCTTTGCAATAATGATACAGTAATTCTTTGTATCAATAATAAGAAGGTAACGTTTGAGTTGAGTGATACAAGTACACGCGATACTGTTCCGAAGCTGCCCTCCCCGGACACAATAATGTTAAAGTTCACATAGATTAGCTGATCATTGGTTAATGCCGCTGCGCTCTCCGAATAAAAAAATATGAATTACGAGCAATAACATCAACCACTAATTTATACGTTTAAAATGCATACAAAACCTTGCATTATAAATTTGATATTTCCTCCAAGTATAGGTAAAAATACTTCAATAAATTATCACTAATAAAATACTAATAATATTATTAATTATTATAGAAGCGGTGATAGCCCAGTGGTTAGGGCGTCAGCCTCCTAATCAGAGGTCGGCGGTTCGAATCCGGGCACGCACCTCTAACTTTTCGGAGTTATGTGCGTTTTTAAACAATTAAAATATCACTTGCTTCGACGGTGAAGAAAAACATCGTGAGGAAACCTGCACGCCTGAGAGTTATCCATAATGTTCTCAAAGGCGTGTGAAGTCGGCCAATCCGCAAATGGCCAGCGTGATGGACTATGACCAAACCCTTTTCATATTGAGTGGAGACCCGTGCTCTGTAGTGAGCCGGTAATGGGTTGATCATGATGATGCTGATGATGAAATTATCACATTATAAGATCTAGAACTTCCGAAAACTACGAGTTGTCAATGGTGTTGATTCTGATACGTGGGAGGACATGCTGCAGGCCCTATCTCGGGGCCCAGAGTTACGCGGTAAGCTTTGAATACGGCCTCCGTGGCGCCGTGCGAACACTGTCGCATAAAAAAGTTGGAGATCCTGGGTTCTATTCTAGGCTCGATTCTTGTCTGGTGGGGGTTTCGGTTGTGGCCTAATTACCACCCTATAGATGATAAGCGACACGATGTCATAGTAATCAATTAGGAGTAACCCTTAACAGCTGACCTGTTACCGTCTTAGACTGCATCATCACCAGGTGAGATTGCCGTCAAGTGCTTGCAACTTGTAGTGTATAAAAACAACAGCTACTGTAGGGCTAGGGGTATCTCGACATGATCGAAGCAGCAAAACAGGGATGCAGGGCCCGCCACAGTGCACAGGCACGGTGTATATCCTTCGACGGAGGTAAGGTGAAATGGGAACTAAATCGTCCCTGAAAAAACCTGTTAGAGAGTGTACACTTAACTCAGCGCTCCGACCGTTTTCTTACTAGGAAGCTGCTCCTCGGTTCAGCCATTTCGAAAATGGCTATGAATTAGAAAGTTTTAATTCGGTCACATTAGTCGCAAGAGCGGACACCGCAGCGGTGCGCGCACGGGGCGAGGCGCACGCGTAATGGCGCTTGTCCCATGAATACGTAACGCGCGAGGCCGCGAGAGTGCCGTGATTAATGCGCGACGCGATTAATATTTATAATCATTTCATGCAAACTGCCGCCGCCGGACGCACGCCCGACACGACTCGCCAACACCCCGACACCGACACCGGCGGCTGAGGCTGACATTGGTCGGCGCAGCCCGCCGGGTGTTTCTGCGATTGTACGTCCTGGCCGCAATCATACTTTCCTGCGGAGCCGTGTAATGCTAGCGGAATAGTTAGTTGCGATCGAGATCCGACCGCCAGCGCTCATCACAGGGTTAGCTGGGGCGCGCTCCGGACGACGCGCGCTCACACTCTTGTCGCGGTGCGTTCGCGTCGACGCAAGCGTACCCGCGACATGCGAAAAATAAATAACCTAATGAATATATTTCCCATGGACCCCAATCACGCATTGATTAAATTCGATCTCGAGCACATGACAGAACCGGAAGCTTTCCCTCCCGTATTCGTGTGACTATCTCAGCCGCGCTTTGGCCAATTCGCCCCAGCCGAGACAGCGAAGCATTTTATTACTCTATCCGACTGCAGTGACACCGACACGTTGCAGTTTAATTTGCACTTGAAATAGTTAAGTTGGTGGGTACAGTACTGCACGGAGCGGCACGTGTACACGCTGCAGCTGAGCAGTGCAAGCAGAGGCGGGCCAGCAACTCTGCAGCAACTAAGTTGTAGTGTCGGCATATTAGTTGGAGCTAACAGGTTAACATTGTTGAAATCGTGATTTTGCCCGGAATTCTCAGCCGTTGAAGGCCATTTGGCCTATTAAAATCCCATCGCGATGGCTCGATTCACCTGCGAGCCCATGACCGCCAAGCTGCCCAGCGCAAATCCCTTGGAGCCATAGTATGCAGACATCAAGTAAACAGTGCTGAGCAGGCTGCCCCGCGCGAGGGGCGCCATTCCACAAATACCATCCGACAACAAATACAAATCAATGTTTACATTTTCGTTTTGTTATATATTATGTCTCACAGTGCGCGGCGCCTTCGTTTAATAATGTCCAAAATATCCTGCAGAACATTTTATGACAGTGTTGCAAAAATTCTCTTTCGAATTAGAAGCCTATTACCGACCAGGGGCTTAACTTCCTAAAACGCAATAAAAGGAGGGAATATCGTATTCTAAGCAAGGTCAGTACATCTTATGAGGAGATTTGGGTTATATCAATCATGTGTAAACACGACGTATACCTAACCATTAGCAAAAACAAAAACCATCAAACATCGAAGACTTGCGATAGCGGTGTTTCATGCAATAATTGTATACTTCTGCATAAGAAGTATTATATAATACGTTATTTTTAACTGTGTTATAACCATTTTCGTGAAAGACTATAACTAAAGTTATAGTCAAAACTTGCTTCTCCAGCGGCCCTCAGTTGTTAGCCTGATATCCAGTCAATAAGTCAAATCCGGGCCGGGCTGGTAAAAGGGCAGGGCTGGTAAATAAAAGGTATTTTTTATTTGAATTAAACAATTCAATTTTCATCGACTAGTTGGAATAAATTTCCTTTCATGCATCATACGTAAAATTTCTCCGCGACACTCTCCGTGACCGTCGTTATAGATTAGCGATCAGAAACGGTGTAGCTGTTGCATGGCTCTCTTCAGAAGGCGGGAATGTGAAGGATATAGAGAATAAATAATAAAATGCAAACTTGTCGACGCAGTCGTCACTGTTGGCGTAATGAACGTAGCCGCCATACTTTACGCGACCTGTACTACACAACTGTGCGACAGTTGTATCAGCATTCTTCGCTTTGTGTGAGGTCATGGAACTGCTGTTCACTGCGGATGATTCCGAACGTTAACGAATTTGTTTGTAAGAAAGTTGAGGAGTTGTAAAACTTGGCTTCCCTCGTTTTTATCTAAAAAGCGAACTAACCGATAGACAGTCCGTGCCGATAAAAGTTTCCTCCGCACAAGTTCGGGGCATTAAGATTTCCCGAATTAGCTTTTTACTTTTTTTATCACCCTTGTTCTAACTTCCTCAGGAAACTTCGTCGTCTGCACCTTGCCAGCGAGGTCACGGAGAGGTTTCATCCCCTATTTAACACCCTTGAGGGTAAAATATCTGATAAATTAAAAACATGAATAGTTTCTGTACGTTGAATATATTATTATTAAAAAATATCTAGGTAGAATATTAATATGCTAAAAGCTAAATAAAGCTACACGATGTTTAGGATAATGCGTTACAGCCCATTATTTCTTGAATTGTGAAATATTTTTTTCTTTTTATGTATCTTATATTCTTTAAACCTATCTCTTACTGATGAATCTCTTGTGCCCAATTTGTATATCGCACGAACGAGCAGCATTACCACACAATAAAATACTATATGACCTAATGCTTCAAAAATAGTTGAAATAAACAAGTTGAGCTGCAGAGCTGTCCGTGCGACACATTATTAAATGAAGGCCCCATTGCAGTTTGACGTTAGACGTCATGCCGAGTTGTTTACGGTCAACATTTATTTTAAGTCGTTTAATTTTAAAAACGAGATCAGCGTACAATTGTTTCCCGGCATCACAGAGTGGCCGCCATCAGCTACTTCTCAACGGATTTGTTTCAGCGCGCCTCACTGCAATATTTTCTATATATGCTTTCTTTAGGTTGAATATTACTGGAGGTTAAACAAAAAAGACAACGATACGGTGGATTTCAAAAAGGTTTCCACTGACGGGAAGATGTGGCCCCGGGCCAGCGAGCACTGTAGCGTCCCAGCGACTGGGTGGGCAGTGGGAGTGCGCTGTGAGAGGCGCTGCGCGTCGACCCTCCGCGCCAGCTCCTCCGCGCCGCATGCCGCAACCGGCTCTCGTCGAGAGCTCTAACTGCTGCACAAATATGTGATGCAAGGGAGGCCTCGGTCACCGCATATCTCTGCTACACTCGTCAAAGTTTTCCCATTTCTCCCGAAACTCCACGGGGATGAGTGACGTCCCAAATGAGTTCCTCCCACTCGAGATACATTACAGCCGGCGCTGCGTCGGCATGGACCTGGTCGCGCGCTCCCCGCCCCGCGCCCCCGGCGCCCTCTTTTCACACCGGCCACTCATCTGCAGCACCGGATCCTTCGCATACACCTTCCCAGAAGACTAGTCTCGCTTCGCTTAATTTCCTACGAACAGTGTTATTCTTTGGGATAGTCGGCAGTCTTCCGGCAGTGTGAGTGAAAGAGAGAGAAACTAATGAACTGCCACACTTTTTCGTTGAAGGTATTGCGGCCAGGATCAGCTGTCGCTAGTCGTATGAGTGGCGGCGTGCTGATCGGTTTCCTTGTCGCAGCGGCGGAGAGCGCGCTGGGCGCGGGCGCGGCGGGCGCGGCGGGCGCGTCGCTGGCGGGCGCGGCGGCGCTGGCGCTGGCGCTGGCGGCGTGGCGGGCCGCGCGCCGGCGCCGCCGCCCGCGCAAGCCGCCCGCGCCGCCGCCCGCCAAGGCCGCCGAGCACGACGACGCCGAGCCCGACCTCATCCCCAACAACTACTGTGAGTCGCACTCTATTTGTCTATCTCTATGTGGGATTTCGTGGACCCACTCTCCCTACGTATGCGAGAAGCACCGGATGCAGCTTCCTCGGCGGGGGAGAGCAGACTCCGTCGGCCAGGGCACACGCGCACGCCGCCCCCGCATGCCCCCGGATCGATCAAGATTCCTTCCGTTTTCCTGAGAAATCATCCTCGTCCTATTTGCGAAAAAACTATTCCAATTCAAAGGCTAATTGCTCGTCGTCCGCGGGATTTACCTGTCGCCGCCGCATATAACGACCGCTGGCCGGAGTCTCGGAGCTCATCACTCGCGCACTGTACCCGTGTGTGTGTGCGGTGAGTGATGAGCTCGCGTTTGACACTCCCGCTGAAGTGTTCGATCGCTGCGGGGAGTTTGGGGTGAGCCGGCTGAGTATTTGAAGTGCTTCAGGACTGAGGCATCTGTCCGGGATCTGTCCGGGCCCGGCCCCGTCTCCCGGTCGGACCGCTCATTAATCAATCTTTTTGTCTCCGTCGGCCGAGAGGGAATCCCGCGGGCAGCGGGAAGCTGAACATTCGTGCGGCCCGCGGCCAGCATTAATCGTCGCTGTCAGCTCGGCCCGCGCTCGCGGCGGCGACCAGCTCCCTGTGTACCTGTCTGTGTAATGAGCCGATCGTTTCTCGTTTGTTCCAGGCGAGACGTCCAGCGCGCCCTGCCTGGCGGAGTCGTCGCCGGGCCGGCCGCCGGGCCCGCTCGCCGCGCCGGTAATTGCCTTCATTTTAATCCAAGGAGGCCACGAGTCATCCACAACTCCTCGCTCCCCGACCGCCGAGTGAAACATTTCAAACAACAAACGGCTCATCGGGCACAATGGCACGGGTCGAGCTGAGTCGGGTTCGCGGTGACCGCCCAACCGACCGCCCGCCGCGCCGCGCCCTCGAGTCGTGTAAACCGGTGTATACGACACGAGACTCCGCGCGGCGCGAATTATCTTGCGTCAGACTGCCGGCCGCCGCCGGGCTGGGGCCGGGCTTCGGCCGGCTGTCCTTATTGCGGTCACTCAATAACGCGGCTTTATGTCGACGCCGATAGCCGATAATATTTCTTAAGTGTCCCGGGGGAGCGCGCGGCCGCCGCCCGGGAGCGAGGGCTCCACTTTTATGTTTTGAGATATCGCGCATTGTCCGTGGCTTTCGTTTTTGAATTCGATGGATAGCGACGTGCTGACGGCGGCCATCATAAAACTTTATGAGGTCGACGTTATGGAAGATTGTCTGTAATTTATTGGACTTTGTACTACTACCGCGGCGCAACTGACTAGAGATTCGTTTTGAGCGCTGTCCAAGTGTTCATATGGAGCGGCGAGACCCCACCCCTCCGCCCCTCCGGCACCGCAGCCGCGCGAAGAGCTTACCTCCCGCCGACTCCGCGGCCATAATATTTGCCGGCGTCAAACCGCGCCATTTTCATTCGCTGCCAAATTTAATATTTCAATATCGTCTAAATATGAAACTTTATCGGGCTTATGCGCGAGGTGCTTCGCCAAGTCGTCGGCAAACGGAAACGTCGACAAGTTCAGAGCGAGCCTGCCCACGGCGCCCGACACGGCTGGAAGTGTGAGGGTAGGTCGTGGGCGACGCGGCGCCGCCAGCCTGCTGCGGGCAGCCCTCGTCTCAGCAGAACTAACTGCTTATTGCAACTAAGGGCTGCGTGCCGCGTCGGCGCGACTCGCGTTTCGGTGGATGTGCTGTTCGGTTTAGTTGTCATCTTTCACTCATCGAATTTTGAGCTGCATTTAGCACGGAACCTTTTTGACCTGGTTTTCTACCTTATCAACATCGAGTTGAGAGAGTTCCAGCCGCTGCAGGGAGCACAAGGTTGATATCCCGAGAACCACTTCCTTATCTTAAGGCAAATCTTAAACCTCCAAGGCTAAATTGGTATGTATGACTAAAAGTGCCGTGCGGTACTAGTCGATATAATGTGAATAATTTAGAAGCTGATATCTGTTGAGCGCGCGACTCGCGCACTCCGCCGAGTACGCCGCCTTGTAGCGGGGTACAGATACCACCGCCACAATATTTTAAATGCTAACGTATGTATGTATATTTTAAGTATGTGAACGGGGGGCCCCAAGTCGAGTGCGAAATAAAACCCTGCCGTACCGTCCTTTACTGGAAGCATTCCGCCGCATTTTCAGGCCCCTATTTGAGAACCTCTGGATAAGACCAGAACGCAGAAATGTTGGCGGCGAGATCTCACACCGCGCGTCATAAATCCTCGATGCTAAAGAAAATACACTGGAATTGATTTGTGCTGCCAATATCCCCGCTAACGGCGCCGCTGCAGCGCGGCGCGCGTCGCACGCTGATGCATCTGGTGTGCCCCCCCCCCCACACACACACACACTAACTCCACGGGAATCACTGCTAGTTGGCGCTGTATCACTACTTTAATCCTCATTCTAGTTTATTGAATACATTTGCTCTGGCGCCTTTAGTTTTTTATTGTTTTCGTTATTCCTTATTGATATTATCTGCAAATTTCAACGATGTGAAAAGTCACGTGTAACTGATAGAAAGTTAAGGTCGATTTTGTTTTATTTGCTCGGTCGGGCTGCAGCAGTTGTTTGCCTGAATGATATAATGATATTTATCGTGTCGTCACATCAGGGTGCGCATCGCCGCGAGCAGGTCTCCCGTTGTGTTCACATTGATCGCAGGTCTTTCTATCATCATCAAGAGTGGTCTACCAACCATGCATTCGCTGATGCGGGTCCGCCTTTCCAGCAATTCGGGATCCCGACGTCCATCCCGCTCCGAGCTGAGAGAGTCTGTGCAGTCCTGATTCCCCCAACTGGTCTACTTGATTTCATATTACTGATGATTCCTTAAATAATCGCGAATTATTTCCGTTAGCCATACTTGTACGTGAAGACACCAGCCCTCGGCACCGCCCACCCAGGGGCTGCTAATTCAGTACATTTAGAGATAACAAAACTAATGGCTATATCCCGTACGTACGAGGACGTCGGCCGCCAGCGCCCAGCGCCCGGCGCCGCCCCTCAGTTGCTGGAACTAATTGTAGCGCTATCCTGGGAGGCTTTGACACATTGACGAATTTCCGCGCGAGCCGGCGCCAGCAGCGGTCGAGTCGGCTCTGGACTCCCTCTGGTGCGCGCTCGGCCCCGCTAGATGGCAGGGCAGGGATTGTTCTCTGTGAGGCCGCCGCTGGAGGCCCGTGTGATAACTAACTTCAAGTTTTGTAGTGTCGGTCGTGAAGCCCAGCGTTAACGGCCGCGTCGTCCACAGGCCTGCGGCGGACCCGGCGCGTCGTGGACGTGGGGCGCGCGGGCCAGCGCCCCGGCGGCGGCGTTGGGTCGCAGCGCGTCCGCGTCGCTGCGGCCCGCGCTGGACCTCAACGTGGACGCCATCAAGGAGAAGCTGCTGGACAACCGGATCCCGGAGTCCTGCGTCTGAGCCGCCCGCGCCGCCGCCTCGCGCCCGACGGGACATCCGTACATGCCAATGTAATGTCGAGATCGGTTGCCGAACCGACGAGATTTAAACCGCGTCTTCTCCGTCTGACTTCGCGACTACGCGCCTGTCGAGGCCGCGGTGCCGCGGTCGCGATATCAATGTATATATTTATAATTTGAAAAAAAAATGTGTAATTTTTTACATTATTTGTGATCCGGGGCTGGGACACTCTGAACAAACAGCTGTGTGAGCCAGTGATCTGCCACTCGACGGCCGGGAGTCGCCGCACTCTCGCGGTGTGAAGCCGCGGGTGTCGTCGCTGGTCGGCCGTGTGAAGTGGTGTCGGCGCGTGCTCGGCGGCTGCGAGTCCTTCCGAGCGCACACGTACTGGCGAGCGCGGCGCGGGCGGCCCCGCTGTGTCCGCTGCGCATGTCGCAGCTAAACGGCATCTCGCGGTCGATCCTCGTGACTCGGATACGACGAATTTTCGGTTTGAGTGATGTGGTTTTTTTCATTGTATATAAATGCATTTAGTTAAACGATTATAGTATATCGATGTTTCCCTCGAGTGTGACGGAGTGACGATGCTTTGGATGTTAGGTAACGATGAAAATAGTGACTCTGCGTGCCTCCTGTCGGTCCGAGTGTAAAGTGACGCACGCCCATCGGCCGGAGGTCACCGATTCCGAAAGATATTTATTGTGGTTGATCTTATAGGAAAATTATATATATTTTATTTAATATATTAAATTCTTCAAATATTAAGAAGATGAATTTTAAAAATGTCGCCCGCTCGGTCGGTCGGTCGCGCTCGGGGCCGATCGAGTGGTCCAAGTGTCCAGCTCGCCGCCGTCACACTCCGGGGCGCGGCCGCCACGTTCACTCTCGCTTGAGCCGATTATTCCGTACCTAATTAGTGTTAATTCGGAGACTATAATAATGAATGAAATGATCTATCTGTTATTCGGTTTAGATAAATCCTGTGATGTACATAGTAGGTTGTAAGCGACTGACTCTTTGCCACTTTTTTACATGTCTAAATAATTTGTAGACGGTCAGTAATATTTTGTCTGTGTAAATAAAATGTATTCCTTGTCCCGTGTGACGCCGAGCGCACACCCATCCACGCCCGGCGCGCCCTGTACTTCGAATGCTCGTCTCTGCATAGTTATTTTAAATTTGTACATTGAGGTCACCGCTGGCGTGGAACGCGACGCTTAGCCATCCGGTGTTTTACTACGACGGTGAGACCGCCAGCACACCAGCCCGCTCCCGTCCGCATTGTCCGGCGAGTGCGCGCCCTGGGAACAAACCAGAGTTACGGAGGTGCAGGGTCTGGATCGGTGTGCGAGCTGTTCTGTGTGAGGTCGGCTCGAGAGCGCGCTGGACTGCTGGGGCGGTGGGGGGAGTGGTGGGCCGCGTGCTAGCAGCGCCCAGTTCGGAACTCTGTTATTTTTTTAAATTCGCATGAACATATTTATTCGGTGAGGATGCTATCTGATGAGCGACATTGAAAGTTCTCTGACTTTTGCCAAAACAGCTCACTCACCGTCGTCAGTGTCGGACGTTCTGTGTTACTTCTAACAACAGATTGTTGTGACTCTGTTCACAGACTTCCAAAGCTATGGGGCCCTACGAAATAAAGAGATCTTAAATACGAGTGTAATACTTCTATAAAAAAAATGTGTTTTTGACTATTTTTGCCAACTTTTAATTATTTTCATTTTATTTAAGTTGGTTTTAGTGTATATTTGTGCATGGTCCGCTGATGCTCGCGGCGAATCGGTGAGTTACAGCTCCTCATGCTCGAACACTCAAAGTTTCATCTTACGAGATTCCTTTCCCCTTGGATGCTGTGATTTCTAACATTTGTTTTCCTGAGTGCCTCTCGCATAGTTGAATCCGCGCTGAGCAGTAAACTTTATTTGTGTCGCGGGTTTAGTGCAGTATCCTACACTTCTCGTCTCACTCTATTTAGAAGCTTCTGTGAAAGAGTCCGAATCGATGGAATCTATTTAAATGTTATTTTGTCTTTGGTTCTTTGAAAAACTTCATGCCAGTGGCGGACCTGCCGACAGGCTGCTAGCAATTCTATGAATGAATTCTTTGACGAGAACTTAATTCAAGCTGGGCCGTCCTATTCGTTACACTCGTACCGTCTGGGTTGGCGAACCTGAACTTTGATAGAATCAAAAGAATTTTAAATGTTTGTTTGGGTTTAAGTGTCAATGGGATCTCGGGCACGCGCTCCACTAACAACTGAACTCCACTGCGCTCGAGACGGCTGGGACGGGCGATGCAGTGCAGAGTTTGTGGCGGTAAAGTTTCCTAGATTATACAATGTATTTCTACATATCTGGTTACTTCTACATATCTGGAGATCATATGATTTACATAATAGTACATTTATTAGTATAAGTGAAAACTGTAAACACTTTCTCATCTCGGTGCGTCCACAGCGGTGCATCCGGTGCGACTGCGCCGCGCGACCTTGCTCTTAGTAGAATTTTCGCCCGGGACTCGGTTAAAAAGTCTCGCCGAGTCGAGATGAATGCTTCCCGGTATCAATGTATCGGTATTCAGTTTTACCATTCATGAAACGGGACCTGTCCCTTAGAGCGCTGAGCCGGCGCGGAAACTTTACTAAAACGACCACTTCATTATTAAATAAGACGGGAACCTTTCACCGACGCGACGGCAACACGTTGTAACGGCCACGCGGCGCGACTGTCGCGGCTCTCCCGCGACGCAAACTAATTAAGATTACCGTGTTTAGATTTTTGCGGCGAAAGCTTGTCGTCTCTGCTATATTGTGACGTGTGCACCTGCAGTGCTATAAGTGGCAGCTCCCGGGTTCGATCCCGGCCGACCGCCGGGACGACTGGCACTTCAAAACCTTGCGTTTTGAAGAGATAACAACGCTGAATATTTTTGAATCTGCCGATTATAGTTTGCCATTTTCTGTAACTTATAATTTTTAATATTTCGTCGGATGAGGGATTTTGTTCGTTGAACCTATTTAACTTTTTCCTATAAAAAAATGACAGTAAATATACACAAAAGAGATACGTAATGAATAATTTATTATACTCATGTTAATTATTTCTTAAATCTCATTCAAACTTAAGACGACATTTCGACAAACCCAAGCCATAAGACAATATAGCGCGCTGTAGTCTTAACTGTAGGTGTCATGTAAATTATCACGTGACGTACATTTTGACACCTTGACATCGAGTCAACGGTCGAATTTAATGATCGAAACACAAAATGTAGTGGTGTCGTCCCAGCCGCCACCAACAGAGCTGGACTGCGACTGTAGCGCGCCCTTTAAGCCGACAAGTTACAGCTCTAACCGAGTTTTTTTTTATACACTACAAGTTAGCTCTTGACGGCTATCTCTTACTACCACCAGGTGGTGGTAATTGATGATGCTGTCTACGACGGTAGCGAGCTAATCCGTTAGGAGTATGATAAACCCACGCTCCTAAATGGTTTCTACGCGATATTGTGCCGGAACGCTAAATCTAACTCGTGTCGTTGACTCTCATCCGAGTTTGACGCGGGACAACTCATCAAATATCACTAAACAATGTACTTTCATTTCAATGAAAGATATGATCAAACGGGACATCCGACTCGCGACACCCCGCGGTCGGCGCGGGCTTGTTACGTCGCAACGAACTTGTTTAATAGTCATGGTTATTCTCTCTTACTTACTTCTTACTACATTTTTGTTTGCTATTGAACGCAAGTTTAATTGAATCAGTGTTTGTTATTGACACGATTACGTATTTCAACTAATGCTATGTGAACCCTGAGGAGACAATTGTTGCACTGCTGGCTCTACTCGGAAAGGTATTCTCAATACGAATGGTCAAATGATCACATCATCAGCTGTGGCAGGCGCACCCTGCTGGCGCGCGCAGGTTCTATGTAAATACTCCCAATTATGAAGATTATTTAGATTCGCCGGGCCGACACGCAAACGAGTAGTCCGCTACGAAGATTTAAGTCGTAGATATGCTCTTGCGCTAGATATTGTTAATTTCGAGAGATGTGTCCACCGGAATGCGTGAGCTCGCCCTGCCACCAGTGCGATTGGTGCCGGCTCGTAGGAACGGATATTATTAAAAGGTTGGGATGGTCCGCGTGAGCCGCGCCCCGGCCGGCGCCGCCGCCCGCCCGCGAAGTTCGCGACCGACTGACCCTTGTGAACATAGTAGCGTAATATCTGGTAGGTAAGTGATTAGTTGTAAGCGATTTGTTAATATAAAGTTTAAACAGACGACTCGAAGAGTTCGCGCTAAGTACTGTTGACTTATTTATTTTGGACGAGATTAAAGGTTGTCTTGGAAATACATGTCTTGTTTGATTGCCCTGCCTGCTACCTCCGTCGAACCTCTCCCAGCCCGAGCGGGTCGGCGGCTGCCGGCTCCTCACCGAGCGCGTCTGCAGGAGCATCGGCGACGGTCTCGGAGTGTTGTTATCGGTCCAGCATTGGCAAGCCTGTAGACTCTGATGCCGATGCTCTGCGCAGATGACATTGAAATTAATTTGATTTGGAAGTACTGAAAGCGATTATTTATATTTCTTGAAGCTTAACTGGACTTAGATATCTACCCGGAGCAGACTAGGCAGACATTGACATCATCTTCTTGCTTACCAAATGTAAAACTATATCTGGGTAAGAACGCAATACATCAGCCGGCACGCTGAGCCGTTCGTGGAGTCGTTATGAGATACAATTTTGTATCGTGACGCACTTCAGGTGAAAATCAATTGCACCAACTATGCTACATTAGTCTAGATCCATTGGGATTGCCAAGTCCGAGGAGCTTTGGACGGTGGGGGGCTTTGCAAAATCGCGAAGGAGAAAAACTGGGCCATTTAAATGGTTGGAGTTGTTTATAAACGCTCTCCGACTGCAAACAGCGCCCAACAACGCATCGGCACACGGAGACCGATGCACGGTAATCGCTATGCAATACAAGTTAGTCGTGCGCCCAGCCCCTTCAGCAGCCGAGCCTCGGTGCCACCGGAGCCAGCGCGACTCCGCATTCGTAACACTGTGCGACACACCTCCAGCGGGAATAATTCTAAAACTTATGTGAGATTTATCGAGATGGGAATTTTCTTCCCTATTTTATTTTATTCCCTTCAATGAATGCAATTGACTTAGCACAAATAATTACGTACCCTTTAGCGAGAAGCCGCCTGTTGTACCTGTTTTCTTTTCTGTGTGTTGTATTGCTTCTTGTGTGTGGTGCACAATAAAGTGTATTTTCATTTCATTTTCCCTCCGTACCGTACGTATAGATAATTATATTAGTTTATATTAGATCCGACCTTTGAGGATTAAGTTTGACAATATTTTAACAATGGTGATAGTGATTAAAAGTTTGTGCCTGGTTCGATCTCTTCGGATTTACGTGCGTCGAATATTTAAATGGAAATGCAACTGAGAGGTGGAGTCGCGTGGAGTCGCGTGGAGTCGGCCGCCGGCCCGACCTCGCGCTCGCTTGAACACCGCCGCAACTCACGGAGCGTTCCGTTCTGTCCGATTAGTTTCAAACCAGTCCAGGGACTTTATATGCTTCGATTGAATTCATCCAATCGGCCGCACTAGCTTAGCGATATCTCAAGCCGCTACTTTCTTAAATACAAATTCAAATTCAAAATTCAAATTCAAAATAATCTTTATTCAAATAGTCCTTAAAAAGGCACTTTTGACGCGTCAATAATTTACATAGTAGTTATTTCATGGTGATAACTATATTCGTAAACTTAAAACTAAAGCTATGAGGGTTCCAAACGCGCCCCGGTCTAAGAAGAAGCCCACAACAAACTTAGCCGGGGTTTTTCTTTTTTTTCATTATCACCATCTCACATAATGCATAACAAACTATAGTACCTATGGAGATAGAGCAATTCACACCCAAGCTTTTTTATCGTTTATATAATCCTTAATATCGTAATATGATTTTTCTACAAGCTTTCGTTTTATAAAAACTTTGAACTTATTGATAGACATCTCCAAGATATCAATAGATAATTTATTATAAAATAAAATACAATTTCCTTTGAATGAGTAACTAATTTTGTGCAGCCTACTAAATGGTACTACAAGTTTACTTTTACTTCTGATGTTCAGTGCGTTACAGTCCATTTTTTTCTTGAATTTATCAATATTTTTATGAACATACATTAAATTTTCATATATATATTGGCTATGCACTGTCATTATTTTATAATCTTTAAATTTATCTCTTAATGACTCTCTGGGACCTAATTTATATATCGCACGAACAGCCCTCTTCTGCAAAACGAATATAGTGTCAATATCAGCAGCATTACCCCATAATAAAATACCATATGACATAATGCTGTGAAAGTAGCTAAAATATACAAGTCTGGCAGTCTCTATATCCGTCAAATGACGAATCTTTTTTACCGCGTAAGCAGCAGAGCTAAGTCTGTGCGATAAATTATTTATATGTGGGCCCCATTGAAGTTTAGCGTCTAACGTTATGCCTAGGAATGTAGCCGTATTTACCAGATCCAATTCCTCATTATTAAGTAGTACACTGGTTTTCACCTGTTTAACATTGGGCAACGTGAATTTAATACACTTTGTTTTCTTCCCATTAAGTGCTAAGTTATTAGCCTCAAACCAATGTACTACTTTCGCGAGAGAGTTGTTTACATCGTCAACATTTGTTTCGCGTCTTTTAATTTTAAAAACGAGTGATGTATCATCAGCAAACAATACTATCCCGCTATTGTCCTTAGTAAGGTAAGGAAGGTCATTTATGTAAATGAGGAACAGAAAAGGTCCTAATATTGATCCCTGAGGAACCCCTATTTTCACAAATGACCCGTTAGACCGTTTCCCGTTTACGTCTACTTGTTGAACTCTGTCACGTAAATACGAGATCATTAAATCTAGAGTTACCCCCCGAAGTCCATAATGGTGTAGTTTTCTGACTAATGTTTCATGTTCAACACAATCGAAAGCCTTGGACAAATCACAAAAAACACCAAGTGCGTCACGTGACTCCTCCCAGGCTTTAAATATATTGTGTATTAACTCAACACCAGCGTCGGTTGTTGAGCGACCCCGTGTAAAACCAAATTGTTTGGCGTGTAATAAATTGTTACTATTAAAATGATTAATTAATTGCGTTAAAATAAGTTTTTCAAAGATTTTACTGAAAGTAGGCAGTACTGATACCGGTCTAAAGTTAGTGGGGTCAGTAGTACTACCAGATTTAAATAACGGAATTAACTTGCTATGTTTCATTAAGTCAGGGAACACACCACAGTCAATACAATTGTTAAAAATAAAAGCTAGGTCGGGTGCAACAATATCAATCAAAGACCTTATAACATTAACGGAAATGCCCCACAAGTCATTTGTTTTCTTAATATTTATTAATCGGAAGGCCTTAATAACGTCTGAGCTGCTAACATGTCTGAATTTAAGAGCGTTATTACATTCTGGCACATTATCCTTCAACAAACAGAGAGCAGTATCTGGTGAAGAGTTTAATGATCTTGTAGTGGAGACAGGAACGTCGGTAAAGAAGGTTTCAAAAGCAGTTGCAACCTCAAAATCCGACGTGATAGATTTGTTACCTATATCAAGTTTAAAGTTATTAGTTTTGGGTTTTATTCTTCCTGTTTCCTCATTAATTATTTTCCAGGTTGTTTTAATTACATTATTGCTATTTTTTATTTTGTTCTGTATATATTGCGATTTTGCCAAAATGCAATCGCGTTTAAAATTCTTGGAAAATAATTTTACATAATTTTTAAACTCATCACTCGTATTATATTCTCTTTCCGCATACATTTCATATAAAGTTTGCCTATTTTTATGTAGTTCACTTGTAGCCCACTCACTAAAAACCAATGTATCAGCAACCATGACAGACTTTTTAGTAAATATAGAATTAAATATCATATTAAACTTACTAAAAAAAGTATTATACATTTCATTAGGACCAATTGTAGACGATAAGAATGGAAGGTCTCTAACTAAACTTGTTCTTATTCTCTCTATTCGTCCTGCCGTTACTGGCACATAAGTAATTTTATGTCTAGACAATTTTTTTTCCCCATTTTTGAAACAAACATAATTTGTCTTAAAAAATATATATATATTTCTTTGCATACCGTTGGCTTCCTAATGAATAAAATATATATATATATATATATATATATATTCAGAGTCAGTTAGCCGCTAACGTCACCCGCGCCAGTACGCAGCTGCGCCGCGAGTGGCGCGCGGCGTCCGCTCACCTCCACTAGTGTCACAGTGCAGAGCGCGGCGCGGCCTGACGCGACAGACATTGGGCAGACAACAAGACAAGACAACAACAGATCATTGGGCCCACTTCCGAATAAACGCAGTATTCGTTCTCCATAAGTACATGTGAGGGGAGTGATAACTGTACTGATAACTTGTAACTGACGCTGAACAACTAAATTTACTGGTGGTTCAACTAAACTTTATATTACTAACTAGAAACGGCCCCGCGTCCCCCGCGCAGGGCTTCCACTCCGTTCTGGTGCATTGTATGAAAAAAAGTTTTATGCTTTCCCGACAAGGACTAAGGGAAAAAACTGAAATATTTTTGAGATTTGATTGATTATGTTTTAATCATGCTAAAAGGCTTTAATCATGTAAAAATCATTCGTAGGTACTTCAACACTAAGTAAGTAATGGTTTTTATTGTAAGTGCAGACAGCGCTGCGGCGTCCACCGCGCTACTTCTTGGACTTATTTGTGCTTTCATTTAAGAGATTCCGACTCAAAGTGTGCGTTCTCCAGAATGTTCTGCGATGCGTGTGCCGGGTGGCGGGTGCACTGCCAGAGCGGCGAGCTGCGACCAGAACCCACCGCGAGTGGGCCGATACCGATGATACCATTTATATTTAAACCCGTAACACCTATTCCTGTACTGCAGCCGGTGGAGTCTCTCTACGAGGCCATGGGTACGTCTGAGCAACGTCTCTCGTACAGGGTATAGTTATATACAACTTTATGAAATCCTTTAACTACAAATATACGAAGAGCTGCATGCCGCGCTCTCCAATAAAATACAGCGTCACGTGGTTCAAACAATACATTTCTATATCGCTCGGCGATCTTTTACGTAGTCGTATAGGGTTAGTTCAATTAAACTGCACGATACGGGAACTGTATTTTTATTCTTCTGTACTTAAATAACCTCCTGCGTCTTAGTACTGTATTGTTGAGTTCGTGAGATGAAACTGTTTCCGTACACAAATAATACTCGAAACATCGAATCATTTATTGAGTGAAGCAATAGTAAACTATTTTGAGACCCCGTTCTTAACTTACGATAAATAATAGACAAACTGTAATAATTAATCAATAAGTACTTACAACTATTCGATCAAAAACTAGCAACAAATTTTAATAATATAGAAACATAAAAGTGGTATGAAATAAATAAGTGAAGGAAGGTCATCCTCGCAACGTGCCCAAGGAGTTGGGCCAGTGCAGCCGCGCGCTGCAGCCGCTCCGTGTGCCGGACGCGCGCCGCTCATGCAGCAGGCCGGAACTTGTTGTTCGTCGCCGGACCAGTTCCGGTCAGCGCTGACTGCCAGCTTTCATCCGAATGCAGCCTAACATACGATAAAACGTGGACACAAATAATAATAATACAATATTTAAATTCCTTATATCATAACCGAGACAGCAGCGTCCCGGCCGCCCCGCCGCCCGGCGCGCCTCCGCCGCTTCAGTACACCTCCACGCTCTCCTGGTGCATCACGGTGTCCTGGCGGAACATCTCCACGTCCGCCTCGCTGTCGGCCTGCACCAGACGCGCGCGCCCCTCCTGCTGAGTTTCCAAGTTGCCAGTGACCGAGGATCTACTGGGAGCGATGAACTTGAGCCCGTTTCCGCTGTGCTTTGAGAGCAATCTCTCACCTATTCTATTTAATCGTATATAACTGCGACCAGTCACTCTGTTGACGTGGAAAATTTGTTATCCACTCGTCGCGTTTTCAGCATCGCTTCAGTGACCTTAATATCGCCCAAGTTCATAATACCTGATATAGCAATACCACCAGTGCCCACACGATGCCTTCAGCCGTTGACGCTTCGTTGAGGCGCACGACATGAAAACCTCGAACGACCTTTACAGGTTTTTATAAGTAACTTTGGGTACGTCAGCATTGTTAGGTTATACGAACGAAGCTGTGGAGGGGCGCATCGATGGCATAACTGGGTCAGTTGGAATGTAAGATTTAGCTGTGGCCAGTCTGACAGACTGCTCCGCAGCAGTTAAAAATAATTGTGCAACAAAATCCACTACTTTAATTAAGGTTTTTAAAAGTAATTATACCTTACCGCTTAAATGTACCTCTTATTTTGTGATTACTATTAGATGTGAATTCGAAAATATGGGGTTTATTTTAAGACTGCAACAATATTAATTACTTGGATTATTCTACCCGTTGATGAGGCCACATGCATACTCAATTGTTTGAGAACAGTCGCGTAAAACATGTAACATTGACAGTTAGTCTCTAGAATCTCAACAGACTTTGTCGGTTGGTTCTTCAACCACTCGTCACGCAGCAAAGTGTTGACGGTTATTTATCCCGGAGCAGACATACTTATTTTGTGAGCACTTCTATTAAAAACCTCTTCATCGGTATACGCCTCGTCGCGCATACATTTCGTGTGGAAATATGTGCGCAGGACATGACGGGCATCAGCCACACGTTGTGAGCGTTACCTTGGGATGCATCAGTATGAAGGGCAGCTCCGCGCTGAGCTCCCCGCCGAGCGCGCCCAGGTACAGCTTCACCTTGACGCTGTAGCTCACCACGATGCCGAACGCGTCGCGTTGTTCCGGGTCCAGCAGCCTGCGGCAAACCACACTGAGCGCGGCTCCGAACGTGTCACTCCTAACTGCGATCTAGCCTGCAGGCTTCGGCGGGTCGGCCCGCATTCATTAACCTACATCTAGCCAAGGTGAGATTTTTGAATTCCCGACGATATATGCTCAAGAACGATCTTGAGACCCTGTTCCTTAGCTTGATATCGATGTGGAAACATCGCTCTCAGTTAAGTCTCTCAGTAGTTTAGTCGAAAAAGTTCCTAATTTTTTACAATCAAACACCGAATTATACGTTTACCCACATTGTAAGCGTTTGCACTATTGCGTATAGTTACACTTCATAATAACCGTAGGAAGTGTTTTAACTTTTCAATTATCTACCTCGAATACCTATATCATATGTTAGAAAGGGGGACCCACCACCCAGTAACATATAATATGGATAGATTAGAATCAAAAGAAACTTCGAGACAAACAACAGAATGGTGTTCGATGAAAAGTCTTGGCTTGAAATTTTGCCCGGCCCGGTGAAACCAGCGCTGGCCGCCGCTGGCACCAACAGGGCGGTCATCGAAGTAAATTTTTTTTCCAATTTGTGCATGTTTGGTTGCGATAATGGCGCCGGTCACATTCGAGCGCCGGCCGACTCACAGGGTGGTGGAAGCGAGGGTGGTCTCGGCGCGCTTCAGCTGCGCGTCGAGCGCGATGCCGCGCCGGTCGCGCAGCCCGCCCAGCGCCGGCCGCAGCTGCACCACCTTCTGCATGCTGGCGCCCGGCTGCAGCGGGCAGCCGTCCCTGCGCCGCCGCGTTAAGGAAACGTCACTCGCGTACGTCACCAGTACTGGTGAACCGACCAGACAACGAGGACGGCGCACCGACTGACGCTGCTCATGAACAACTAACAACACATTACAGTACTGGAGATGCGCGCTGTGCGCCTCGCCACTGAGGCTGCGCGCAGCGCAAGGCTACAGCACAGTACATGGAAGCTACAATAATTGAATGTGCTGGCAGCTCACAGCTCGATGCGAGTCAAAATGAGCATATCGTGGAGTATTCCTGCTGATTGTTCGTAAGAGTGATACCGGCCTCGCAGCAGCGGCCAGGGAGAACATCAAACGCGAACTAACTGCGTCTCGACGCCCGTGACGACGTTGCGGTACTGCCCGTTCTGGAACAGCACGACGTCCACGGTCTGCAGGATGCTGGCCTTGATTTTTTTCACCACCTTGTTGCTGTGGTTGCGGATGCTGATGTTCACGGCCACCGTCTCGCCGTGGATGTACAGCTGGGGGCGCAAATGAGCTCCCGTCAGATAACGTCATCGAATTTCTTTTTCAATGTAATATCTCTTAAATACAAATCTTTAAATACATTGTAGATACGAATCTTTAATTAATGTGCTTCTCGAAGATGAATCTCCAAATATTTGCTAGCGTCAAATTCGAGTTTACATTGACTTTTCCTCAAATAAGGCTGTTTGGATAAATAAGCATATCTAATATTATTTTTGTTTCACCTAAAACTTAATTAGTATTAGTTTATTAATTTATGTAAGTTTGTTTGTTTTTTACGCTTTTACGATTGCCACAATGACTACTCAACCAATTACTCAACTACTTATTTTCCCAGGATAACATCCTAGGAAAATTTTCAATACCCGCATTATTCATACAGTGTAAAGGATAACAAGCCTGGGTATGAAATAATATTAACCTGGCTAACTTTGTTGTGGACTCTTTCATAGCGCAGGGTGCGTTGAGAGCCCCGGAGCTTTAGTTGTAAGTTTACGAAAGTAGTTATATCCATCAACTCAGTACGTAAGTTATCGACGCCAAGTCATCAAAAGTGTCTTTCAAGAGAATAAAGGAATAATGTTTTCTTGACCGGGCGTCCAGTACATTGTTGTATCAATCAATCAAATGAGCAATTCCCGCCACTCCAGTGCCGTCACCTGCTTATCCAGCGTCAGCTCCAGCTCCAGTTGCCCTGGCGAGAGCACGAAGTCCTTGCGCACCACGGTGCAGGGCTGCGGGCCCGGCTTGTCGGGCGCAAACTGCACCTTCCGGATGCCGAGCGCCACGGTGCTCCTGCAACCAGCTCCCATTGAACGTGGCGTAGGTGCGCCGCTCCGCGCCTACCTACCTATTCCTACGTGCACTAAGCACATAGCATCAGCGACAGACTTTCAGGTCGGCATTTTGTAGTTCCGTTAAGAAGTCTACATCCACCCAAAATGGGACAAAGAGATGCCTCGGGCGGGTCACGGGCGGCGCCTCACCGGCGGTGCGTGCGGTCGATCTCGGTCTCGCCCACGAACAGCTTGACGTAGTAGTGCACGCCGCAGGGCTCGCCCTCGTCCTCCAGGCCGGGCTGCAGGCTCACGGAGCCCGGCGAGCCGGCCGGCAGCGACAGCCTGAAGGGCAGAGCGTTCTCGCCTAATTTTTTAAGAAGCCGCTCCTGAAACAGGGTCATGCCGAAACAGTTACGGATGGTGTCGGAGGAGCGGAGGAGATTCTTCGAGTTGGATGAAAATGGTCGTGTTCATAAAGCCGATGTGACTTCATTCGCAATCTGGAACGCTGCATACACGTCGATGACGTCGTCTGTTCGGTGCAGGCCCCCAGCGCACCCCGAGAGACTCCCAAAAAACTTATGAGTAAACAGAAGTTTGCGTGCGAGCAAAGTTGTCTCGGTTCATACAGAGCTGAACACAGCGAACACAGACAGAGACACTGAAGCGCAATAAATGATGTTCAATCCACACAGACCACCCCTGTGAGACTAGACATTTCATCTCGCAGTGGACGTCGCGCGGCCGGCGCGGTCCTCCGGCGAGAGAGCAGCACTCGTGTCACAGCAAACAACGAGCGAACAAAACTCACTGTTGTACATTTCCGATCGAGGGGGTCAAGAAAGGCTGCCCGGTCATGCCGAGAAGGCACCGGGCGCCCTCCCGCGATTTAGCCCACATAACCGTGAGGTTGGTGCGGCCATGGAAGGAGGTGGGTTGTTGTACATTTCCGGATTAACCTTTTTTACAACACTAGACGAAACTGTAACTACCGTAACAAAGATGAATCTATGAATTCCGGGAAACTCCAATTTCACTAAACTTGTTTTAATTTTGGAAACGGCCATTGAATATAATTAAATTAGAATAATTTTGATTTTGGTTTTTCGTCATCAGTATTGTTAACCTTTAGAAACATCTTTCCTAACTAATGTTCGGTCGTACCCTTGTTAGCTATTTATAATTGCAGAGAAAATTGAGCTCCGGGCAGCTCCAATATGGTTTGTTGTTAGAGCCATAGCTTCAATTATTATTTGAACAACAGCAGACGGACCGGAGCGGCCGGGCCGGTGGCGGAAGCCGGCTCCGAGACTGGTGCGACCACTGGTGGCGCAGCTTATTCATACGCGCCACGTGATATATCTTGTTGTTTTCAATATCTTTATTTACGAAGATAGCGTAGTAGCCGTGGCCGAGGCGCGCCGGCTCCGAGCAGCGCCGCCGTCTGTCGACTGAGGCTGGTTGAACCCCCACGGGCGGGAGCTTTCCCCCGTGCGCGCTGCAGCAGTCGCGGCGGGGGACGGCGGTACCTGCGTGCGGCTGAGGTCGGCGGGCCGCTTCTGCAGCGGCGGGTACACCTGCTCGGACGCGAGGTACAGCTCCTTGTAGAAGGACAGCCCCATGACCTCGTCCTCCTCGCGGCCGTAGCGGAACGTGCACACCACCTGCGCGAACACGCGCCGCTCGCTCGCGTACTCCTCGTCCACCACCACGATGCCGTCTGCGGCAGAGGGCATGCAAATAATGTGCCGTCATATTCAATTAAATCACCTAATGGTTGTTCAGGGATGCCGTTGCGTAGGATTCGACAGCTGCATCTAAAAGAGAACATTTGGATTCGGCGAAAACATTAATCCAGATTATGTTGAGGGCTTGCAAATTAAAAGACTAATTTACTTATACTGCCATGCTTTTAAACCGTGCATTTTGATTTGTAGTTGGAAGTAATCGCCGCCCGACGTCACAGCACTCACATCAAATACAAACGTTGTTAAAAGGAGCAGGAAGCGCCTCACCAATTGTATGCAGTTGTCCGTCGGGGTGATGACTTGCCCGAGTATTTTGGCAGGCGTACATATTTTTATATTTGGGAACCAGACCGTGGAAAATAGGATTTCATGCGGTAACACTAAGTTTTAAATAAAAAAATTATAATGAATGTAAACTGTGACGTCAGAGGGCATATGGTGAGTGCGGCTCTTTATGTTTGAGATTCTATCATGATGATCAACCCATTGTCGGCTCACTACAGAGCACGGGTCTCCTCACAATATGCGAAGGGTTTGGCCATAGTCCACCACGCTGGCCATGTGCGGATTGGCAGACTTCACACGCCTTTGAGAACATTATGTATAACTCTCAGGCGTGCAGGTTTCCTCACGATGTTTTCCTTCACCGTTGAAGCAAGTGATATTTTAAATGTTTAAAATGTCCATTTAATTTTCCATAAATTTCATCCGCAGTCGAACCTTCCTCTCGTGTGGTCAAGCTAAGATTTGACCACGATACTACAAGTATGTTTCTCTGTTTGTTTTTATTGATGGAGTCGCTGCTTCATCTCGGCGCCAAGTATTACAGTAGAATGTAGGAGGAATGCCTGTTTTTGTTGAAGGCGTAGAGAAGCGTTTATCGCGTCAGGTTACTAATGTATTCATCAGGTAAATCAATGAAGCACAAACCTATAGGTTCAACATAAGAAATATGATCAACGAAGTCCCGTTTCGGCATATACAAGGTGATTTTTCCATTGGGGGAGCACTTTTTAAACACTTTAAAATTGTACACCATTTTGTCGAAACACTGGATATCTCGTAGCGACTCTCGGGCGTGGAATGCGGCGAGTCGCTGCGCCACTCCGTTTATAGCGGATTACCAGCACCGCGAGGCTTCTGGGCCGCGGTAAGCTCGTTAGGCCGTCAGCGGCTCGCGGGGGCCCGTGCGGCGCCCACGCCGCCCCCCGGCTCACTGATCGATGCATAATCACATTACCGCAACGCCTCCGACAATGCTGCGAGACGGCTGCATACCATCTGAAACATACCCAACGTCTTGTAGATGGGGGAGGCGAGCGGGACTCCTGCGGGCCCTTTGGTCACGTCTGTGTCGAACATATTCATACATGTGTCATTCCGGAAAACACTCATCAAGTAAAAGTACCCAAAGGAGCCCCGCCCCGGGCGGCCGGGCTCGCGGCGTGAGCGCGGGTTCGGCTCGTCACATTATCGACTGCACGAGCGCTGATTAACTCTCGCTCAGCCAGCGGCCCTCCCGCGCAGACGGCCGCGGGAGCGCGAGCCTGCATTCAGTTCGAGCCAGTTAAGCAAGCACACTCTACATACTCCGACGCACCGACGCATATCAATTCTATTGCGATTCGACCGGAAGTCGTCGGCTGCTCAGCCGGAGAGCCTGCATCTGACTCCTGTAGTCCGGGAGCCGCCCGGTGATTTCTGGGCCATGAGTAGAACCAAAAGTTAATAAGTCAATTCGGAATTGAGGTTCCAGACATAGAATTCGCCATCACTCAGCGCTAACACTGAATAGCAAACTTGAGATAGATGAGTTTTAGCCAATGCGCAAAAACCTGTTTTCTTAGAGTAGCGTGGCCTGATTCTTTAACTCCTCCTAACCTCCTAACTCCTCCTAAACGGTTACAACTCAGTCGATCGAGAGATCCCCATTTCGGAGTTCGATCTCCTACACTCGGGGACTTCTCGCTGGTATGCACGTTTTGAAGTTAAATACCTCTTGAGTGAGGGAGATCCTCGTGTCGAAACCAGCGAACAAAATGTAGCAACCCCCGGCGACGACGTCCCCCCGACTCCCGTGCCGGGCGGGCTGTATGCAGCAGCTGACAGCGTCAGTGAACCCGTGAGGAGTCGGGAGCCGGAGGCCGGGGACTCCGGAGCCTACCTCGGAAAGCTTCCGCGAGGCGGAGTGCGTGTTACATAGTGAATGGTATTTCATACAGGGATTTCGGAATAAAAATATCATGTTAAATAAATAAACTTATAACAAGGTTAACCAAAATACCTGCCTCTCGTCACAGTGCCACCGATCCTTCCTGACCGTGTGGTCAAATTGCACCAAAACAAAAACAATGGTGCATTACAACCAATTAGTTAGTGCGTCGGAAATAATATTTAATTTTAGTCAAAAACGATTGTCAGCCGCGTGCCCCGGTCTGAGCTGGTTATTTTGTCCCACGTTAAGTATTGTTACGACATTCATGTTTCGCAACGTAATATAAAATAACATAACACTATATAAAATCGTCCACAGCACCCTGGATTGCCCTGATCTGTTGAACTATATTAACATTCATGTCCCTCGACAGCCCTCTAGGTCACGAAGGCACTCTACATATCCGATCAAAAACGTTTTTCAGCCCCACTACTCTAAAACTAACCTAGGCAAATTCGCTCCAATAAATCGTTTAATAAACACATATAATAATTTGACATGAGTTACGATATGGCGGTGGACGAAAGACTTTTTAAAAAATAATTAAATTTATTTGAAATTGAAACTAATTTACAGAAATTAGTTTAGATAATTAATTATATGTGGACGTGAATGTGGGTGATGTCAGACTGCCGATGCTTCCTATCGTTCCATCGGCGGTTCGTACTGCAAGCTGGCATTCTTCCCTATTCAGTTGTAATGTGGCGTTCCTGCGTCAGCGGAATGCCGCGGTTACGACATGGTAACTTATGCCCTGACATTTTTTTTTATTTTAATTTAATTTACCCAATTTTAATTCTATTTATTTTGTAACTTTTTTTCGCCTGACATTTTAAATACTTAATAATTATCCAATGTCATAATTAATTTGTAAATTTTTATAAAATATTAATTAAATATTATTCGGAGATTGTTGGCAATGCTGAGTGTGCCTGTAATGGATAAGTTGTAACAGCACCAGCGCTAGCTTATTTAGATTGATTTAAAATGTAACATACAACTTGTCGCTGGCATGCCTTATAAATAAATAAATAAATAAACGTTGGCCTCTTCAATTAAAATAGTTCTCTATTAACAATTCAGCTTCAAACTTAAGCATTAATATATTTATTAATAGTACGATCTTAATACGATTTAAACTAAATATGGTTAATTTATTATTTTCTTTGATTTAGTTATATTTTTAGTGAACGAAATCTATAGTTTCACCACGGAAATAAAAGCCTTATATGTATATAACCAAATCAGCAATGAATTAGTTTTTATTAATATTAAGAGGAAATGTGACTCCATTAGTTGGTCGGCCGCGCCGCCGGCCCGAGCGCTCTGCGGATGATGGTCTGCTTCATTTGAACAAACGAAGCCGTAGGCTAGGAGCTGAGATGCAGCGCACGCGCATCGCCGGTCATTCACCGGCCAGCGCCTCTCTCTCGCACTAGCAGCATCGGAGCGAGACGGCGCTACGCCGCCCGTCACGCTGTCACTTTCTCAGGCATGCTCGGTGTTGGCGCGCTGACGCTGCCGTTACTAATGTTTTTGTCCACATGACTTAATTAAAAATGAAGGTTTGTAAGTTTGTCATCGCCGTTCCGAAAGCATTGATCAGATTGTGATGACGCGTGCAGGGCGCCCGGACTCCCGCGAGGGTCCACCGATACTGAATGTTGCTGTGGCGCTGCTCCATGATGCCGTCAATAAAACCTGGAGTGTAATTACAGTTGCGATTTTAGTTATAAATAACTAGCGGATGCCCGCGACTTCGCCACGTATATTAGGGGCTTATAAAGTCGCAGTTTATAAAAACCCCTAATTTACGCGGTAAATTATTCCCTTGAAAGTAGGGGCACACAAACAGACGGTCATGTTTTAATGGGTATGTAAGAGGACTGACGTTGAGAATCACCTTTATAGTCATTTTAAATACATCTCTGATATTCAATCAAGCAATCAAATTCAAATAGTCCTTTACAAGGCACTGCAATAATTTATATAGTAGTGACTTTGAACATATTGATAGACATCTCCAAGATATCAATAAGTAATTTATTATAAAATAAAATACAATTTCATTTGAATGAGTTACTAATTTTGTGCAGCCTACTACACGGTACTACAAGTTTACTTTTACTTCTGATGTTCAGTTACAGTCCATTTTTTTTTTGAATTTATCAATATTTTTATAAACATACATTGAATTTTTATATATATATTGGCTATGCACTGTCATTATTTTGTAATCTTTAAATTTATCGATTAATGACTCTCTGGGACCTAATTTGTATAATCCATAGACTTTATTCTAATAATCCTTTAAAAAGCACTTTTGATGCGTCAATAGTTTACATAGAAGTGATAACTACAAAGGTAAACCTAAAACTAAAGCTGTGAGAGTTTCAAACGCGGCGCGCTCAGGCCATGGTCTGAGAAGAAGCCCACAGCAAAGTCGGTACTATTTTCATTCTTATCACCATCCCACATGTTAGTTGTTTAAGAGCTATCTCATGAGGGCAATGTTTCACGCCCAAGCTTGTTTTTTAAACTAGCCTGTATATTTAGCGCGTATATACTAAGTTATTGAGAGGCAACCCAGAGATGTCATTTGGTAATTTTGTAAAGTTGTACACAAATTACCTTTGAATGAATTTGAGATTGTATGTAGTGTAGTCGCGCCCAGGCCGTGCGGCGCGGGTGTGACGTCACGCGCGCGGCGCATACCTGCGCAGGCGCAGTGCCGCAGTCTGCCGACCGCGCCGCGCCAGCCGGACGTGTACCGACGAGAGGTTCGCTCGCCCGCTTGTTTGTCGTCGTGCGAGCCGCGGACGGCGTGACGGACACACGAGCAGCCTCTCCGACCCCGCCCACCGGTGAGTCGCCAACCGCAGAGCGCCCGCATGAAACGGCAGCGATGCCCGTCGAAGCGAAACTTACTTTGAAATGTTTTCATTGCAACTGCGGTTAATGTTCGGTAAAGATTCGCCGACCTCCGGCGCGGGGTTGCCCGCCGGTTCGGATTCAGTGTCAGTGCGAGATCCCGGGGCCGTTCCTCGGCAGCTCATCGTCCGCTTGAAGGAGGTTTTATTTGTTTTGTAGTCGATCATTCAAGTGTTCGCAGAGCCAGGTAGGCCGGGTATAGGTCATAATAAATACCCGGGTTAAAGGCCGTTAACTAAATTGAAACTGACGCATAGTCTTCCGCAGGTGGCTGTGAGAGGAAAGGGCGCGGAGGCAGCATGTCGAGCAGTCCCGAGCGGCAGTCCCCGCCAGGTGAGCGGCGCGGCCCTCGCGGGCACAGGCTGAAGGAGTTCACTTTTGACGTGACGTGAGGGCAGCCGCGGTGACACACGCCCGGCCGAATGTCACTTCGCTTCGGAACAGAGTACCGTACTGACACTCCGCCCGGCGCGTGTTAACATAACGGTGGTAATAAAGTCGTGCGGTAACAGAACAATACGTACAAGGAAGTCACGAAAAGGCAACCTTTTGTTTTTTAACCAATCATAAAATAACGTTTCAGTTTGTTGTTCTTTTTAATGCATGAGCCTCGTTCAGTCGCACGCGACTGAGCATATTTACAGCCGCTGTCCACCTTCACACACACACACGCGTCACGGTTTTTCTCATTTCTTACATTTCTTTAATTTCAAGTTCATATTTTTGTGAAAGCAACTCCGACAACTGCAGTTATAAAAACAAGCCAAGGAGGTATCTGTGTGTGTGCTGCAAGTCATTAATTCATCCGTAGAGGCTGTGCCGGGACAGCGCAGGGCTCCCAATGAGAGGCCAACTGTACCGGCCAAGAGTTTGCTAAATTTAACGGCGATTAGTCGAGCAGTTGAGACGAGTCAAGTAACAACATCGTGTGCATTTATAATGTTATGGCGCACCGGTACACGTCTCGAGCTTGTCATGTCCTGTACAATTCTAGACGAGAGCTAAACTGCAAGCTCAGCTGATGGTAAGTGATTATGCAACCAGAGTTAGAAGTGAAAGAAAAAATGGTGGTCGCGCTTAGTAGGTAAGGCAGTGTGCAATACGCAGTGGGCTGGTGGGTGGCGGGCGGGCGGCGCCGCTGATTGCCTGCGACTTGTAACTCGGCCGCTGCTACTGAGCGCAGTCGGCGGCCGGAGTGCGCGGCGGAAATTAACGTTAAGCATCACACAGTCCCGGTGAGGGAGCTCGATTTTGCGCACTCCATGTTCATTGTACTTTCTTTGCTTATTGACCAGAAACCAAGTATCGAGAACTTGTTTTAGAGTAATGAAATAAACCCTCGTCAAGGTCGCGTCGGTGGGAAAGAAGCGATTTCAACGACGTAATAATATATAACCTTGGTACATTTGGTTGGCTTCCTTGCGCGGCGGAGGTACCTGCCGCCTGTTGATTAGTCGCTCACCGCTCGGGCCGCCGTCCCTTGCGGCACTCGCCACACTCCGCGCCAAGAGCGCCCTGGTGAGCAGCCGGAGCGAGCACCGCACCAGCGACGGACTGACGGCCAAAGCACCACACTCGTTCACACATTTCCATCGACTATAAAATGCCCCATACGTTCGCTCACAGCGGTGAAATAGGTTTCCTTCAAGTATAACTGAGAAGTTATACTTGAAGGAAGAGTGACGCCGCCGCAGACGCTGCGTTGAAGTGGTACCGCCGCTCCGTGCGCGTCGGGGTTTCTGAATACTATTTTCAAAACCGAAATTGTTGCCGCCGACTGTGTCCGCAGCCCCGAGCGGCGCGAGGTATTTCCAATAATAAAGTTATTTTTCCATCAAGCTTAAGAAGATAAATATATTCGTTTCCCTTTGAATACCGATCTAATTAAACTTTATGATAACTCGCTAAGTTTCCCGGAAATATGTTGTAAGTTATTGAAGTGAAATTCAGTCGTCCATAAAACCGAGCGAGAGCCGTGGTTTTCGCCGGGGGCACAACTAGCCTACTATCAATCCTGGATAAATTTTGTCTCCATTCAAAATTTCAGCCAAAATAATTGAGTACTGTCGTCTCGAAGGACGGAAGGAGTATCAAACTCACACACAAACTTTTGCATTTATAATACGAGCGTGCGGGCGCGGCCGAGTACGAGCGACCGCCGACCGCCGCCGCGGCTCCTGCATCTCCAGCCTACAATTGTATCATTTCTAGTTCAGTTGCTCTAGTCTTCTGTTGCTCATCTCCAGTCCTCCGGCGGAGCCCGGCGCGTGTCGCCCGAGGTCCGCCAGGAATGCCCGTGTGCGCAGGCGCGGTGGAGCTCCGCGAGGACGTGCCGCTGCGGCCGGGCGGCGGCGCGCGCCTGTGCGGCGGCGGGCCGCGCCTCGTGCTGGGCGCCTTCGCCGCGCTCACGCTGGCCGTCACCGTGGCGCTGCTGACGCAGATACACTACGGGGACTACCAGGTCACCGGCGTCCCGATCACCCTGCGCTGGTGGACGAAAAGAAAGACGCCTGCCAACAAAATAGAGCAATTCCTCCGCTACAAGTGAGCCCGGCGCGCAGGTGGTGCCGCACGGCGCCGTGGCCAGCTCGGCGGGCGCGTGCAGCGCGGCGGGCGCGGCGGCGCTGCGCGCGGGCGGCGGCGCGGCGGACGCGGCGGCGGCGGCTGCGCTGTGCCTGGCCGTGCTGGCGCCGCACCGCACCGCGCTCGACGCGTACGTACCGCCGCCACCCGGCCGCTTTTAAACATAACCGCGGCCGCCGGCTCGTCGGTGTACTTTAATTAATAAATAGGTGCCTTACTGACGCGCCCTCTGTGGCCGCTCGCTCGAAGCGCGGAGCAGCTTCGGCACGCGACCCTCCGTCGGTCGGTGTCGAGCGAACGGGTAGTTCGAACCTACAGGCACAGATGGCGCCAGAAGAACAAAGTTCACTTGCATGAGAGCAATAATTCTAAACACGTTAAGATAAACTATTGTCTGTCAGTGTTTTTTATATAGCTTTAAATTTCATTTAAAAGATTTTCCCCGAGCACGTCTCTCGGCGAGTCTCCCTCTAGCTGAATAATTTTCGCGACACAATTAGTCGCGGCGCGGCGGCCGCCCGCCTCATGCTCAAGTCCCGACCGCGCGTTGCAGGAGCGGCTCGTTGATATACTGGGAGTACCGGCGCTCCCGCGCGCAGCTGCCCACCGTGCTGGAGTGGGGCGGCGCGGCGGACGCGCGCGCGGACCGGCCGCCGCGGCTCGTGCTGGCGCTGGCGGCGCTGCACGCGCGCTACGGCGCGCTGCCGTGGGCCGACGCGCTGCAGCCGGCCATCGCGCTGGCCAGGTGGGCGCCCTCTCACTGAGAACCCCGCACAGGGTTCCAAAGGGCTGCTCATTACTTTACGTTAAAGCTTTCAAAACCTAGTAACTTGTCTGTATAGTCTGTGCGTTTCACACTAAATACAAATTGGCCCCGAGCGCTGACGCCGCCCCTGCGCAGGGCGGGCTACGCGGTGCCGGCGGCGCTGGCGGCGGCGGCGGCGGCGCGCGGCCTGCCCGGCTACGCGGCGGGCGCGCGCCGCGCCGAGCCCGCGCTGGCCGACTACCTGGCGGCGCTGCAGCGCCACTCCAGCAGCGGTACCCTCGCCATGCACCATTATGATTCCCCTCCCAGTGAGCCCCGCCTGCAACCCCCTCTACAGTCTGAGTTGGTAGCGAGCAGAGCCGACGCACCGGAACGCTCATTCGCTCGGTAGAACGTCTTCGCGGGTCGGGGGGTACTAACTACGACCACCAGGGCGGGCAAAAACATTGAAAATTTCCGTGTCTGTGTGCCGGGGACGCAACCTGGGCCCTTTCTATATAATTGCGTTGTATATTGTGTTATCGTTCGGTGGAAGACAGCATCGACCACGAAGAGCGATAAGCGAGCCCCGGCTATCGGGAGGTCGCCGGGACGCGCCCGGGTCGCGTTGTTTTAGATCAACAACACTATCAATAAATAAACACGAAATACACACCAGCGAATAAACTGCCAGCTGTCTGTTTGTGTTGTCCAATTATTTAGGGTTTTATAAAACGCAAATCTACGATAAAAATATTCTTCTTTTTTAAACGCTGGCTCCCCGTGTGCTACCCCGGCCCGTCTCTTCCGATTAATGTCCAAGCCGGCTGCAGCTACTTCGGGCATTGCATCGGCGGACCCTTGACAGCGGTCGAAGGCGATGAGGCCACGTGGCGCCTGCCCTCGCGGCGCCCGGCACATCACAAGAAAATTAAAACAATTAAACTATTATTGGGCGGGCCTGCCACTGGCGCTGGAGCGCCGTGCTGCGGGGGGTGGGCGGCCTCCAGCGGGTTGTGGTTGCAGAGCTGTGCGCGCGCTGGGCGTGCGGCGCCGCGCGCTGGGCGGAGGGCGTGCGGCCGGCGCGCGCGGGCGCGTGGCGCGTGTGGGCGGCGGGCGCGGGCGGCGCGGCGGCGCTGCCGGCGCTGCAGGCCGCGCTGGACGCCAACGCCACCGGCGCCGACGATACCCTGCAGAGGTGAGGTAGCCTGCAGCCGGTGGACAACCGTCGGAACTGATGCGCCCGCTGCCGGCCACCGCTCGCGCCTCCCACGTCAATATCCCAGTATTGAGCACGATGCCGTCGACGGCGCGCCGCTGTGCAGCGCCTGCTCCGGCAGCGGCCGCGGCGCGCGCCGGGGACGGGCAGAGAGCACTGAGCTGGGAAGAAATGCGTTCAGGCTATTTTGTTTGAGGACCTCCTGTAAACAGGCCGGTACTCTTTTGTATTGAATGTGTTTATTTATTTATTTAATTAATTAAGGGCAACCAACAGGCTACAGAACACTAAAAACTGTAAAAATACTTAAGAAGAGGTATGGAGATAAATATATATAACAATTCCGCAGACCAACTTATAGGTTGCCACAACACGCTTACAAACTATTAAGAGAAAAAACAAACAAAAACTATTAAAAACTTATATTAAAAAGAATAAGAATCAAATTGAATTAGCCATATTATGAAGACAAGTGCTTTTACAATATTTTTTTTCAATTTCGGTAAATTATCACTCGATATATTTAAATCTACAATTCTACTAATATTATTATAGATTGACAACATCCTCTTAACAGGCGCAGACATACCTAAATTAGTTTTTCTAATATCAGCTTTGACGGCAACAAGTTTTTAATATGAAATGCCGAGTGGCCGGCGCCAGGTCTGGGCTCTCGTCCCTGGCGAGGTCCGTCTATCTGGAGCCGAATTAATGAAGCGAGGGCGTCCGCAGCGCGCCGGGCGGCCCGCGGCGCGGCGGCGCGGCCAGCGGCCTGGCCGTGGCGGACCCGCGCGACACCTACGTGGCGCTCGTCTCGTAAGCAGCATTCGTTAATGACGACCGCTCGGATGTCGAGCCCCTTCCCAACAACGCTTGAGATAGCGCCGCTGTCCGCAGGGGCCTGTCGGAGCCCTTCGGCTCGGGCGCGGGCGCGGCGGGCGCGTGGGCGCGGGACGAGCCGGCCGCGCCGCTGGACCTCGCGCCCGCCATCATCGCCGACCAGCACGTGTGCGGTGAGCGACTTGTTTTTTGTCTTCCTCTGGTCGACGCGAGCCGAGTGTTTCGGAACCACGCGGCCCAGGCACTCCCGCGCGGACCAACCGGGCTCCGGTTCGAACGGCATCCGGGAGACTACCTGGCCGGATGCCGTTCGGCATCTGTTCGCCGCCGGCGAGTCTGTTCAGTTGAGCGCGCGTGTGCAGGCACGCGCTACGTGCTGGGCGCGGAGGCGGCGGGCGCGCTGGCGCAGGGCGCGGCGGCGCTGCTGGCGGGCGGCGCGGCGGACGCGGTGGCGGCGGTGGAGCGCGCGCGCCCGCCGCCGCGCGACGCCACGCTGCCGCTGCCGGCGCTCAACTTCGTGCAGCAGCGCGGCGACGCACTGCTGTCGCACGCCGACAGCCGCGGCGGCGGCCTGGCCTCCAGGTTCTAGTGGCGCGCTCTCGGCCGTGGAGGGGCGGCATTAAACGATTTCACGTTACGCTTTCGTGTTGCCTCATTGACCCGCCCCGTCCCGTCTGATTCCTGTCTAATTGAAACTTGAGTTCCTCTCGAACTTTTACAAAATCCATTTTAATACTAAAAAATTTCATATATGTACGAGGAAAAGCCTGGCAGCTGTACCTGTATATCGCTCTGAAGATAATTTGTGAATTAGTTACGTACTCTCTCACTTTGATACGAGATTGAATCTTCCGACACGCTCGGGCGGTTCCGCCGCAGGGCGCTGTTCACTGATCCGGCCAACGAACGACCGCCGACACTTCGATAGCTCAATTTTTTTTTATTTGTGGTCCGAAATTAAAGATCCAATGTGAAATGAATAATTTAATTTTTTAAAGGACTTTGCATTATGAGTTGGAGTAACTGATATTTTGAGTTTCGCATTATGTGGCCCAGATATTCAAGTTTTCTCCTTTTTACACTTTTGAGTGTCTCAGTAGACTTTCCCATTCTTTGCAACACAGCGGTATTGCGAACATGCTCTCTCCATGATATTCGCAGCATCCGCCTGTACACCCACATCTCGAACGCTTGCAGCTGGTTACTCATCGCTTGCGTTAGTGTCCGGCCTCCACCCCGTACAACAGCACGGTGACAACATAGCATCGCGCTACCCGCATGCGAAGGGATATTTTTAATGTCGGTTACAGAGTACTCTCTTTAACTTTGTAAATGCGCTTCTTGCCTGTTCAATGCGGCACCGTATTTCTAGACTGATCACCGGTTTCATCTATCATGGTTCCTAAATATCGGTATCGTTCGACCCTTTCCAAGGAGTTATGGTTGAGATACAAGAAAGTGCTCTGCACAGGTGTACGGCTGATTACCATATATTTAGTCTTTTTGCAGTTGATGTTGATACCGTATGAGATACTTGTAGATTAAACTACGTTCAAAGGACTACTGAGTTTTTTAATGGCGACAAAAACTGACTTAGAACAAATTACTTGAGCACAGACTAGCAACATTAAGCCTCAGGCGGACACTGGTTTTTGTCGGCTTTGTGGTTTCGAAAAAATTTCATAATCGACCAAAATTAAATGTTCTATACTACTGCAACCGTACCAGACGAGCTGCAGTTATTTGAAAAAACTTAACTTTTTCAGGCTCGTCGACCCTTGCTAGGACAGGCTCACGGAAACCTCCACACTTTTAAAAACGACAATGGGGGTACCATTTTTGGGTTTGCAAAAAATAATATGCATGTAATTTATCACAAAACGCGAAGTAAATTACAAATGGAGCAACAAACAATTTTTGTGGGCGCGACCTTTTATGTTTCAATTACTAATCTGTGTATATTTATTGCCAGAATCAAACTGAATCGTTTTATTTGAACATTAATAAATGTAATAGTACTTTAGTTGAACGCTGAGCGCTCACAGATAGCGTGTTCGTACGACACGCTATCTGTGAGCGCGTCCGAACGAACGTATCGAACGTTGCGTTCTCGCAGTAGAAGCAAATTTTGCTGCTGCTAAAATAAACCCAGTTTAGTTTTATTATTGCTCACTCTCGAAATAAAATACTAACGAATGAAAGCGTCCAATGGAAACCTCCCGCGGGCCCTTCCTTCCCGTGCGAGCTGCACTTCAAACTTGAAGACATGTCGTTTTGATTTTGACATCTTTTTGACAACCGATCGCCTGCCCTCTTGCCTCGGCTGTGAGGGGAGGGATGTGCCCCGGCGGGAGCTCGGGCGAGCATTGTCCGTAGCGGTCATTGTGTTTACATTGTTAGTTGATGGCTAGCACCGCGGTAGATGATGTGATGGGAGACCCCGCCTTAGGCAGGTGATGAGCTGCCTGGTGGTTGCGTCACCAGTGAGTTTACGTGTGCGATCGAGCCGGGGGAAAATTATTTCAGAAATAAATTTAATACTAGATAAAAAGAAAAAAATATTTTTCCAAAGCAGTCCAGCAGAAACATCAAAACCGAGCTAGTGCGCCGCCCCGCGGGTCCGCGCGACTCTGTCGGCACACGGCCGTCGTACGTTATCAGGAAACGCACTTTGAAGAAGGACTATATTTTTATGATTTAATTTTTGATAAAAAATACATTAGATAAGATGTTATATGAACCGAGTGAAGTGATAAAAGTGTTTATTGAGAAAAGATTAAAATGGGCTCAAGTTTGTGAGGCGATTCCTTTCTCGGTAGAGCGCTCTGCCGGCCGGAGCTGGCACGCGCGCGCGCTGGCGTGCGGCAGGCCAGGGGGAGTGCACTGATGATGACCCTCACTGCAATGACACCGGTTAGAGTGATCGATAATTGTTGGCCTTGCCCGACCTTACCTTTCGTATTTTGTAATTTTCACATTTGTGCTAAAAATAATGAATGAGTGAATGAATACATACCCTGTAATTGTACATCTAAAGAGGTTTAAATTAATTAATTTCATGTATTAGCCTAGTGGTTAGGACGTCCGCCTCTCAATCATAGGTCGGGGGTTCGATCCCGGACACGCACCTCAACTTTTCTAAGTTATGTGCGTTTTTAAGCAATTTAAATATGCCTCGCTTCAACATCGTGAGGAAACCTGCACGCCTGAGAGTTCTCTATGGTGTTCTCAGAGGTGTGTGAAGTCTGCCAATCCGCACACGGCCAGCGTGGTGGACTATGGCCGAACCGTTCTCATGTTGAGAGGAGACCCGTGCTCTGTAGTGAGCCGGTAATGGGTTGAGCGTGATGATGAAAGTTGAAGTTAGACCGATATTAAATATTGAAATGCTCGTAACTGCGTATTAACGTTGTTGTTGTGACGCGGCCGCGCTCGCGGGGCTGCGTAGGCCGCGGCCGACGAGCGCGCCTCATGACGCGAGATAAGGCGGGATTTTATTCAGAAGTTGTAGATTAATAAATTAAGAACGGATTGTACACATACATACAATTAGTATACAATTTGAGTAATCAACTAGAATTACGTGAAACACAACCCGGCACTGGTCCCGCAGGGGACGGCAGTTATCTGTTGATTAATTTCAGAACATACGGTTCAACAGCTGATCGTTCAAACGACCCCGCGACTTGCGCGCTCCCACAGCTACGACGCTGCTCGAGCTGAACGTGCCGAGCGACAACAAGTGATCACCGCACTACACTTGCAGAGAGACAGTCCCCCACATTATTATCTATATGCAAAGGCATAAAGATAATAATGTGGGGGAAAACATGAAGTTTGTCCGGCTCGTGAGCTGCGCGAGGCGGCGGCTGGCGGAGCACGAGCATAATACGTGCTATTATTATATTACATTAAAACGTAAAAAGTGCGCCGGCCGCGGCGTCGCCCCTCGTTTGCATAATCATACACTTAATATGTGAAAGTAGATCGCGGCTCGCGGTGTTGAAGCCCGCGCGGCCCAAGGTCGCCCGTGGTGGGCCGGCGACCCGACCACCGCACTCAACTGCTCGCCTTCCAAATCGGCGGGCGGAGGCGGGGCCGCCTGTCTTCCACATCCCTGGTGATACGCCAGGGACGGGGGACTGCTGCATAGATATCGAGTGGCGTCGTGCCGCGGTGTACTTGTAGACAGCTCGCTCCTCCGCAGCGTCTGCTCCTCTCGATTCCCTCGAATCAGGAAGACTGTAGTGATCTGGCAATTGGGCGTGGACCCATGCGGTACAGTTTATCTCTAGTGAACACAGATCGAGTATATCTCGCATATTTCGACAGATCGAGTTAAAGCTTGCCAATCGACGATTATGTGACTGCGAATGTTTCCGGAGTGAACGCGCGCTGAATGCTCCCGAGGCCCTGAGCGCAGCGCTGCGGCTCCTCGCTGAGCTCTCAATGGGAGCGGTTGTCGGTTGCCACTACCGTATTATGAAATATTGAAGTCGGTCTTGACGTATTCGTCAATCTCGTGACGCTGTTCTTAGATCATTTGTTTTATGATTCGACTCGGGGTCTTCGTAAAACAATTGACATTCAAGGCTGAGCCGCAAGTGTCGGGACGCTCGATGAAACAATTTAAGAAAACGAATACAATTAAGAGAATCAGTATTCTAAAGCGTAGGTACTCGAAGCGGCTGAATTATTTGAATGGTTGGCGGCCCGCTGGTATGCAGGTATGCTGCGCAGCGACGCCCTGCGCCGCGCCGGGCAGCTCCGCCGCGGCGCAGAGGACGTCGCTGCGCAGCCGCGGGAAATACAACATTCCGCGCGGTGTCGCCCGGGTCGAACTCGGCGCCGATCATAATAGAATAAACGTTCTGCGACGATTTGTTGCCTTTGATAAGTGTACGATACAGATATAAAAGCGCCAAGTTAAAAATACATCGCTCGCCGCCGCCGCCGCGTTCGTATTCCGGAGCGGCTAGCGGCCGGGGAGCCGACGGGCGGGGGACTTCGGTCCGTAGGGCTCGTTGAAACAGATTCCTATCCTTTTTGTTTGTAATCGTATCATCGTCAAATCTACCTAAAATAAGAAATACATTTGTATTCAAAGCTATTGCGTACCAAATTGTATGGCGTCGTCGAGCTCCCGATGCAATACGATAAACATTTTTTGATAATCGTGCAGTTGATGAGTTGTTCAGGGTGACTCGATCGTTAAACCCATTTTATCCTCAAGCAACATATGCATCTACTTCTCCATCGCTTTAGGTTCGAGGGATATAATATCATCAAAAATATAAGATAAAATGGCATGTTTTAAAATCTTTTTCAGTGTACTCATAAAGTGTAACTCAATGTCATCGCTCGGGCCGCGCCCGCTGCCGTGGGAGCGGCGGGAGAAGTGGAAGAAGGTTCATTCATTTAAACGTCCGGCAGAACATGTGAAGTTTCTTTCGAATGGGTATGACGGGTATAAAAGAGAACGTCATGTCACTTTATGAGACGGCAAAGGAGTTTGATTTAGTTCAAATAATTCATTTGCTTCAGGTGACTTGATACCCATAGTTATCAACTATGGGTATCAAGTACATAACATTTAATTTAACCTAACATAAAAATGTGTACAAAAGTATAACGGCATTCAAGTAAGTTAAAATGACCCTGACACTGTGCGTCTGTCACGACGCGCGCCGATGTTCAAAGGGTGCACGTTTTACTTACAAGAGTCTGCAGGCTGCAGCGAGAGCTTCAAACGCTTCATAACCACTCCACGCGCACTTCCCGGAGCGAGCCGCCGCTGAGCTCTCACTAAACAACCGGCACCCGCCGAGTCGAGCGCGAAGCGAGCACTGCCGTACCGTCCTTTACTGGAAGCATTCCGCCGCATTTTCAGGCCCCTATTTGAGAAGCTCTGGATAAGAGCAGAACGCAGAAATGTTCCTCATACAGTAAGCTATAATCACATACTTGAAATCAAAAAATTCAAATTTGTAGGTCATTTAGTTCCGAAGTTAAGCGAAATCAAAGTTTCGCATTTTAGACACTCCATCACTCATGATCATTTGATGTCAAAAGTCGAATGTCTGAAGCATCTGATGTAGGACACTCAGCTGGTCTCCGCTGTGTTAGAGAAAAGGTAATAAGTAAAGTAAGGTGAGGGGGGTACATGAAAAAATCGACTATCATTGCAAAAACCCAGCGTAGTGGGACACATCTAATCTAATTTAATCTGGCCTATAGCGTCCCACTGCTGGGCAAATTCTTCCCCTGCTGGTAAATTACACCTAAAAAGAAAAAAACTGTTTCAAATAAGAAAATGTAATAATATAAAACGTGGCCATATTATGCCCACGTTTCTACAAAAATAAGTGAAATCCCACCAAAAACATTCTGTAAAAAACTAGCCAAGTCTCGATGGAGCTGCTTTATCATCTCTAAAGAGTAATGAAATCTAGACAAAGTCGTGTAAGTCCAAGTGTAAGGTTCCTTAATGCGATTTGTTTTATTATTATAGTTAAAATGTTGTGTGATTTGGTCGTTGAACATTGTTTACGTGAGCGGGTACAGGTCAACCTTGTTTACACGTAATGTTATATCAGTTGTGCACCGCACCGCGGACACATAGTGTGTAGTGTGCCAGCTCCTATGAAAAGTCCTTTATATTATACAATAAACGGTATTGATAAATCACAGGGTAATGTTTTGAGTACTACCATTTTTCTATTTTATCACACATTAGAGTTGAGATAACTCAATGACGTGGGTCAGGCCGGCTCCGCGCGCCTCCGGGGGAGCAGCCCGAGCAGTGGTAGTGGGGAGAAAGGTACTACTGCATTGAGATGAAATGAGTTCATATTAACCATTCGAAATAGATATCATTTGTAATCGAAGCCTCGGCCAGAGGCAAATCGTTGATAACATAAACTGATGTCGTCCGCCCGCGCGACCGGTGGCGGCGGTGGCGGCGGCGGTGGTGGCGGCGGTGGTGGCGGCGGTGGTGGCGGCGGCCTGCATGTGTTGCAGTCTGCGCCGGGCTGGGCAGCAGCAGAGGGAACCTAAATGGCGTGAGTGATGCCCACTGCGCCGCGAGGAGCTGCAGCGGGCGCGGCGGCGCGCGGCTGATGCAATCCGCCAGTTCTGAGAACTAGACTCGACGCGCGTCTATTTTATATTTATTAGCGAATTTTCCTTGACAATAAAATAGATACTTCTCCGAACCGCTGCTCGGCGCATCGGCCGAGCGCGCGATGCGGCGGCCGCAGCATCGAACTATCTACTGTTGTTGTGACTTGCAATACTACTTGTAAGTCAATCAAGGGCGACCTGAGTACGAGTGTTGTAGACGACGCGCGCGGTCCGGCCGACTCGTGACGTAACGGACAGTATAATTGTATGAAAGCCCCCGGCTCTGTTCACGCGTTCCGAAAAGTTAAACATAGCTGTGGGCTAAATAAACAGTAATACAACTTTATTGCTAACGCAACATCATTAACATTATGAAATTATAACATTAGATAAAAATTACAAACTCAACTCAGTAAGTATAGGCAAGTACACAATTTAAAATTATTAGCGCATCAAAAATATAAAAAATATATCCATAAAGTAGCGTTCATCTTCAAGATCCGTCGCTCGTTTATAAAATTCATCTTTCAAATTTAAAATAATCTTTATTCAAATAGTCTTTAAAAAGGCACTTTTGACGCGCCAATAATTTAAATAGTAGTTATTTCATGGTGATAACTATATTCGTAAACTTAAAACTAAAGCTATATTCCAAACGCGCCCCGGTCTAAGAAGAAACCCACAACAAACTTAGCCGGGGCTTTTCTTTTTTTCGTTATCACCATCTCACATAATGAATAATAAACTATAGTACCTATGGAGATAGAGCAATTCACACCCAAGCTTTTTTATCGTTTATATAATCCTTAATATCGTAATATGATTTTTCTACAAGCTTTCGTTTTATAAAAACTTATTGATAGACATCTCCATGATATCGATAGGTAATTTACTATAAAATAAAATACAATTTCCTTTGAATGAGTTACTAATTTTGTGCAGCCTACTAAACGGTACTACAAGTTTACTTTTACTTCTGATGTTCAGTTTATATATCGCACGAACAGCCCTCTTCTGCAAAACGAATATAGTGTCAATATCAGCAGCATTACCCCATAATAAAATACCATATGACATAATGCTGTGAAAGTAGCTAAATGCCTAGGAATGTAGCCGTATTTACCATCTGGTACCAATACCTCATTATTAAGTAGTGCACTGGTTTCCACCTGTTTAACATTATAATGTACAAGTGTAAGTAAATGAGCGAGCTCCCGCACCGGTCCGAGTGACCGCTGAGAGGCCTCCTTCATCAAAATCTGTTTACGAAATTAATTTGTTGAAAACTCGATAAACTGGTTTTTGAACTAAGTAACAAAATAAACCTTCGCTAATTTCGTAAAAAAATTACTTTTTGAGATCACAACATTGAACTGATCGCAGTTGATCGTCATCCCCTTCTCCACCGATCGCGATCGGCCGGAGCGAGCTCTTCCGTAGGAAGTCCCGGCGGCCTCGCTGTTAGCCGCTCGGCGGGTTCGTCCCTCCGGCGCCGCGGGCCCCCTGTCCCCATTGCCTCTTCAGCTGCGCACAACTCACTCCTGCCAGCCTGTTACGTTAGACTTATCAAAAAACTCTGTCGCCAAATTCCACAAGAAGGGTTTAAGATGTCGCCTGTCGCTTCGAGCGTGGAGTTGCCCGCCCACTTTTCTTTTTTTATTAATACCAGCCAAGTTTTAATTTGAGGTCAAATCACGGAATTTTAGTATTGTTTTATAATTAAAACAAAATGTGTTTAATATTTGGGAATCAAATCACGGGACGCTCACCGGGTGGTATACATTAAAAATGTATTTAAGTAGTGCTGCTGGCGCAGTGAGCGCCGCCCGTCGCCACTACTGCATTGGCCTCCTCGAAGCCGCCGCCGGCTCCGTCGGAGGCAGGGGAGCGGAGACGCGCTCGCGCTCGCAGCCTCTCATCCGTTACTAGTTTTGTTTATTCTTAGCCTTGATCAACGCGGACGAAGTCGCGTTAAAACAACCGTCTACAAAGTAAGTTTGGCAATCTGTTAATAAACGGTAATTTTTAAATTATTTTAGATGAGTTGCGTGAGCAGGGGTTCCGGCCGACTATTTATTAAAATATACTCAAACTTTATCAAAAGCAAACCGAATTGTACGTGAAAAGTTGAGAACGTAGACGTGATGCAGCTGAGCATAGCCGAGGAAGTGCCTGCTCGGTTGCCTGGTGGTTAGCACCGAGGGCCCGGATTCGAATCGAGAGCTTTGCGGTCTCAGTTTTTCTAGAAATTACATTTTCCTTGAAATGTAATAAAGCAGTGGAGCAGCGAGGTGGGTGACACACGTTGGCGGGCTCGCAGCACGTCGCCGCACAGCGGGAAGCGGAGCGAGTCGCCAGCCGTCAGCACTCCGCAGCCTCCCGCCGCGGAACACTTCCGCGCTTACTAATATATTCGCAAGCAGCCGCCGAGGCGGAGCCGCCGTTCATTAATTCACAACAACTACTTCTAACATATTTTCGTCGCAATATTTCGTATAATTAATTTTTATTATAGTACATTCTGCTGATTTCCATTCAGAGTTTCGCCACACCACGTCATGCAAATGAGGCTCTCGGCCGCGCGCTCACCCACACACACACGCACACACGCACACATGCGCACACGCACACGCTTGGCAGGGTTTGATGAAATTACTTAAAACGTGTTTTGATAATGTTTTTACGCTGCCTAATTAATAAAAATGTATTCCAGCCGGGCGCGACGCCATTCGTGCTGAATGTTTGTTTGTGCGGTTTCCGCAGGCCGAGGGGGAGCCTCGCAGTGTTTGTCGGCAGCGGCCCGGGCTGCCCGCGGCCCTCGCGCGGGCTCCTCGTCACTGACATGTATATATTGGTAGGTGACGTCACGTGGTGACGTCATCGGCGCCGTCAGCGCGGGAGAGGTTCGGCCGCGGCGCGACGCCGGCCGACTGCGCGGCGGTAGGCCTCCCACCGAGACCGTCACGGGGAAACTTTGAGCCGTACGATTGCTCACGGTGTTAACTTTGACGATTAAAGCGAGTGATATTCAATTGCTTAAATTGCTCCCAAAGATAAATGTTGCCTGGGACATCGAACTCGGTCCCCCGGAGAGACAGGCCGCAGTCGAAGCCGCTCGGTCGTCACCGCCGCTAGTTCACATAGGATGATGATAGGCGTTATCGGCTGCCGGGCGTCGCGCCCAAGATTAGAGATAAGTGCTCGGCACTGGCCGGGGAGTACGCGCGCCGAGCGCTCCCCCCGGGCCTCCCCCCAGCCTGGACGCTATTAATTAAACTTAATTTAAACACACAATCAACAATTAATTTATAGAATTATGTAATTAATTCATTGACAGCTTGGAAGTTGCCATACAAATATAAATTTAACGCGATCAAATAAGTCCGAGTAGCGCCGTCGCCCGGGCCCCGGCTGGCGCGAGCTTGAAAGGGAAAGGAGGGACACCAGTACTCGGCGACGGCTTCCGCTCTGGTGTCGCCCTTCCGCCGTGCTCTGCCGCAGCACGGGCCCCGGCCCACCAGCTCTCTAATTGTGCTCCGGCCCCTCCCCCGCTCCCCGCGCCGCCGCCCGCGCGCCGCTCAGTGCCCGCGCCGCAGCCGCTCGCGCCGCACGCGCCGCAGTGCAGTGTCGTATCCCGCTCCGTGGCGGCGCCATGCGCGCGCTCGCTAGTGCGCAGTGCGATGAGCGCGCCGGCTAGCAGCGATCTTCCCATCATCACTCGAATCGGATTCCTTAGGTAGGACAGTCGTTGCTCTGCCGCCGGCTGGAGCCCCGGCCCGCGGCGGCGCGTGCGGGCCGCCAGGGTCAGCCGCGGCTGGGTTCCCACCGGCGAGCTGCTGCCGCGGGGAACTGCTCGATATCTTCTTTGAGTAATTTTCTTCGGCGCCTTTTACGACCTTCGTGGCGCAGAACGTGCGCTTCGGCCGTATGTAGTGAACACCCTACCGACGAAGACGAGTCGCCAAAACAATCCGTTATAATACCGCGTCGAATCCCATCAAACGTACGGCTCTGCCATACCTCTGGCAGGTCAGCCAGGGGCTCACTCGTAGTGCAAGAGCCAAATGCAATGTATGTAACGGTACGAGCTTCACCACGCCGCGAGTGAATAGTGCGGCAGAGAAAAGCTTACCAGCCTCGCCCGGAGCGCGCTCGACTCTCCCCGAGCCAGCGCAGGGACAGGCGCACGGAACTGTCCTGCGCCGGTCGCGGATCGACTACCGCCTCGCCATGGCGCTGACCGTGCCTACTTGCTGTTCGCAGGAAGCAGTCCCTCCTGTTGGCGCTGCTGGTCTGCCGCGCCTGCTTCTGTGACGGTGAGCTTTATCATAATTTGAAGAACCCGTTGAGCATCAATGAAGGCTCAAATGTCAGTTGTAAGTAACGACGAAAATCACATAAATCTAGTAACAGGTAATTCAATTTGAAATGTCACGGCGCCATTGCTTAAAACGTTTCTTCGTGTTTATTAGTTATCCTTGGAACAGATGATGTTATGTGTGAGCGGCCCGCCCGGCCCCGCCCGGCCCCGGCCCGGCTCCGCGGCTCGCTTTAGTTTCCGCGTTTAACTTGCAAGAAGTTTTAAAGCAAGTACTCTACATATCCATTACACGTATATCGCGGACATCAAATTACGCTTCGAGCATCATCTCTATGTTTCTGTCGTGTGCCAATGATGATTCCAAAATTGTTTTATTCGATAAATCCTTTTCCGTCGGTGGAACAAAATTAGTCCTGACCCTTGGGTTCGCTCAGTAAGTCTGCCTGGGTGGACGAACCGCCTGGCTGTTCCGAGACGTTTTGGCTTATAACAAAATTTGGAAAAATTTCCTTCGATGAGTCCTCCCGCAGTGGTAGTTGTTAGAACGCAGCCATCACTCTCTCAGTACCGCTGATCTGTGGTGGGCGAGCGCACCGTCAGTACTGAGCCACCTGCAGCGCGAAGGCATTCGTTGACGAGGTTTCAGTCGTGATGCGACTCGGGCCGAGGCGACCGTCTGCGGCGCCGCGAGATTAACAATAAGCAGCAATAGATTAGTCAGGCGGTATTGCTTGAATGTCTGTACGGACGTCTGTGTTTATTTAACACGTCCGAGTGCTTTACACTACGCATATTGCAATGGCTGGTGTCGGCTACTTCAAAAACATTCCGCTTTTATACAATTTTCAACCCCTGTTTTAGAATTTTAAGTATCCTTTCTCAGCCAAACCCTCCGGCCCAGCCGTGAGCTCTCCCTTGTTCAATTTAAGCTTCGTGCGAGTACTTAAAGTAGTTTTTCGGACGGCGTCATCGAAACCTCTCGTACCCCGGCGGTGAGCGTCACTAACCCGGCCGCAGGCGACGCGGACGGCGTGTCGCTGGCGGTGACGGCCAGCGCGCCGCGCGACGCGCCGCTGGCGCACCTGGCCGTGCGCGCGCTGCGCCGCGACGGCCTGCGCGCGCACGTGGCGCCGCCGCCCGCCGCCTGCGCGCCGCCCCGCGCCGCCGACGCGCGCGCCTGCCGCGACGCCGTGTTCGCGGCGCTGCTGCGCGGCCAGCTGCACGCCGCGCTGCTGCTCGCGCCCGCCGCGCGCGCGCCCGCCGCCGCCTGGCCGCTGCGCGACGCCGGCCTGGACGAGCTGGGCGACGCCGCGCCGCCCGCCGCGCGCCGCTGCTCCGCGCCGCCCGCCGCCGCGCTGCGCTCGCTGCTCGACCTCGCCGACGAGCGCGCGGCCGCCGCGCTGCACGACCCCGCGCCGCCGTGAGTGCGCTCCGCCGCCCGCCGCCGCTCGGCTCCCGCCCCCGCTCATCCGCGTGCCTCTCCGTCGGCAGCTCGAACGCGACGTTCGCGCCCGCCTGGTGCGCGCCCCCCGCTTGCGCCGCCGTGCTGGTCGAAGACGAGGCCGAGCTGCGCGTGCTGGCCGCCGTCATCCGCGCCCACCGCCTCTACGCCACGGCCCACCTCGCCGCGGCGGCGCCCGGCGCGAGCTCCCTCGCGTGCTCGTGGTCCCCGCGGCCGGCCGCGCGCGTCCTCGGGCCGCCGCCGTGCGACGTCGACGCCGACGACGACGAGTGCCCCTTCGAGAGCCGCCGCCTCGTGAAGCTGGTGAACGCGCGCGAGCTGGCGCGCTCGCACGCGGCGGTGCGCGCGCTCGTGCGCCTGCGCCTCAACGCGACGGAGCTCGCGGAGCTGCGGCGGCTGGCGCTGCGCTGGGGGCCGGAGGAGGCGGCGGCGCGCTACGCGGCGGCGCGGCCCGCCGAGGCGCCGGTGCGCGAGCTGCGCGCGGCCGTGCTGCTGCCCGCGGCCACGCGCCGGCGCGCGTACGACGCGGGCGCGCTGGCGGGCGCCGCCGCGCTGGCCGAGGCCGACGAGGCCGCGCGCGCCGCGCCGCTGCGCTTCAAGGTGGAGACGTTCGACGACCGCTGCGACGCGGCGCGCGCCTACCGCTACCTCAACGACGCGCTCAACACGCGCGAGTACGAGGCGCTGACGGCGGTGTTCGGGCCGGCGTGCGGCGCCGCCTTCGCCGACGTGGCGCGCACGGCGCCGGGGCCCGTGCACGCGCTGGCCGTGGTGGCGTACACGGCGCAGGCGCCGCCCGCCGCGCCCGCCGCCGCGCTGGCGCTGCTGGCGGCGGGAGACGCGCGCGCGCCCGCGGCGGCGCTGGGCGCGCTGTTCGCGCAGCTGGGCTGGCGCCGCGCGGCCGCGCTGTCGGAGCCGGGCACGCGCGCCGCGCTGGCGGCCGTGCGGCTGCAGGTGGAGCTGGTGGCGCACCTGGAGCTGCCGGAGGAGCCGGCGGACCCGCCGCCGCAGCTGTTCGCGCAGGTGGGCGTCGCGCGGCGGGCGGGCTGTGAGTGGGGCCGCGGCTGACGGGCTGTCGTTGCAGTGGGCGCAGCGCGTGCTGGCGGCGCGCGCGCGCGTGCTGCTCGTGGTGGTGGAGGACGCGCGCGCGGTGCGCGCGGCGCTGTGCGCGGGGCACGCGGCCGGCCTGACGCCCGCCGCCGGCGCCGTGTGGCTGCTGCCCGCCGCGCTGCCCTTCGGCTCGCTGGCGGGCGCGCCGGACGACGCGTGCTCGGCGCCGCAGCTGGCCGAGATGCTGGACGGCCACCTGAGCGTGGCGCCGGACTGGGCGCTCCCCTGGTTGGAACACGAGGTGAGTACGTTTTCTCTCGTCGCTTTATTCAGAGCTAGAGACTCGGTTTGTTCGCCAGCTCCTGAGTCCCTCTGATGTCGCTAATGTCGTTTGCGGTAACCGTGGCGGACCTGACGATCTTCTAAATTGTCGCTGCAGAGCGAAGTGCCTGCGCTGCATCGCTCCGCGCTGTAAAATAAAGCTCCGTACAAAAAAATACTCGATTCCTCAAATACAAATTTAAACTCAAATGTAATATGAGCTCTGAAGGTATTTGTGTAACGAAAGTAGGGACTGGAAAAGTTCGGCAAATTTAAAAAATGTCAGTGTGGCAAACCCAACATTAGTGTGACAAACCTGGAAAGGATTTTTATTCCCGCGAGAACTGTTATGTTTCGTAAAAGTAGTCTATGTGTTATTTCAGATCATTATATATATCTGTGCCAAATCGATTCAGTCGTCGCAGCGTGTTCGAGTAACATCCACACATACTTCCAAACTTTCGTATTATAATATTATAATAGGAAATAGGAATATAATAGCAATTTTTATATTGAATTATAATCCTATTTCCTATTATAATACGAAAAAGAGAAACCTACCACTTGGCGGTATCAAAAAACAACAATATCTAAATTTTCTTCTGTAATTCTGTCTCTTTCCTTGTATTTAATTTCATCACGCATGACATGTTCACACATTTTGTTTCAGTCCTCTGTTGTAACGCTCTCACTCTTTAATCGCCCCGACCACCTCCGCTAGTGGGGGCTCATGTTTACTCGCCACTTCACGTTTAGATAAACTCCATACAAACTCAATAGCATTTAAATCGCAGTGACAGTCTCAAAGCGTCATGGCCGTCCCGACCACACTGCTTTCGCATTTTGTTCGGGTAAAATGTAGTTGACACTTGTTTTTGAATTGCGATATAATAAGTTTGCAAATAATTCAAGTCTCTACTTTCGTCAGCCAGACTGTAATAACGTAGTTAACTGTGCACAGCTTCTTGGGAAGTTATCATTTAAAATCCCCATCAATACTCGCCCGCGAACCTTCTCACCCTTACAGACACCACGCACGCGTGCCAAGTATCGAATCAACTCATGTATGCCTCATCTTATAATACAATTTTTAGTAATAACAAAGATTTTGTCATTTTTTGCACCCCTGCCCCACTATTCGTAGTCCCTGGCTGACGAATTCTTTAATTCACATGTTTTAGTTAAATAACAGCAGATTCAGTTTTTTGTTTGTTTTTGTTTTTTCTCCTTATTGTTTTCCCCTTTCTATTTTTTGTCTTCCCAGTTGAGTTTTTCTTGCTTTATTATCTATATATATAAAAGCGAAATACCACTGACTGACTGACTGACTGACTGACGGATGATCACGATATCTCAGGAACTATAAAACATACGATCCTTAAATTTGGAAGGTAGATTCCTTTTATGAAGTAGAGGTCAGCTAAGAAACGGTTTTGAGAAAATCTACCGCTAAGGGGTAGAAATGGGGGTTGGAAGTTTGTATGAAAGTCCTATATTTTTGAAGTTAGAGACATGAAAATTGGCAACTAAGTTTGTTATTATAAATGATAAAGATCTGTATAATCAGTGTTACGAAAATCTACCCCAAGGGGGGTGAAATGGGGGTGGGGCGTTTTCATGAGGATTCTATGTTTTCGAAGTTAGGGACATGAAAATGGGCATTTAGGTAATTTGTTTTAAATAATAAAAACCTGTACACGCTATCTTACAAAAATCGACCCCTAAGGGGTAGAAATGGGGGTTGGAAGTTTGTATGAAAGTCCTATATTTTTGAAGTTTGAGACATGAAAGTTGGCAACTAAGTTTTTAATTATAAGTGATAAAGATCTGTATAATCAATGTTGCAATAAACTACCCCAAGGGGGGTGAAATGGGGCTTGGAAGTTTGTATGAAAGTCCTATATTTTTGAAGTTTGAGACATGAAAGTTGGCAACTAAGTTTTTAATTATAAGTGATAAAGATCTGTATAATCAATGTTGCAATAAACTACCCCAAGGGGGGTAAAATGGGGGTTGGAAGTTTTCATCAGGATTCTGTTTTCGAAGTTAGGGGACATGAAAATTGGCATTTAGGTAATTTGTTTTAAATAATAAAAACCTGTATATACGCAATATTACAAAAATCCATACCAAAAGGGGTGAGAGGGGTTGGAAGGTTACATGTAAGTTCTGAGTTTTTGGAATTAGAGAAATGAAAACTCCGCAATTAGAGTACTTTTCAGTAACTATGACATGTAGGTATAAGCTCTTTTGCAAAATCACACATTGAAAGTGGAAACATAAAGAATGAAAAGGAATTTGGAAGTTAGGCCCTGCTTAGGCGTACACATCCGCAATAATTTGTGAAAATCCGCCGCAAAGAGGTTAATAAAGTTTAATATCTTATAAAGCTTCACTTCTTTGAATCCATTGAAATACTTTGTACTAAGAAATCCTTACTATCCAGACAAAATCATAGTAATATTATAATATTATTAATGCGAATGTGAGTTTGTATGTTGGTTTGTCCTTCAATCACGTCGCAACAGAGCAATGGATCGACGTCATTTTTGAAATTATAGTTGAGGACCTGGAGAGTGACATAGGATAGTTTCCGTTGGAATTTTTACAACTTATTCTGACTGAATTTTGAAAACTTATTCCACGCGGGCGAAGTCGCGGGCGCCAGCTAGTTATTTATATTTGTGAAAACTTGTAATTAGCTTTAATTTTGGTCTGTTCTTATCTATTTACTTTTTGTATTGACTGTAAGGTTTCCTTGTAAAATAAAATAAGCATTTCTAGGCTGGGAACACTACCGAAGAAGTCGGCGCGGAGGCCGAGGCGGGCGGCGCGGCGCGGCGGCAGTGGCGCGCGCGCTGGCGGGCGCAGTGCCGCCTGCTGCGCGTGCCGTGCGCGCACGCCGGCCCGCACGCCGCCGCGCTCTACGACGCGCTGCGCCTGTGGGCCGCGGCGCTGGGCGCGCTGGCCGCCGCGCCCGGCGCGCCCGCCGACCTGCACGACGCCGCGCTCGCGCGGGCGCTGGTGGCCAACGCCACGCGCGAGCCCTTCGCGGGCGTGACGGGCCGGCTGGCGTGGGCGGACGGCGCGCGCGCGGCGCCGCTGCTGCTGCTGCAGTGGGAGGGCGGCGCGCGGCGCGTGGCGGGCCGCTGGGACGGCCGCCTGCGGCTGCGCGCGCTGCGCTGGCGCACGGCGGACGGGCGCGCGCCCGGCGACGGCGCCGAGCCGTGCGCGCTGCAGCCGCTGGCCGCGCTGCTGCGCAGCGGCTGCCGCGCGGCCGGCGTGGCGCTGGGCGCGCTGGTGCTGGCGCTGGCGGGCGCGGCGCTGGCGGCGACGGCGCTGCTGTGCCGGCGCCGCGCCGAGCGCGCCCACCGCGCGCGCCTGCAGGAGCTGGGCCTGCACGCGCTGCTGCCGAAGAGCATCGGACCGGACCGCTGGGAGGTGCCGCGCGAGCGCGTGGTCATCAACCGCAAGCTGGGCACGGGCGCCTTCGGCACGGTGTACGGCGGGCACGCGCTGCTGGCGGGCGCCTGGACCGCCGTGGCCGTCAAGACGCTGAAGGCGGGCGCCAGCACGGACGAGAAGCTGGACTTCCTGGCCGAGGCGGAGGCCATGAAGCGCTTCGACCACAAGAACGTGGTGCGCCTGCTGGGCGTGGTGACGCGCAGCGCGCCCGTGTGCACGGTCATGGAGTTCATGCTGCACGGCGACCTGAAGGGCTACCTGCTGGCGCGGCGCCACCTGGCGGGGCAGGAGCAGCTGTCGGCGCGCCGCCTCACGGCGCTGGCGCTGGACGCGGCGCGCGCGCTGGCGTACCTGGCGCAGCTGCGCTTCGTGCACCGCGACGTGGCGGCGCGCAACTGCCTGGTGGGCGCGCGCCGCCAGCTCAAGCTGGCCGACTTCGGCATGACGCGCGCCGTGTTCGAGAGCGACTACTACCGCTTCAGCCGCAAGGGCATGCTGCCCGTGCGCTGGATGGCGCCCGAGAGCCTGGCGCGCGGCGTGTTCTCGCCCGCCAGCGACGTGTGGGCCTTCGGCGTGCTGCTGTGCGAGATCGTGACGTTCGGCGCGCTGCCGTTCCAGGGCCTCGCCAACGCCGAGGTGCTGGCGCGCGTCAAGGCGGGCGAGGCGCCGCCGCTGCCGCCGGGGCTGCGGCCGCAGCTGGCCGGCCTGCTGCGCGCGTGCTGGAAGCGCGAGCCCAAGGCGCGGCCCGCGGCGGCCGAGCTGGCCGCCTTCCTGGCGGAGTGGCCGCGCCTGCTCACGCCGTGCCTGGCCGCGCCGCCCGCCGCGCTGCCGCTGGCCGAGCTGCCGCCGGACGGCGCGGAGGCGGAGGGCGAGTGGCGGCTGCCGCGCTGGGCGTCGTGGGCCGCGCCCGCCTCGCAGGCCACCGACACCACCGAGCTGAGCGCGGGCGAGCGCAGCCTGGACGCCTTCGAGTCGCCCTAGTGCGAGCTCGGCCGCGGGACTCGGGCCAGTGTCGCCACAGAAACAGTTGCCCCGAATGACTCGACTGTGTACAATTACAATGCATCTAACTGGAATTATCTAGACTAAGGTGGAATTTATTTGAGATGCTGGTTGAATGAGCAGATGGTTGAATTTGATTTATTTTTCCAAAAAAAAAAAAACAGCGTCAGAAATAAAAAGAAGACCAGATTTTTAACCTTTTCTTACAAATTTTAATTAGTAGGATACTTGCTTTAACTCATCTTTAATCATTAATTAAATTTATCAATTGTAGCTTCAGTGGCGTGCTCTTCAAACGTGCAAATAAGCACCGCATATCCTTAGGGCTTTCTAGAGCCTGTGAAATACCTATGGTGGTTTTGAAAATAAATTAAAAAATAATATATTACTTACATTTTCCAGCGCCATCTAGTTAAAAACGGCTGCACTAGTGTTGAGTTGTTAACTAGATGGCGCCGTATAGTGCAAGCAGAGTCGCGTAAATGGGGAATCTCTTATATTTTTATTTTTAACAATAAACGTTACAAGGTTAAACAAATAAAACATCTATTTCGTCATTTAAATCACGTATTATGTAATATCATAATTTTATTAAACAGGCTTAAGGTATCAATGGAAGCCTATATTATATAATAAATCCATATTTACCATTTGAATCCTTACGCCCTCTGTCGACATAACGGCGTTACAACTCGATTTAATAATATTATAATGTGAGCTGCATACACAGGCGTCGTCACTGTCGTGTGTGTTTGTATATTCGTGTGATTTATGTTGATATGTATTTATGTACTTAGTTTTAATTCCCGTCCATATAATGTAAAATTAGATATTATTTGTAAAGGAAATTGTGAGCCAATGTTGCAGTATTCACATTAAAGACAAGTTTAGATTTAAATCGTATATTAACTAAGCTATTTTTGACTTAGCGGCTTGGAAACCGTGCATGCGGAATGCTAAAAATCTATTTCATTGAAGTTTTTGAAAAATGAGACTGCGATCCGCTCATTTGCCATTCTTAAACCTTCACTCGTTGAAGCCTCTTCTTCAATGGGCCGTGGATTTAACATTTAATATCTTAATCAATAAGGTTTTTTTTTGTTTGTTCACATTCTTAAAAACAGCATATTATCAATATCAATTGAACAACATATTATGTACGTTAGGCCAAGTTGTAACGAGATCTATTTTACTTTTTTTATTTGTCAATTGGACGGTATTCACAAAGGATACTGGGTTGGATACTTATCGTATTTTGTATGTATTTATTAGATCGAGCGAATAAAGAAAACACTCGTTCCGCACAGAACGCGCGGTGCTGCCTGCACTAACAAATTTAACTTTCGTAAATTTATCCGTTAATATATCCGTTAATTTTTGTATAATTTCTAATTTTTAATTACTTTACGAAACTTAAATAGTTAATTCATTCAATTTAGTTAAGGTTTCTTATGGTAGATCTGTGTATTTTGTTCAAAGTTTTTCAATGTATAATTTTGTTGTTATTGCGAAGGACACCCCGGCCGCCGCGGGCGGGCGACATCTCCGACTGAGTCTTTGTTCCTCAATGTCGTTAGTCTGTGGTGAAGTAATTTTCTAATGTCAGTTGTCAAAAAGTTGAAGGAACTTGTTTCCCGCCATTAAATGAACGGAATGAAATGAAATTTATTTATTTGCAAAAAACATTGTATATTGATATATGTGAATAATATTCAATGTCCAGTTTGTGTCGTCAATTGACACGCAAAATAATTATAATGTATCAGTTGTATATAATATGATTATCTAAGAATGGATTACTTTATTTTTACAATTGTGATAATTAAGTTTATAAATGTCAAGTGCACATTATTGTTACATATAGTAAACAATAATACCGTCGGCCTGTGCTTGTACTACCCACACAAAATTCAACGTTGGTAATTAAAATAGGTTTAAAATGTATCAAAAACCTTCGGTTGGGCCTAAAAAGCACATTAAATTATCCATTTAACATTAGATCTTTAATTTCAAACAACAAATAAAAAACAGAGCTATCGAACTGTTCAGTTACTGCTGTGGACGTGTTCTTGAACAAGTTCCAGGCTCCAGTACCGAAGCTTGGCAGTCTACGAGACGAGATCTATCATACAAGTAGCGCCATCTGTGATAGCAGCCGACACCACGACATTTGCTACTATCGCAGAGAATTTCTCAATACCAATGATCTGGTCGCCCTGAAATTTTGCAGAATCATGTGTTAAAGTCTGGTCTGGTACTGGAATTACGTAGGTTCAAAAAATGTACAAATATATAATGGAGCCCGACGCGTCGCTCGTGACGGAGGACGTACACCGGGAGCCGCGGCGCCTCAGCGCGGGGCGGCGCCCGGGGAGCAGTCACTGACACGGCACTCGGTTAAAGTAGGACGGTTCGCGGAGGGCGGCGGGCGCGTCGTGGCGCCGCATGGTGGCCACGAGCGTGTCGTAGAGCTGCGCGCGCGCGTCGCCGCCCCAGATGAAGTCGAAGTGGTTGAAGGAGGCGCGCGGCACGCGGTGCAGCGTGGCGCGCGCGCCGATGCGGCGCGCCAGCAGGCGCACGTTCTGGTACAGCGCATTGCGGTCGCTCAGGCCGTAGTGCAGGTGCGCGGGCACGGCCACGCGCGCCACGTCGTACTCGGGCGGCCGCAGCTGGCCGTAGCGCGCCAGGTTGGTGACGGGGTCGAAGTTGTAGCGCGCGAAGCGGCCGAAGCGCTGCACCTGCGCGTAGTGCAGGATCTGGCGCACGCCCGCGCCCGCCGGGTTGTGGCCCAGGAACACGGGCAGCAGCGTACGGTTGAAGTGCTCGCCGCCGCCCAGCAGCAGGCGCGCGCACAGCGGCTGCAGGCGCGAGCCGTCGCCGCAGAAGCGCAGCCCCAGCTCCGTGACCGCGTCGCGCCGCCGCAGCACCTCGCCCACGCCGTGCCGGAACGCCAGCGCCTGCAAGCGCGGGACTGTACGACGGTCGCGAGCCGGCCCGGCCGCGGCCGCGCGCTACTCACGTCCAGCACGCTCTCCAGCTGCACCAGGCGGTCGCGCACGGGGTTGTCGCTGTACTCCGCGAAGGCGGAGGGCGCCAGCGCCTGGAAGGAGATGAAGCGCGCGTTGTACTCCGGCCGCAGCGCCATGAGCACGAGGAAGGCCGTGCTGCCCTGCGAGTAGCCCACGTAGTGCATGCGGCGGCGGCCCGTGGTCGCGCCGATGTGCTCCACCAGCGCGGGCAGGTCGCGCTCGCCGATCTCGTCCCAGCTGAACTGCCAGAAGCGCAGCCCCTCGCGGTCGTCGGGGTCCAGCCAGCGGTGGCGCCGCGAGTAGTAGTTGCCGCGCGCGTTGGCCAGCCACACGTCGTAGCCCGCGTCGGCCAGCAGGTAGCCCAGCGCGCTGCCCGGGCCCAGCACCAGGAAGTCGGCGGACGAGCACAGCAGGCCGTGCATGACGAGCACGGGCACGCGCGCGCCGCGCGGCGCCGCCGCCTCGCCGCGCGCGTGCGGGATGCGGTGCGCCGTCAGCTCGTACCCGTCCGCCGTGACCACGCGGTGCTCCTCCAGCGGGTAGCCGTACTTGCGCACCAGCCCGGGCTGCGCGGACAGGAAGTGCACTTTAGTGACGAGCGACGCGGGCCCTCAGAGCAGGCGGAGCCCTCCCGGCGACAGCGTTCGCTTATAATTTGGTAATGCTCTAGACAGGGTCGCGAGCGGCGCGCTGCGCACAGGCGTCAGCGTCATAATGCATGGCGACATCGAACCCGCGCAGCGCACGCTCAGCTGCCGGCCGATTACAGAAATAATAAAACAATGGTTTTTAGAAATCGAACGACCAGCAGCCGCTGTCGCGCCGTCCTGAGGACGTCCTCATCCCAAACTGTCGCGTCCGGCCACTCACCACATCGAGGCGCGCGTCCTCGTCAATGTCGTTGGAGTGCCGCTGGTGGGCCGAGGCCGGCGAGGCCGCGGCGGCCGCGAGCGCCAGGAGAGCCGCGCGAGCCCACAGCATGGCGCAGAGTGCGGCGCATGCCGGCCGCCGCGTTATATCGGGCCGCTATCGCGCGGGCGGCGATTAGCGCCCGATACTGGAGATGTCACGTGCGAATTTAAAGATTTGAAGATACCAATACCTATCTAAGTATGTTAAGTTTCGGTTGCGAGTAATTAGGCAGCCAGGTCGGCACTCGCCGGCCTGTTCGCGGGGCAGCGACTTCTTTGAAATTGCTCTAAGAGCAAAGAGAACCCTAGACCGGAAGACGCCAGGTTCGAGGCCGTCGGCACCTGCGTCCGAGCCCAAGCAGGTGAAGCGTGCGGCACGGCCGTGGTGACGGAATCCTGTCGGGACGTGAGCACCCGAGTGCAGGCTCGATAATTATTCTCAGGCCGGAAAGGATCGAGTGCGGCGCACTGCTCCGGGCCCACGTCCCTGCATCAAACGCAGAGTCATGTACATCGTGTCACAAAACAGACATCTTAAAACAAATTTAATTATAAGTTTAACAAATAAACTACGCGGCCGAACGACTGTTGTAGTAAACATGGAATCAAAAACACACGAGCTGTTCCTCCAGGGACATTCAGACTCGAGCCGATACTAACGCCACTGCTCGCCATACTGCGATAAGCCATACCCTCAAACACAGTTAAAACCCTTCATTCTGGTCCGGCCGCTCAATTGGATGCAACGCTAGAATTATTCCTAAAAAGAAGAAGGTCCAGGATGAAGCGACAAACGGCTTGAGTCAGCCGCTAGAATTACAGTTACCATTCTAACAAAATTGTATATCTGTCCGTCTAATTGAACATTGTTTTCTTATGTACATGCACGGGCGTGGGAGAATATCTTCTTCCATCTCCTACCGGAGGTTGGCGATCATTAAGGCTAATTGGATCTTGTTCACTACCGCCCTAAACAATGATCAAGATCATCTCATATTAAACCACTGGCTTAAAGGTTCTTAAGCCAGGCTGTACGTCTTCGGCCAGGTCTTCGTTTGCCCTTTATTTTATTTGCATTATGAGTTGGAGTAACTGATATTTTGAGTTTCGCATTATGTGGCCCAGATATTCAAGTTTTCTCCTTTTTACACTTTTGAGTGTCTCAGTAGACTTTCCCATTCTTTGCAACAGTGTATTGCGAACATGCTCTCTCCATGATATTCGCAGCATCCGCCTGTACACCCACATCTCGAACGCTTCCAGCTTGTTACTCATCGCTTGCGTTAGTGTCCGGCCTCCACCCCGTACAACAGCACGGAGACAACAGCATCGCGCATCTGAAGGGATATTTTTAATGTCGGTTACAGAGTACTCTCTTTAACTTTGTAAATGCGCTTCTTGCCTGTTCAATGCGGCACCGTATTTCCAGACTGTGATCGCCGGTTTCATCTATCCTGGTTCCTAAATATCGGTATCGTTGGACCCTTTCCAAGCATTTGTTTTGCAGTCGGAAGGCCCTTATCATCAACGGAGCTACCACGGTGCGGTGATAGCCCAGTGGTTAGGGCGTCAGCCTTCTAATTAGAGGTCGGCGGTTCGAATCCTGGCACGCACCTCTAACTTTTCGGAGTTATGTGCGTTTTTAAGCAATTAAAATATCACTTGCTTCAACGGTGAAGGAAAACATCGTGAGGAAACCTGCACGCCTGAGAGTTCTCCATAATGTTCTCAAAGGCGTGTGAAGTTCGCCAATCCGCACATGGCCAGCGTGGTGGACTATGGCCAAACCCTTCTCATATTGAGAGGAGACCCGTGCTCTGTAGTGAGCCGATAATGGGTTGAACACACTCTACTGACACGCCGCTGTATCCGCTAATAACACAAGCGCGGGTGGCGCCTTAGATGAATCATTAAAATAACTCAAAAAATGGAATGGTCCTAATACTACTTGTACTAATGGAATAGATTTGTATTATCTATCTTCTGTTTTAGCAATTACTGGACATATTTTCCTGTGACTCAAGTATGATGCTATCCACTCGTAGGCCGTCCCACTGACACCATTCTTTCTTGTTGATAAAGTCGAAAGCTTTAGTTATATCAAAAATGAAAACCCTAAGGACTCAGAATGCCTTGAGCTCTATGTGTCTGGTGAGGTGCCTGAGCTATAAACTCTATTGGCATGTGATGAAATCATTGTACATATATATGTATAATTTAACATTTTTAATAGTCCCAAACCAAAGATTATGCAACTTCTAATCATTGAATCAATCCGGCGGCGGCGTATGTATTTTTAAAGCAAGAATAGTTCCTTGTGGCCCGTGACAGCGGCCGCCTCGCGACCGACAGTGGACCAGAGAGCATCTCTGCCATTTAAAATGTCTGTACAAACCGGCACGCGGAGTTGACGAAGCTACTAGTTCACCGAATGTTTCCTCTGTGACGAAACCCAAGAGAATATGTAAGGCTTGTTTGAACTGTTTAAAAACTGAGCAGCCCTCCTGCGCGGAGTGACGCCGGCCGATGAGGCGGGAGTCCAAAAGTGGGTACATTTGAAGTCGACAGTCGAATGAATGAAATACATGGGGAACTTGGTAACGTGAGACCACTCACACCGGTACGGGTTGCGATGAGGTGAAGTCTGTAATGTGCAGCACCGGAGCTGGCTCAGAGCGATACAAAAACAAAGAAAGATTTAGAATCATTTTATTTACAGAATATACTTTAAACATTTCTAATAACGTCATTGAAATCCAATTGATTTACACTTTATATACTCGGCGCTGAGTTTCTCGAGCGAACTTGCACAAAGCTGCTGGCTCTGCGAGACTGCAGAGACGCGCGCTGCTGCTGCTGCTGCTGCTGCTGCTGCTGCTGCTGCTGCTCACCTGCAACACATTCAAACGGAGTCGCACCTAACGCGCACACTTAGCAGCCATTCTCCTTCGGGGGCGGTAACCATTTCTTCGAGCACTTATTGAATGAATTCAAATTCACCCATCCACCCCCATTGAGAATTGAGCGCACTCCGAGGCGCGGCGCACACCGCACCAGTTTCTGTGATCAGGTGCTGTACCGAAACTATTACGAAAAGTTACTTCACTTGATCGCAGCGGCATCAGATTGTGTCGACTCTGTGTGACCGAACTAAACTATTGCATCTGTTTGCTTTACAATTAAATTATAAATGTGCGGCTCACGAGGCTTCCATCAGAATGCAAGAGCCTTGTAGTCGCGGCACAATCTCTAAAGCTGGGACCTCTCACTCTAACTTAGGTTCTGCAGCCCCTGGGAACAGAATGCACTACGTAGATGGATCAGAGAAGATTTGAGTCTTGTACCAGCTTGTTCCACGGGCAGATATCGATGTTAAAGCTAGCGTCGAATATATTCACCTGTGAGGAGTTTCAGGGAGCAGGTTTTACCGTGTCCCGCATGGGCGGGGTGTGTTTCAGTAATTCTTTTAGTAAAATAAAGTAATGTATCTACATACCGCAACTAAACGGTTGCTGCGTGAGGTTAAATAAATCCGAAAACATACGGACAAACTCGCGTGTGGCGGCTAGTGTGCAGTAATTAATGAACGCTGGACACATCCGCCGATAGCGGATCTGATAGCCGCTAATTACGGAAAATCCGATTGGAATCAATCAATCATTGTTGTTGACTACCAGCGGTCACGCGGCGCCCCGGCCGCCAACCTTGCGGGGCGTTGCGGCGATACGTTATCTGCAAACGTGTCCTTCGGGAATCGAACCCATTACCTCCAACTTTATATTGCTCCACCGAGGTCGACAAAACTTGTCTATGCCGAGCCGCAATGTTTAGGTGGTCTGTTATGTTTCGGTTAGTTACCTACGCCAAGCGCCAAAGTGCGCCATTTTCTTAGTAGTTATCACCATTACCTCTTAAAATTAAAACAATGAAAAATATAAATAATATATGAACGCTTCATAGATTCCTGTAATAGGTTCACATGAATAAAGCTAGTTTGGTTTCGGTTTGATGCAGCAACCTCTGACTCAATATTCTCATTCCAAATTAATTACTCAAACAGGTTTTCTAATGCATCTTGATTTAACTGTCTTCAGTTTAGGTAATCCCGAATATCTCTTAAAAGATTTTAAAGTTGTTATGTACCTTTCAATGAATGTAACATTCTTGGTTCACATCCCTTTATAAATTTTAATTACCACACTTTTAAATCTAGACCTGTATTCTATTCAAGCACGCATAAGGTCTGTTTTAGTGGATACATTTTCTCTGATCCCCTTTTTAACGTCTGGACAAGATGAACCAATTACAAATTTACAGCAACAATTCACTTATAACACTAATTTAGTCTGTAAATATCTGTAACTGATTTAATAAATAAGGGTTCCTATCACTAATAGAGTCGACAATCTCGTTAATATGCCACTTGTGTACTAGTCAATTATCTCATACTCGACGTTACAACAACATGCAATAAAAACAGATATTACACAATAATCTAACTAGCAACGGTACAAATAAACGAAAATATGCTCATTAATAATTTAAACTTGAAAATAACAGGCAGACATATTTGTTTGGTTTTGTGAGATTATGTTGGTAAATACGTTTATTTTATGTCAGTTTCTGTATGGTTTTGAATGTTGGTTAAACAAGGTTAGGAATTTCATACAAAAAAATATTGTTCGAAGTTTCCCTGCACTGATCAAGGCATCCCATCAGGGGGGGTCGTCTCATTGGGTGAGCTTTGGAATACCTACGGGGGCTAGAACTGTGTTGCCAAAATTATTCTGTAATTAAGTGAGACCCAATTTTCGGTCTCTCAGTATGATTTTTTAGAGCTGGCAAATTAGAAAATGTGGCTATATGTTAAAAAGTAGTTAGCTATTAGTAGTTAACTATTTCTTAAAATTTAATTATCGATGTATTAGCTGATATCTGACATAATATTTGGGTAATCAAATCAATGTTCAATGGTATTATTATTAATACACCTATACCCTTTTTCAGCGTTAATAATATACAAAATTAGATAGTATTTTACTAAATTAGGTGGTATGCTTTTGCTTTTGTCCCCGGCAACCCCAATTACAACAGCTGTCACCTGGTCTGTTAGTGTTTTTGGCTGTATGGGCTCAGATCCCCTTGCCTTTCCCATAAATTTAAAAAAAAAAACTGTTAGTGTTTTGCTATTTTTTGAGGTTGTGATCTACTTTAGCAACGTGAAGTGTTTTTTTCGCCATTAAACGACGTAGAGTAGAGCCTAGGTTCCTCCGTCCGTTTTATGCAGACTCCCAAACACTTGAGTGTTGTGTGCGAGACTTTCTAATTCGTTTTCCTCCATAGTTATTTTAACGAACGTTTTTTTACTTCATAACTTTCCTTTTATTTTCCTCATAACCATGAAGGAAAAGCAAAGGAAATGTTTTAGGTGTGGTTCCTCACCTGCCGAGGATCCCGAAACCACATTATTTAGGTTTCCGAAACCTGGTTCCTCAAATGTTCGTCGGTATGCCTACTCTCAATATTATAGGTAGGTACCTAAATTAATCCCGCCATGCTTTGTTAACTTATCTGCTGAAACTAGCGAGCTTTGTATGTTGTTGAGCGAGTAACTATACAATAGTGGCTACTATTGTTAGTTACTAAACTCATTCTATTTGTTTCAGTCAGTTTCTTTACAGGTGCTTCATCAGTGTCATGAACATTGCATTAATGTAGCTGCCATGGTGTGTGACATGAATGCAGTGAACAGAAGGGCTCGAAACATTTTAGGGGCCACTGCTAACTGTCCACAATTTGAATTAAATAATAAAAATATTATTACAATTTTCGACACGCCTCAATTAATAAAGTGTTTCCGAAGTTTATTTCTGAAGTATGATATAGAATGCCCAATAAATATAACATTTGCTTGAAACCAGGGAAAAGGTAAATGTTACTTTTTATATATAACTATCAGTTCTTTATGTAATAAGAAAGCTATCTGATGTGGCAATATACTGAACATGATGTATATATTTATACTTATTGTTTCAGGTGTAGCCAAATGGGGTCACATTGTCAAATTCTATGAACTGGACAACTCTAATCCAAATTTTGTATTTGCACCTCTCACACAAGGACATTTAAATCCTAATACTAAACAGAAAATGAGGGTAAAACTAGCAGTTCAAGTGCTGAGCCACACAGTTGCTGCTGGCATGTTTGCTAAAATAGCCCAGGGTAACTTGGTTCTTTCTTATCAATCTAAAGGGTTTAGTAGCCAAATGACAGAAAAAGAATAGTTTTTTCCTACCTATATAAATAAATTAATACTTTATTATAATACTGATGCCTGTGTGAAATTAGGCTTTTAAAGTCCTTCTTGAAAACTTTATTGTTCTGGGATAAAGAACAGAATATATATATTAAATCTCAATAATAAAATATAATATGTTCTATTACAGGCGATTTAACTGCTGATGCGGCTGTGACTGCAGATATTATATCCAAAATGGACAAACTGTTTGACTCTCTGAACAGTGACACAGTGGATCTGCGAAGAGGAAAGCCATTTTCAACCAATTTATTTTATTTTATTTTATTTTATTTTACAAGGAAAACTTACAGCTAATAGAAAAACTAAATAGATAAGAACAGAAGAAAACTAAAGCTAATTACAAGTTTTCACAAATAAACAGCAAGAAATACAAGAAGAACTCAACTGGGGGAAAGAAAAAAGAATAAAAGGGGAAAACAATAACAATAAAAGGAGAAAGAACAAAAACAAACAAAATAAAAGAAAAAAAAAACGAATGGTCAACGAATTATTTAACAAAAACACGCGAATTAAAGAATTCGTTGGCCAGGGCTCTACGAATAGTGGATGCAGAGATGCAAAAAATGTCTAATTTTTTGTTATTTTTAAAATTTTTATTAAAAGATAAAGCAGATCTAAGCAGATATGAGTTTTTTCGGAACTTAGTATGCGCGTGTGGTGTCTGCAAGATTGAGAAGGTTCGAGGATGAGTATTAATGGGGATTTTAAAAGATAACTTCCCAAGAAGCTGTGCACAATCAACTATGTTATTTGTGATATTGATAAGATACGAAATATCACTTATATTTCTACGAATGGCTAGTGGTAGAAGGTGTAACTGGGCACAAACGCCTTCATAGCTCATATTAGATTTGAGTTTAAATTTGTATTTGATGAATCGAATAAATTTTTTCTGGATTCTCTCAATACGCTGAATATACACCTCATATTGGGGGTTCCAAATTTGAGATGCATATTCAAGGTTGCTCCTCACTAAGGCACAATATAGAACTTTAATTGTTTTAAGTTTTGTGAAATCTTTAGATGAACGGATTAGGAATCCCAACATTTTTGATGCCTTGCTTACAATTTGGTCCACATGTTTATCGTACATAAGCTTACTGTCAACTGTAACACCTAGATCTCGTATGGTAGATACACGATCCAGCTCATGACTCTTTAACTTGTAAGTGGATCTATAAACGTTGTGCTTGCGCGTAAAAGACATGACAAAGCATTTAGAGACGTTGAGGTCTAATTTATTAACTATACAATATTGATCAAGTCTAAGTAAATCATCCTGAAGACGGCTCTGGTCAGTATCGTCATTTACTACTCTAAAGATTTTCATATCATCAGCAAAAAGCAAAACATTAGAATTTTGGAAACAAATGTCAATATCTTGAATAAAAATAATAAAGAGCAATGGTCCTAGCAAAGAGCCCTGCGGCACGCCTGAAGGAATACTACGCCAGGATGAGGTATAGCCATTGAGTACTACAGCCTGGGATCTATTTTTTACATACGAAGAAAACCAGCGAAACAGGTCTCCTCTTATGCCAGCCTTAGCTAATTTAAGTAACAATATATTATGATCGATTCGATCAAAGGCCTTGCTGTAGTCAGTGTACACTGCATCAACCTGATCTCGATTATCCATTCTATCAGATACAAAGTCAGTAAATAGAGCTAGATTTGACACTGTGGATCTTCCTTTGACGAAACCATGCTGCAGGGGACTAAAGTGAAGCTTTAAAACTGAGTAGAGTTGATCATATACTACGCGTTCCAGTATTTTTGCCAAAATGCAGAGTTTAGAGATAGGCCGATAATTGTTAATAAGGTGCTTAGGACCCTTCTTATGAACAGGTGTTATAAATGCCGATTTCCAAATCTTAGGTACAATCCCATCCTTTAATGATTTTTTTATACAACAAGGTTACGGGGTAAGACAGAGTTTTTGCACAATTGACTAGGAAGATGGGTGACAAAGAATCAGGACCTGCAGATTTATTTGGATCTAGTGACGTTAGCAATTTACGTACTAGTTCTTCTGTCACCTGGATATTGTGAATATCAGCTGCAGTAATAAATAAATCATAGGATGGGGAGGAGGTGGAAACAGATGTGGAGTCTGATGAACCTTGATGGTTACTCAAGAAGGTAGAAAAAAAGTATTTTGAAAATAGCTCGCATATACCTTTACCTGAGTCATTTGTTTCATCAAAGTAAGTCATGGACGCCGGAATGTGGTTATATTTACGTTTGCTATGTAAGTGAGACCAGAAAAATTTAGAATTTGAAATGATCGATTCTTCAGTTTTGTTTAAAAAGTTTCTGTAGCAAAGGTTCTCGACTTCTAAAGCCTTCTCACGTAGACGCTCAAACTCAAACTTATCCTCGAGATTACCATATACTTTGAATTTCGTGTGATATTTAAACTTTTCTTTAATTATTTTAATTAATTCAGTAGTGTACCAGGCTGGGTACAACTTCCTATTTTTTATTAAGCGTTTGGGAATATAACTGTCACGCAGATCGTACAAAACTTTATAAAAGAGTTCAACAGCATGGTCAATATCAGAATTGGATAACAAATCTAACCAGTTCAAAGCAGCTAGTTCTTCATTGATTTTATCAAAATTTCCACGTCGGTAATTGTAAACTACTCTGTTACTAGGAATGAGATGATTATCGATGGGAAAGTTAAGCACTATATCAAGAGACGGGTGATACGGGTCCTCAGGTGTAAGAGGATCTAGACAGGCAGATACAGTAATGTCAGAACCGTTGTACAAAGCCAAGTCGAGCAGACGACCATAATGATTCAAGACTGAGTTGTATTGGTATAAGCCGCATACAGATAGTGTGTCAATGAAACTAATTAAATGGCTAGATGAAAAATTAATGGCTTCCAGGTAAGAATTCGCACAATGAGTCCATTCGATGGAACTCATGTTAAAGTCTCCCAATAATAAAAATTTATCATCGGGATTGTTGGCCATAACCAATTCCAAGTTATCAGAAAAGTTGACAAGCTGTGTTACGAATGAATTACCCGAGGCGTCCTCGCAAAGATATAGCGTGCACAGGTGTAGGTTCACTTTAGGAGCTCGTTTCAATCGCACGGTCACCCAGATGTCCTCCGCGGAAGAATGCCAGTCGGGCTGATCCTCCGCTAGGACATCCTTGTTAACTGCGATGAGCACGCCGCCACCGCGTAACTGACCAGTGCGAGAAAAGTTGCGGTCGCGACGCCACACACAGTAACGCCTATCGAATAATTCATCACTAGTTATTTGATCGTTTAACCAAGTTTCTGTCAGACACAACACGTCATAATTCAATAAGCCGAGTGACTTTTTAAATTCATTGGTTTTAGTACGAAGTCCTCGGACATTTTGATAGTATATCGTTAACTTTAACACTGTAAAGACAAATCTAAAGCGATTATAAAATGATTAACCCAGACAAGGAGGCATTTGAAACTAGACACAAAAATTATGTTATTAACTCTGGCAGTGAGTAAATAGATAGTTGAATCAAAATAATAAAATGATATGTGTAAAGTTTTGTGCATTGTGTATAATGTGCAAGTCCGCGAATTTGACATGTTAGCCTGCTCTGTTAGGACTGAATGATTAAATCGAAAGTGAGTTATAGTAAATTTTCTTACATCAGCGCACCACTTTACAAGCACCAAAATTAACTTATTGCAGTAAGAATTAATAAACACAAAGTTTATAGAATAAGCTATAAAAGGATAAGAAAATTTGCAAATGTAAATAAGATAAGATAATGCACTACAAATTATATTAAGTACAAAATCATAAGTAACAGTCAGTTCACCAAACAAGCAACTCGAAAAACAAAACAAAAGCCGTTCCTTGTAACCATGAAAATACTCGACAAGTATATTATTTACATAACTTAACATTTGAGTACTGCAATTCACGTATATAGAAGTCAACAAGGACCAAGTTGAGCAATAACAACATAACAAAAAATTTGAACATAATCTTTCAAGTTTAATAGTATTACACATTTGCGGGTGAATCTTAAAAAATCTCTTACTAAAATGTGTGAGTTCCCAGGAAAGTGGACTATACCGGTTAGTGCCTTGATAAGGGAAAATAAACCGTAAATGTATGAGGATAATATAATAATTGTCGTGAGACTGAAGAAAACACACGAGTGAGTTCCCCGTGGGAGATGTACATACTTCATAGTTACAAAGAACAGTGCAGGAGTTATCAAGCGTTGGGTCGCTCAGTGAGTGAGTGGACTGCATCACCACGGTAAATTTATTAAAGGTGATAGAAAGATGAAAATATAAATATTTTAACCACACTATTAAACGATTAACACACACTAGCAAATTTTTTGGAGATCCAGTTCTGAATTTATTACGAAAACTTTGGAGGTTAACGATTTTTTCGCCCATATTTTTGAGTGTTTTACCCAAATGAATTGAAAATTAGCGCTCTTTTGAATCGACTTAGCTTTAGTTAACAACTGCTTGTAGAACGGGGTTAAGTGATCGTTTACATAAATGCTACCACTGGTGACAGTAAAACCGAGAGCATTAGGCGAGAGCTGTCTGCGTTTCCTCATAGCGGCTACAAGATCTTCTTTTATATAACGGTTAATAAACGAGACAATAATTGGTTTTGGGGCTTCTTTTTGATAAGTAGGTACTCTAGTAACCATGTTAATATCTTCTTTTCTAATTGTGCAACCAAGAAGCGTTCCAATTTGTGCCGTTATATCAAAAAGGTTTTCATCTTTCTTAATCGGGACGCCTTTAATTTCAACATTATTTATGCGCAACCATTGATCCCTCTCGTTTTTCTCTGAACTCAGTTGGTTAACCTCAGCCTGCAGTTTCGGTACATTCTCAGCTAGTTTCTGGAGTTGACTCAGACCACATTCGACGGCATCAACCCTATCGGAGAAACCCTTGATAGTATCATGCGCGAATTGAAGGGACTCTTTCAATTCCGTTATGTCAGCCTTTAAAGTTTTCAAGTCCTCGTTCAAGCTGCGAAGGGGCTTTAACTGCTCGGTGATGCTGAGTAACTGCCCATGGAGCTGGTCAAGGGTGACGGGCGTTGGTGAGATAATTCCCACTTCGGGACTACTGGTCGACGAGCCACCACTCTTGCACCGTGGACATTTCCACGTTGCCTTATTTTTCCCCAGTTTACGATATCCAGATTCTGTGATCGCAGCACAGGAGAAGTCATAGTGACGCTTACAAACACTGCAAAGTGCGCCATCATTAAAATCTTTCTTGCACCTCCCGCACGTAAACATATTGAAAATAGTTGAGAACCCCTGAATCAAACAGTAACTGCGCGGTTTAACAAGTGACCGTGCGTCGAGTTCGAGACCCAGCGAGCGACTGGATTAAAAGATAAATTACCTCATTTAGTATTTATAAATGAAATGAAAACATTTTCACAATCACTCAAATTTATAGGCTTCAAAAGCATCCCACCATCAAGAAGGTTGGCAGTTATACAATGATTATAAAGATTCTTTAAATTACTCTAACAAAAAATTTGTCCTAGAAGAATTTATTAATAAATTCTTTCTTTACTTGTGAAAATGTTTGCCTACAAGGCTGCCTCATTAAATAATTCATAATATTAGTAGTTGTAAGATTCTATGTTTTATAATAAAGCTATTTTGACGAAAATACAGTTATTTTAAATTTCTTTTAACCAACCACCAAGTTATTTCATTTAAAAATTAATAAGGCTGTTTGTCTAACAAAGCAGAGCTGGAAAATTGTAACACATAAATGGGTAAATTAGTGTGCAATTTTTATTTACATTGGTTACGATTTTACAGTTCTGCTTTTGTGGACAGGTAGCAAGCATTATTAAATTCTTGGAAATAATTAGATTTTGAATTTCCCGCTTAAATTTGTATTATCTGCTCATTTTGAATTTCCCGCATTTCCGAGTTTTAGGGGGCCTTCCAGAGATGGCACTGATTTCAGGAGAATTTATTTGTACGTAGTTGTTATTCTTCTCCCTAGAGTATTAATGTTCCTTGCATCTCATGTTTAATTTATCTACCAATTTGGTAGTTTAGTTTACATTAAAATATTTAAGTATTTTAAATCAACATGGACAAACAATAGACAAAATATTTTTGATTTCACAATTTCCGAAAAATAACTGTTGGCGGTTGTGTTATTTTTCTGATTTTGTTGTTTTAATACCTCTTTTTTTTTTAGTGCTTTTCACGCTACGTTGTTGAGTTGAGCATTCTCCTCCAAACCAGTGAACCCACGCTAAGCCAAAGATTGATTTTAGTGTCTTGAGAAAGGACTCCAGTATAGTTGTAGTTAAGTTTAGTAAACATGTCTTACAAGAGGTGCTGTATTCCAGGCTGTTCAGGAACTGCAGGTTAGTAAACGCCGTCATTGTTGACTTAATCTTTGAAATTTCTGACATGGGTTCTGCATAGGTTCTTCTCCATCGGGCGTTCCTAACCAGTGATAGATTCACTTATTAGTTCGTACTGTTTCAAGGTTATTTGAATAAACAGTGTTGATCAACCCATTACCGGCTCACTACAGAGCACGGGTCTCCTCTCCATATGAGAAGGGTTTGGCCATAGTCTACCACGATGGCCATGTGCGGATTGGTAGACTTCACACGCCTTTGAGAACATTATGGAGAACTCTCAAAATTCAAATTCAAATTCAAATAATCTTTATTCAAATAGTCCTTTAAAAGGCGCTTTTGACACGTCAATAATTTACAAAGTAGTGATTTGATGGTGATAACTACATTCGTAAACTTAAAACTAAAGCTATGAGGGTTCCAAACGCGTCCCGGTCTAAGAAGAAGCCCACAACAAACTTAGCCAGGTAAATTTTCTTTTTGTTATCACCATCTCACATGCCACTTAAAATTATATTAAGAGCTATCTTATTAGAGCAACATTTCACACCCATGCTTGTTTATCATTTACGTAATCCTTTACACTATAGTAGGACTTTTCTACAAGCTTACGTTTTATATAAACTTTGAACTTATTGAGAGACATCCCAGAAATTTCATTAGGCAATTTGTTATAAAATTGTATACAATTACCTTTAAATGAATTTCTAATTTTTTGTAGTCTAGTAGCGTGCAACACAAGTTTATTTTTACTTCTGATGTTAAGATTGTTGCAATCGCATTTTTTATTGAATTTTGTTATATTTCTGTGGACATACATTAAATTTTCAAATATGTATTGGCAATGCTCAGGCATGCAGGTTTCCTCACGATGTTTTCCTTCACCGTTGAAGCAAGTGATATTTTAATTATATATATAACACAATTAAATTATCACCCCTAAATTATCACTTCTAAAACAACACCATGTTTTATAAAAATAATCTTATCTTTATTTTTAGATAGCTGGGTTCATAGACAAGGTATATTGTAGCTTAAACTTTAAAGTATATTAAAGCAGATTAATGATAAATTCTGCTAAAAAGAAGAAAGATCTGACTCGACTCACAGAAAAGTGAATTGAGTCAGATCTACTGAACATGTTTTAAACTTGTGTCCAAACTAAGATATTTTTACTTTTCAGAAAATATACTGCATGAATTCCCAAATCCTGGATTTATACTCTTGGTGGGGATATCTTGAAATTAACTGACACATTCATTTACAAGAATCGGCGAGTCTGTCACATGCATTTTGAAGCAAAGTATCATTGCAGATATAATAGACTCAGCAACATAGCTGTGCCAAGTTTAAACATGCCATGTAAGTTTATTAATTATTGAAGTACATATGTTCAAAATAAAGAGAGTATAACCTCATATTAGAAATAATATGGCATAGTTAGATGTTGGAGCTGATTACCAAAGTCATTTGCAAAAGTGATAATGTTATTGTGCTATTTTTAAGTTTTGTTTTACTTTCAGGCTTGAATTCAACCACAAGTAAATTACAGAATCTATTTGAGGATTTGCCGTCAGAGAGGCTGGTCATATAGTACTTGTGAGGCAAATCTAAAGACCCAAAATACAACCAAGTTATCTAGAGAAGTATATGAGTTCCTATGCAACCTCCTGCCTGCACTCTGTGACCAACTCTGTACCATATCAATTATTACTACATTGGCATTGTAGGTACCAGAATTATATGGTCCCTACTTCTGAGAAGTTCTCTCTATCAGTTGGCGGCAACTGCTCTCAAATTGTGTTGAAAGATTTGACCACCTTAGTCTGAGTCAGCATCAGACCCCAGTGGGCCACTCCTCGGGGAACTTTATCAACTGTTTTTATTAGGATAAGGAAGTCATTAGAATATATTTTATGAGAAAATAAAGAATAAAAGCCAAAAATTTGTATTATTTAAAAATATGTGTTCAGAATAATTATATATATTTTTTTTAATTTGGATGACATGTCAAATTGTGAGGGAATCAAATAATAAATAATTAATCTGAACACAATCCTACCTTCCATCAGACATACATACTATCTATAGATACATACGAGTGTAGGTATGAACCTATATCTAGCAGTCTACAATATGTATAGGTTGGTGGTTGGTAATGCCACAAGATATTATTTTGACGTTCGCCGCCGACCGCAGACCTTATGGTCTGTGTAATCCTTACGATGTTTCTTCCGATTTTACAATCTGTTTAACTCGTTCCTATCCTCACTGTATACGGCGGTCCTCGTTGCGTAGCCTAAGATTTCCAAACATATTTGTATCGGACGTGCGTTAGCGAGGGCCGAAGACAGTGTTACCAACCCTACTGTTTTAACAGTAGATTTGCTGTTTTCACATTGATGTCCATGTTTTCTGTTTCATTTTTATTTTCTACTGTTTTTAAACTACCGCTCAGCGCCACCTAATACACTACTATGCAAATTTATTTTTGATATCCATTACGTAATAAAACGCTAAACACTAGATGGCTAGAGAATGGCGAATGTCAATGGCGAATATAAGAAATGTCGATTTTTCTTTCAACCAAAACAAAACTCCCGATATTATCGAGTTTTGGAAACACGTCAAAGAATTAAGAAATGGAGACGAATCTCAAACATTCCCCTTATTGTGGGAATTGGTAAAAAAGCTTTTGTGCCTACCACATAGCAGCGCCGCCGTGGAAAGGTTATTTTCTGCTATAAATATCATGAAAACCAAATTACGCAACAGACTATCAACTATAGCTATCAAAGGAATATTACACACTAAATCAGAAATAACCTAGTGCTATTCTTTTGAAGCCACAGAAAGGCACATGCAGAAATTCAACAAAAATATGTATGTTATTAAAAATAATAATGAGTGTGAAAATATTGAAGATGAGGCCATTGAAAATGAAACGGAAAAATAATTTTACTTTTTTGTTGTTGATTTTTGTTTTTTGTTGTTGTGATTGTAAATATGTCAATGTATGAGAGTTATAGTAACTAAGAAAATTGTTTATTATTTAAAGCAAAATTATGAAATCTGCTTTTTTTTCTTTACCTACTGTTTTCTACTGTTTTTTTTAGGTGAGTTGCTGTTTTTTAGTTTTTTGAGGTTGGCAACACTGGCCGAAGATGCAGCGCTGGCGAGGGAATGGCGACTGTTGCGGCTGAAGCTCACCGACCGGCGGCTCCGTGCTGATTGACTCTGAACCAAGGAACATTTATACTCTAGGGAGCTCTGAACTACCGCGTGAATGTGAGACATACCACTACTATAATACTTATAGGTAGTTATATTATTATGTAGTGCTCGTATTCTCTTTAAATGAATGAATACCAATGAATACACTTCTACCTACTGTACACTACAGATAAAAAAAATGCAAACTAGAAACAATAGAGCAATGACACAGAATACATTAGTACAATTTGTTCTTTGATTTGATTTATGGTATCAATACAGTAAACCGCCCCGAGGAGTATACAAACATGACCTTGGACCATCGCGCGTCCTTGGCCTGGTGGAAGGCAACTGGGAAGTTTCGCTTAGTATCCCGCGCACGACCCAAACGTTGGTAAAATTCCTGAAAGGTTTAAATTCGAAGAATTTCTTAGAATTCATTTTTTTATACTGTTAACGCAGGCTTACTTGGAACTCCCAAGTTCCCACGTCACGTCGGTTTGACGAGCGATTATGAATTTTAATAGGATCGTTTGCAACAAAATTTTGGTAGCCAGAGGAAAAGCTTACAACAATCCTCCATCCTTCTTAATAAACGCTTACAATTTGTGGCGCCTATTGATTGAGAATACGAAATATTGAGTTATATATAGAATATATATTTCAAAAGTAATTCGATTAATTTTATTTATACGCTCCTGTGGATTAATTGTTTGTTAACAACTTAGGTAACCCTTATTTAATTTTCCGTTTTCTGGAAACGGATTCCGAATTCGAGCAGAGTTAATACAATTTCGAACCGAAACTCCAAATATAACGAATATGTAAGAAGCAGGCCACACGCTTACAATGGGAGGGAACGAAATCAAACTACGTTTTAAGTTTTACAATAATTTATATAATATTAATCTAGCTCGAGACGTCCGCCCCACCATAGACGTCCGCGAAAATATTTGTGATAGACTCTGTCGGAATGGAGACTGTGCTGCGGAACAGCGCGTCAGCACCTGCAAGCAGACGGAGAGGTGTCGTGCCGCGGCCGCGCGAGCCGAGTGCCCAGAAATTTGTAATACCGATTACTTAGAAACAAGCTTTTGGACACCAAAATGGTGAGAACTGCATTGCTTTTTAGTACCAAATTAAAGGCAAGAGTCCATGCGTCTGCCGAACCCCTACACTTCTGAACTAAAGAACAGGTGAATGTGGAATTCGAGCGACGGCCCGAAGGCAGATTGGAAGATATCAAATTAAGTTGAAACCTTTATATCTTACACGCACCTCGGCTCGGCAGCGAAACACGCGACTGCCGCGCGCGGGCCGGCGGACTCACCTGGGCGGCAGCGCGCCGGGCGGCAGCGCGGGCGGCAGCGCGTGCGGCGCGGCGTGCGGCGCGGCGGGCGGCGCGGCGGGCGGCAGCGCGCCGGGCGGCAGGTAGAGCGCGGGCGGCAGCGCGGCGGGCGCGTACAGCACGCGCGGCGGCTCGCGCATGAGGTCGTGGTACAGGTTGAGCGCGTCCACCAGGTCGGCGCTGAGCTGCGTGAGGCGCGCGTGCTGGCGGTCGGCGCGCTCCAGCGCCGCGTCCACCAGCGGCCCGGCGGCAGCGGCGCGCGCCTCCAGCGCCGCCAGCCCCGGCGCGTCGCAGCCGGCGGGGTCGGCCTCGTGCAGCGCGCTCAGCGCCGCGTCCACGGCCGCCTCGTCGATGGCGGCGGGCGGCGCCTCGGCCGCGACCACCTCCGCCTCGGCGAACTGCACGCTGCGGCCCGCGACCTCGGGCGGCGGCTCGCTCAGCTCCGAGGTCACGAAGTTGGCCGGGAACAGCCCCTCGCCGCGCTCCGTGTGCCCCTTCCACCAGTTGGGGTCGCTGCACTCCGTGACGTGGACGATCTCGCCGGCCGCGAACGTCAGCTCGTTGTCCTCGGCGGCCTCGAAGTCGTAGAGCGCGCGCACGGGGCGCGCGGGCGGCGCGGGCGGCGCGGCGGGCGCGGCGGGCGGCGCGTCGCGCAGGGACAGCGCGATGGCGCGCGCCAGCTCCTCCTGCTCGCGCTGCTCGGGCGGCGGCGCGGGCTCGGCGCCCAGCTTGGCGTGCAGCGAGGGGATGAGGTCGAGCTGCGGGTCGTCGCGGAACTCGCTGGCCCACTTGCGCAGAAGCGCGCGCAGGCGGCTCTGCACGGGCGGCTGCGCGCGCGCCAGCAGGCGGCGGAACTCGGCCTCGAACTCTCGCGAGGCCACCTCCAGGTGGAAGACGCGGCCGCAGTTGGCCACGCACGCGTCCAGCAGCGTGGCGGCGTGCACCTGCACGTGCGGGTCGGCGTGCGCCAGGCGGCGCAGCACGGCGCGCAGGCAGTCGCGCGCGGCGGCCGGGCTGGCGCCCGCGCGGTCGCAGATCTCCAGGATCAGGCCCCACTCCTCGCTGGTGTTGTTCTCGCTGGTGGCGCGCTCTGCACGGACAAGCGTGGCCGTGGTAAAAACAAGATGGTGGAAATTTTCTTTGCAAGATATAACACCGCCGACATTGCAGACTACAAGTTGGGAACTGTGCGAAACTCTGATAGGCTTCCTTAATTCTTTTTGTGGAACAAATCTCACTCTGACAAATTAATCTGAGCTGGTGGGCCCAAATGGTGGATTCAAGATGACAGCTATAGAAATTTTAAATAGCTGTTTGTCACAGAATGACACAGGAGGTTTTTGTGGATTTGCATATGTGTAGAGATCAATGGTATAGGAGATTATAGCAGAATATAAAACTTTATTACAATCAGTTACAGATTAAAAGCAAATTCTTATAAAAAAAATTATGTCAAGTGGTCCTCATGATGTACAATATTAGAATTATAATTTTGGTACAACAATATTAAAACAATTAAAAGCAATATTTTTTTGCAAAAAAAAAAATATCACTTGCTTCAACGGTGAAGGAAAACATCGTGAGGAAACCTGAGAGTTCTCCATAATGTTCTCGCGTTAAGGCGTGTGAAGTCTGCCAATCCGCACAGGGCCAGCGTGGTGGACTATGGCCAAACCTTTCTCATATTGAGAGGATACCCGTGCTCTGACTACAGTGCGCTGGTAATGGGTTGATCATGATCATGATGATTTTATTGCATCTATTTAATTCTATTGTTGTAATTTGATTTTTATACAACTTTTATGTTTCATATGAACTTTGAACTTTTTGAGAGATATCTCAGAAATGTAAATTTGTAAATTGTATAATACCTTAATGTGGAAGTCTGCCAGAAGGAAAATATTAGAAATTTAGTTAAGTGTTCTAGAACATTAATAGTTAGATTATAAACAAATGTTGGTAAAATTGTAACATCTGTGCCAAGAGAGTACTGATGTGCACTATATACTAACTTGATACACATTAAATTGAATGGTTCATGGTACTGCACCCTTATAGGGACCCGGCCCAAGAGCTGAGTAAAGCACTACAGTGGTGACAGGAACCTGAACTAGCATTGGGTACATCATTAATTGATTATTGATTCCTCACAACTTTTTCCACATTTGCTTCATGATACATTTCTAACTGGACTCATTGTGTTGCCTGTCCAAGATCTTGGAAATATAAATCATCACTGCATGAAGTGCAGCTGTGCATTGAGAAATACTCTTGAAGTTTGTAATATGTTTAGAATAGAATTATTCGAGAAGATGGTAATTTCACCAAGGTATGCTGCAGACACCCCTTTCTGTAGTAGCAGCCCTAGATCTTTAACACAAGGTACTGCACTGAATAAATCTGGGTTTTTGTTTCGTTTCTGTTGGGTTTTGTAATGTTACAGATTATCAAAAGTTGTGCAGTAGATATGACTCATAACATGTATCACAACTTTTCTTAATAAGTCGTTACTGTGAGTATTCTAGCTGGCTGGTGTCACCGCACCGCACCATGGCACGCACGACTGGTGGGCGACAGCGCCAGCAGGCTGATCTGGAATAGTAATGCACGTACCCACGTCTTGGTCGAACGGGGAGGAAGTCCCAAAAATGCCCATCTTAGTCTTGTTTCGGATACTGCTTGACGCACCAGACAGTTACTGAACCTATCGATCACTGACTAATCAAATTAAAACTATGTATTATGTATACACTCGGCTGATAAACATGAACTAAATATAAATTCCTTTGTTGAATCTTTATCTTTTTACTGGTTTTTTTGTTTCATCAGATTTAATCATTTTGAATTTAGCCGTTCGTATTTCGTGAGTACAAGACGATAGACAAAAAAAATATTGGAATGAATTATATCGTTCACAAAACACAGAAATAAGTGTAGTTTTTTAATTTTATTTGACAATCATCGATGTAAAAGTCGACGCAAAATGCAAAATTGTAAATTATAAGTTTGATGTCTGTCAATGTCAAATATCGTACTCACAGATTACTACCTAATACCTATATAATACCTAGATCTATCTTAGAGAAATAATAAGAGTTGCCATTGGGAATCTCCCCGTAAGGAACAGCAACCAAACAATCAATATTTACGGTAAAACCCGCCATAGAAAAATAACCCCATTTTTTGGACTCAAGCGTTACATTAGACTAGTCATTTGCAATATTATGTTAATTCTCATAGTTTCAAAAATGAAACTTTTTTGATGCTGGTTATAGCAAAATTACCGAACTGATTTGACTGAAAATAAAAGTATAAGTAATAAAGTTTTATAATTAGAATAAAATTAAGACCTTTTTAATCAAAATTACTTATTTTCCTATTTAGGACAAATTTCTAATCGAATTTAATTTACTACCTTTAAAACATACAATTAAAATGAAACAGATACTGATATAACATATAAGCAATTAACAAGTATACTTGTTAATAAAGTTAATCGATTAAAAAGTAATTAAATATAGAGTCGCACAAGTAAGTCCTGAAAAGAATGTTTTGGGAACTACTAGTTTTGCTTATACTAGCCACACTGATTTATTATACCTAAGCTGGTGTGTTATAGACTCGGACGAAGAAGTCAGGTGGTTTAGCTTTTTTTGGTGTGCTCAACTGTCATACGTGCCCAACAAATGTGTGCCTCTGTAATACTAATTTATAGCGAATATTACGAGTTTTTAATTAGATTTATGTGTTTAATATAATGTTGAAAGTGTATAGATAGCCATAATTCGCAGCGAACGCAAATTAAGAAACATCAAATTTCATTTGTAAGTATGATTATTGTTTTGTTGTTTACTATTTGCATTGTACAATTACATAAAGGTTCTGTTAGATTACAGAATAACAGGTTTATAATATGCAGAAATAATTAAGAAAGGTCCCAAATTCTAATTTTAAAGTTTAGTATTAACCGTGTAAATTTAGTAATACACAACCAAGCGTCAAACATTAGCGATATAAATGTCATGCGGCCATTTTATAGGGTGTTTTAAATTTTATCGGGTTATTCCTATTTTAGGAATACCAGTAGTTAAGAATTAAAGTTACCCATAATAGTGGGTAATTTTTTACATTTGGGCCATAATGAAGTTTATATTCAGTTTTAATAAATATTGTTAAGATTTTTATAAGTGCATATAATCAGTTATACTTTTGGTTTTTGTTTTAGATGTACAAAAAATACTGCACTTCATGACTTGTGGATAAATTCAATTGGTCGAAGACATTGGACTCCGGGATAAAACACCCGCATAATTTGTTCAAAGCATTTTAATGAAACCTGCTTTAGATAAACTGAACACATGGCATTTTTAAATACCTAGAACTGATAGTTCCAACGCAGTTAACACAGTAAATAAACTAATTTCTCCACAGTTTTTAATTTGTTTCTTTCTCAATCAAACCGTCCTATATCACTATTCCCATCTTATGAGAAAACAAACTTAGGCACTTGCCCGAGAATAAAACAATGGATTCAGACTATAATTTTAACTAAATACTAGATTAACATGGCGTTACAGAACAAAATGTCAAATAAACCATTTTAACTAATGTATGAAACGATAACAAATGGTTTGAAACAACCGAGCCTTAGTATAAAAAAAAGCAAAGAAGTTAGTATAATAAGGTATACTTTCTCTTCAATAGCATAAACTGGAATGAAAAAAAATTACCTTTTATACAAAATCGATAGTAGAGCTGCGAATTGTGTATAAAAAGCCGAATATTTTTTTCGTTTTCAGTGTATAGTTTTTTTTTTAAGGAAGTTGCTCGAAGATATTGGGGAAATTTTTAATGACCTGGTGTCCCTGCGTTTTGAAGTACTCTCCATTTATCCCTTTCGGGTATACGCGGCTGTCAAGTCCACCTTGATTCTTCGTCCGAGGTTATCTATATATATAAAAGCGAAATACCACTGACTGACTGACTGACTGACTGATGATCACGATATCTCAGGAACTATAAAACATACGATCCTTAAATTTGGAAGGTAGATTCCTTTTATGAAGTAGAGGTCAGCTAAGAAACGGTTTTGAGAAAATCTACCCCTAAGGGGTAGAAATGGGGGTTGGAAGTTTGTATGAAAGTCCTATATTTTTGCAGTTAGAGACATGAAAATTGGCAACTAAGTTTTTTATTATAAATGATAAAGATCTGTATAATCAATGTTACGAAAATCTACCCCAAGGGGGGTGAAATGGGGGTGGGGCGTTTTCATGAGGATTCTATGTTTTCGAAGTTCGAAGGGACATGAAAATGGGCATTTAGGTAATTTGTTTTAAATAATAAAAACCTGTACATGCAATATTACACAAATCGACCCCTAAGGGATAGAAATGGGGGTTGGAAGTTTGTATGACATGAAAGTTGGCAACTAAGTTGTTAATTATAAATAATAAAGATTTGTACGATCAATGTTGCGAAAATCCACCCGAAAGGGGGTAAAATGGGGTTTGGAAGTTCTCATCAGGATTCTAAGTTTTCGAGGTTATCGACAGGAAAATTGGCATTTAGGTTATTTGATTTTGAGCCCAGTGGTTAGGGCGTCAGCCTCCTAATCAGAGGTCGGCGGTTTGAATCCAGGCACGCAACTTTTCGGAGTTATGTACGTTTTTAAGCAATTAAAATATCACTTGCTTCAACGGTGAAGGAAAACATCGTGAGGAAACCTGCACGCCTGAGTGTTCTCCATAATGTTCTCAAAGACGTGTGAAGTCTGGCAATCCGCACATGGCCAGCGTGGTGGACTATGGCCAAACCCTTCTCATATTGAGAGGAGACCCGTGCTCTGTAGTGAGCCGGTAATGTTTTGATCATGATGATGATGATTATAAATGCGAATGTGAGTTTGAATGTTGGTTTGTCCTTCAATCACGTCGCAACAGAGCATGGATCGACGTGATTATTGAAATTAGTTGAGGACCTGGAGAAAGACATAGGAGAGTTCCCGTTGGAATTTTTACAACTTATTCTGACTGAATATTAAAAACTTATCCACGCGGGCGAAGTCGCGGGCGCCAGCTAGTAGAGTATAAATGTTCCTTGGTTATAGCTCTGTCATCTGTGGTTGTTGCAAAGAGTAAATTTATATAAATGGGTTGTTGTTTAATTGAATTTTACCATAAAAAGAGTGTTTTGAGCTAAAATATTAAATATGAATAGAAAAATAAAAAGTTGGGGTTGTGTATAGATATCCGGTACTCGATTTTACTTATGTTTTTAGCTTAGGAGCCTTGTCTGGGTTAAACTTAAACCTTATACACTGTTTTTAGATAGCGGAAATTCATTTTGAATAAATTACGATAAAAATAAATTTCACTAAAAATTGCGTATAACGAAATGCAGTTATGTTTTTGGTATAGTTTGTGAATAGTATAGATATCCAGTACTCGCGTACGGAAGTGGGAGTAGGAGGGTCGGAGGGAGGGAGGTAGGGTAACTCCCCCCCACCATTCCCCTTTGTCGGAAATGTATAGTTTTTGAGTAATATATATTTTTTTAAATCATAACCTTACAACTTTTACACAGGAATATTGACCTATTTAATAATTATCCTGTTTAAATATACCTTTTTGGTGGTCTTTTATGTTCCAACCTAACCTAAGCTAGCTTCTTAAAATAGATTTTGACCTTGTATTAAATATCCTGTTAAATATAACTTTTTCCTGCCAGATTATGACCTATATATGAAATATCCTATGTTAAATATACCTTTTTCATGTCAGATTATAGGGGACGCCTCGCTCCGCTCGTAAATATACCTTTTTGCTATGATAGTGGTAAATGAAACAATGGAAGTTTTATTTTAATTACTTAATTAATTTTATAAACATGTTTTATAGCTATATGGTTGCTTGTGTGTTGTTACGGCACACCTCTAACCGGCGAAACTGGGCACGTTTTGCCCAAGGAGGGTCTGCTGCGGCGGACCCGCTGGTGGAGTTGCGGTTGTATGCGGGAGCGTTTCCGTGGCTCCACCATACAGCGGCGAGTAGGAACACGTGGGGGTTTTAGTCAGTAGGAGTCTGACATCACCTCTGTGCTTCCCCGTGGCGCAGAGGTATTCATGAGGATTTACCCACGATAAAAAAAACTCCATAAGTACTATGTGAGATGGCGATAACGAAAAAAAACCCCGGCTAAGTTTGTTGTGGGCTTCTTCTTAGACCGGGGCGCGTTTGGAATCCTCGTAGCTTTAGTTTTAAGTTTACGAATGTAGTTATCACCATCAAATCACTAGTATGTAAATTATTGACGCGTCAAAAGCGCCTTTTAACTATTAGAATAAAGATTATTTAAATTTTGGATTTTTGAATTTTTGAAACGAGATAAATTTATACATTGATTTATTAAAACCTAATAAAAATTTATGTATGTAATTATAATTTTACGTGCTACACGTCTGGGACGTTAAGTTTCGGCAAGCTGTGCGAGCGAGCTAGGCCATCGGCGGCAGGCACGGCGGCGGCGGCAGCGGCGGCGGCGGCGACGGCAGCAGCGGTGGCAGGAAGGAGGGGCGCACGGCTTCGGGGTCGGCGGCCAGCGCGCTGCGCACGCACGCCGCGCTCGGGCGCTGCTCCGGCGCGCGCCGCCAGCACGCCAGCAGCAGCTCGCGCCTGCGGGCGACGCCGGCGTGAGCAGCCGCTGGCCGAGGCCTGTCACCGCGGCGCGCGTGCGAGCCGCGGCTATAAGGTGCACAGACGCCGCAGCCGGTCCCCGTTCACCGCGACCCTACGTCCGTCCACTCGGACCAAATGCTCCTAAACAATTTTGTTGGTAATTTTGCTCCTTGTGCTAGGTTTTCTTTTTGTGGGAAAACTTACGGCTACTACAATTAAAAAGAAAGGAACAGCTCACAGGACTGTGGTAGTTTGTTGTAACTCGAGCTGAACGACTGGGACACCGCCCGGCCGGAGCGCCGTGACGCGCCCCGCGGGCATCGGTACAAAGGACATAATTTGTTTCATTATTTTACCCTAACTTATAAATATTGTAAGGAAGGTGTTCGCATTGACCGGGCTCGAGGGCGGCTGTCACGGCGCTTTACAGAGAAGCTTTTATATCTGATTCATTGCAATATTGCCCGAGTTGGTATGTAAAATCACTTTTTCTGTATTCTGAAAGAATAAATAAAGAGTGCAAACCGCGTCATGAACTAATGAAGTTTCCATATTTGAGACGCATAGTGGAGGTTGGTTCTCCCCGGCACTACAGTACTGTTATAGTTTTGTATTTAGCGTAATCTTTCGATGACCGCGTCGGGTTAGACCTGCAGGACTGCGACGTAGGGGCTTCGACTTTCGGCTTACATTTTGATTTTTAATTCTGTATGTGGATCTGTTTCTTAAAATATATTTACCAACGGTACAGGAATCCGTGAAATTGTTACCAAATCGTGTACGTGTTCAGTTAATTTAGAACTAATGTCCGTAATGAATAGTAAGTAAAGTAAATTGCGATCGGAACGGCCGCGGCGCCGAGGGCACGCGGCTCCGATCTGAGGTATTACTACATTGAGTACTACGGCCTGCGATCTGTTTTTAGAACTAGAACTAAACCTGGTGAGATGGTTTACACGAGACCTTGTTACTGAACATCATTGATCAAATACTTCAGTGAGCACACAGAGTTTGAACCCGGGTCGGTCCGATGCCACTGCGTGTGGTGACGGCCGACTTCTAAATCGCAGCTCCAATGCCCTGCGAGTGGCTTCGTGAGTAGCGCTTACGGGATATGAAACGTCAAACGTCAAACGTCAAGTACGCATTAGCTCCGTATTTAAAAATCGATTAAAGTGTAACTAATGATAAAATTTACAAATAAAACAGTTTAGCAAGCTAATATCAGTGCAGTAGTAAAGTGTAAATGTTCGCAAGGGCTGCTGATTAGTATTTGGTAACAAAATAGTGTTCCAAAAAGTGGCAGTTGAGTAACAGTTCCTGTGCCTTGTCGAAACGTAAAAACGTAAATACATCGTAAGCAGAAGTTTTTCGGTCACTGTGCAGTGTTTACGTACACCTCCTGTCTTTCTCTGCCCCCTGATATAAGTGCTAAAAGTGAATTTATTGCCTCAGAGTGAATCTATAATAAAACGTTTAATTTTATTTTAAAGTGGGTACTTTCTTAAAAAATTCATAATAGCTAACATCAATCTACCTCACGCAATTACATTCAGATCAACAATTACGCCGCTGTGATCAACGATTCCGTGGCGCATTCTCAAAAACGCCACTCGAAATCGCAGCACCCCCTGGTTCGAATCCTGCCACCGGCCGACCAACAAGAACTTTTTCTATTTTAAATTTTTTAACTTGGATTGATTTATAAAGTAATACACGACACCGAATACTAATTCACCATGGTAGGCACTTGTGGTGCGTGCAGGGGGCACATTAGCGTAACTGTAAAACGCGTAAAATGCACACAATGTAGTTGCTTGTATCACTCGGAGTGTGTCGGATTTACTGGGGACTCCACATCACCTAGAACGCAATGGAAGTGTCCAAACTGTGTGGCGGCTGCTAGGAAAGGCGGGGACAATTCTAATACCCCAGTACGCGTGGAGAAATTGAGTAAACTGCCGCGCTCGGCCGGTGCCGATTCTGCCGAACCGGCCGATTGTGACGATTTAAGAATGCCTACTGATAATACTACGTTAATAAATCGCTTTGAGAGCATCCTAGACGCTAAACTAAAAACAATTAAAAATGAAATTGTGGAACAACTGAAATCGACTATCTTCACGGAATTAAAAAGTGAAATAGTTTCTGTAACGTCAGAATTATCACAATTACAGGCCTCTCATAACCAACTACAGTTGGAAAATGACCAACTCAAAAATAACTTATGCACGTTGCAAGAGCGTGTCACTGTATCTGAGGATCAGCTCTCGGAACTCCGCTCCCAGTTCAGTAGACAGCAGCAGCAAGGCAGAATTAATAATTTAGAGATCGTGGGACTTCCCGAGACTAAAAGTGAATCACCTGCTGACCTCGTTATAAAAATCGCCGAGTATGCCGGCGTGGAAATAAGGCAGGACGACATTGAATTCGCACATCGTGTCCAGCCCCAAAAGACCATAGCGGGAAGACCCAAACCCATTGTTGTAAAGTTGCGAGACCGAATGTGTAAAGACAAAGTACTTTCAGGTTTAAAAAGAAAAAAGGGCATTTGCACGAAGGATATAGGCATCAATGGAATGGAGAAAAAATTTTTTGTTAACGAGCATCTTACACCCGAGAACAAGCAGCTTCTCAAAAAAGTTAAATCTCTTGCACATGAAAAGGCTTTTAAATTTGTCTGGGTTAGAAATTGCAACATTTTTTTACGGAAAAACGAAGAATCACCGGCTTTAAGCATACGCACGGAGAAAGATCTGGAAAAATTAAAGTGATTTCTTGCCATATGACTGAAACTGTACTAACATCTATCACAAAAACCAACACTAACACACAACATATCTCAACTTGTATTCTACAACCTCCTTCCTCATTACACGCACTGTACACATCTGCCAGACTGAGCAATCATATCTTAAAATCTAAGGGCCACTCAATTTTTTCCTGGGTTATGAATCACATAATTTTGACTGTCATTCTCGTTTGTTCATGTATTTCACGCACGCTACTTGCAAAATTATATTTTGATCTCATTATATTGGTACTTTCATATATCTCTCACAGGCGCTAGCCCCATAAGTATCGTTTATCAGAATGTGCGTGGGCTACGTACTAAGACCAGCGACATTCGGCAAAATATACAAAACCACGACTTTGATTTAATTTTAATCACAGAGTCCTGGTTAACGAGTGGGATTTACGATCGTGAAATCTGCGATAACAGATACGATATCTTACGCTGTGATCGTAACACTGAAACGTCAACAAAGAAGCTAGGAGGTGGAGTGCTACTATGTGCCTCTAAGAAATTGCAAATCCAGCATCAACGCAATTGGATATGTCCTGGCATGGAGTCTCTGTGGGCGACCATACCAGCAGAAACTCTACACATCCATGGTAGGCGCAATGTCCACATTGGGTTAATTTATGCACCGCCTGACAATCTGTTACCAACTCGAATTGAATCAATAACTACTCGTCTCGCTGAAATAATTGCGTTAAATCCTAATGATTTTATCCTTCTGGCTGGGGACTTTAACCTACCTAACATCATATGGTCGGACTCTGGACCTGTAATACTCAAAAAGGGCTCAGTGGAACTACAAAATGCTTTTTTGAACCTTAACGATGTTTGCAATCTGTCTGGTCTAAAACAGCAGAATATAATAAAAAACACTAAACAAAATACGTTGGACCTAATTTTTAGTAATATTGATTTTGATGTTCACCACTGTTCTTTGCCCCTCGTCCCTGAAGATGTATACCATCCTTGTCTAGAGTTCAATTTTTCTAGCTTGTTAGTCCGTAACACGCAATATAAGCCGATTAAACGCCCTAACTTCTTCAAAGGAGACTACAGTAAAATAAACGAATTTTTGTCCACTATTGAGTGGGATGAGGTATTAGTTGCAGATTCAATTAATGACGTAATAGATACTTTTTACTCCTTGATAAAAGAAAGTATAGACAACTACATCCCCGTAAAATCTAAGTCTAAATCAAACTTCCCTGTATGGTACTCGAAGTCTCTGACTCGCATAGTAAATGAAAAGCTTCAAAAACACAGAAACTGGAAGGAAACCAATAATCCTCGAGACTATGATGAGTTTGCGATACTAAGAGCAAGGCAAAAACGTGTGCAGCAGAAATGCTTTACATCTTACACACAGCGTATGCAAAACTATATCCGAAAGGACCCTAAACTACTTTTCTCCTATATGAAATCATTAAGAAGCAACAAAGACGGGTATCCTACAAAACTAACACTAGGACAATCTACATACACTGACGATATCTCAGTATGCAACGGCTTCAGTGATTATTTTCAGAGTGTTTTTGTAAAACCTGCGAACTCTTATGACGCACCGAGCCCTTCGAATACAGCACATAATGAATCCATCTGTAAACTAATTATCGGAGAAGATGAAATTGGTAAGTTGCTTAAAGCGTTAAAAACAAATAAGGGAGCCGGTAGCGATGGCATTCCCTCAATTTTTCTAAACAAATGTGCTGCTACTTTGGCTAAGCCTCTCTCCATTACCTTCAACTTATCTCTTAATGTATTCTGCGCATTTCCGGATAAATGGAAAGAAGCATTAGTTGTTCCTGTTCATAAAGGTGGATCAAAAACTCAAATTGAAAATTACCGGCCAATATCAATTCTCAACGGGATGAGCAAACTATTTGAGACCGTTGTCTTTAGACGCATAAGCCCGTTTATTACAAGATCTATACCCAACGAGCAGCATGGCTTTGTAAAGAATCGCTCCACTGTCACTAACTTAGCAGTATTCACGGACTACGTGCTAAAGACTATGGATGAAAGATGTCAGGTGGATGTGATCTATACAGATTTCGAAAAGGCCTTTGACCGTGTGGATCACGTAATCTTACTCCAGAAATTAAATACACTGGGAATAAGTGGAAACTTACATCGATGGTTCACCTCGTACATCAAAAATCGTATGCAAGCAGTTGTAACGGGAAGCGCCAGAAGTAATTTTGTACCTGTACCATCGGGAGTACCGCAAGGGTCTATCTTAGGCCCTCTTTTGTACAACGCCTATTTATTCGACATAGGAAGCTGTCTTTCTCATGCTCAACATCTAATGTTCGCAGATGACAAAAAAATCTTCCTCAAAATATGTAACAATGATGATTGCCAAAAGTTACAAGAAGACCTTAATGCTTTAACGGAATATTACATTAGGAATAGGATTGTCATCAATGTCAAAAAATGTCACCATATTACCCTGACTCGCAAATTAAAGTCAATAGTATTCGATTACAGGATAAACGGTATACTAGTATCAAAAGTGAATACCGTAAGAGACTTAGGCATCAAAATTGATACTAAGCTTTCTATGAATGACCATATTGATATTGTTGCAGATAAAGCGTACAGGCAACTAGGTTTCATTAAACGTGTAACTCGAAATTTTAATAACATACAGTGCATAAAATCACTCTATTTTACCTATGTTCGTAGTGTACTTGAGTACGCCTGTAATATCTGGTCACCCTTCTATACAATTTATTCACAAAGGATTGAGTCTATTCAAAGACAGTTTCTAAATTATCTAGCGTTCAAAGAATATAAAAACTTCTCATGCTATGAGGAAGCTTGCAAACACTATAGAATTGACACGTTAGAGAAGCGTAGGAGCCTAAGTGATATGTTGCTTCTGCAAGCTATCGTATCTGGTAAAATTGACTGTCCCGCTTTGCTGGCAAGCTTCTCACTAAATGTCCCCTCACTGAATACCAGCTCATCTCTTAGACCTCGACAAAAGCGCCTTTTGACTGTACCTAAAGCACACACAAACTATGCTCAAAACTCAGTTCTTATACGTCTGGCTAACACCTACAATAAATCTTATTACAATTTAGACCTATTTCACTCAACTAAACTGCAGCTAAAAAAAGAAATACTAAATCTGCCTAAATAGTAATGTTTTTACCCCTTTCAACACGTGCCCATACATACATACACACACACACACACACACACACACACACACACACACACACACACACACACACACACACACACAAACAAACTCACTCACTAAATTACACACTCACAATTACACATGCACACCCACTTACTTGTTAACTTGTTCACCTTACTCAGTTTCACTAAGTTGCATTTTAATTTTTAAATTTTTACCTATTTAACGTATTTTGTATATATTGTGTAATCTCTTTGGCCTTATTTTATGTTTTTTCTTAATTGTATACCAATGAATTATAACGCTGTTGATTACTTGCAAATAAATAAATAAATAAATAAATAAATGAGAGTGACTTCGCGCCATTGACGAGAAACTGACCGCCTTACTTAAAGCTAGAGACTCGGTTTGTTCGCCAGCTCCCGACTCGCTTCGATGCTGCTGATGTCGCTAGTGGTCATTGAAAGGTTAGCTCGTTCAAGCATCAGTAGGAGCAGTCAAGTGGGGAGCGGGCGCTCGAACTGAGGCGGGCGGCGTCTCACGTGTGCGGCGCCAGGTCGGGCGGCAGCGGCGCGTGGCCGCCGGCCGCCACGTGGCGCAGCGCCTGCGCCGGCGCCCAGCTGCCGAAGGGGCGCGCGCCCAGCGTGGCCAGCTCCAGCAGCAGCACGCCCAGCGCCCACACGTCGCTGGCGAGCGAGAACGCGCCGCGCGCCAGGCTCTCGGGCGCCATCCACAGCACGGGGAACAGGCCGCGCCGCGTCGTGGCGTACTCGGGCTCGGCGGCGTCCAGCTCGCGCGCCAGCCCGAAGTCGGCCAGCTTGAGCGCGCGCCGCTCGTCCACCAGGCAGTTGGCGGCGCGCACGTCGCGGTGCACCAGCCGCCGCGCCGCCAGGTACTGCAGCGCGGCCGCCGCCTCGCGCGCCAGCCGCGTCAGCGCGCGCGCCGCCAGCTCGCCGCGCGCGCCCGCCGCGCGCCCGCGCCGCTCCGTCAGGTAGCGCTGCAGGTCCAGGTGCAGCGCGTGCTCCATCAGCACCATGGGCGGCCCGTCCGCCACGCACACGCCCACCAGCCGCACCACGTGCGCGTGCGCCAGCGGCGCCAGCACGCACGCCTCGCGCAGGAACTCGCCCTCCTCGGCGGGCGCGGCGCCGGCGCGCGGCTGCTTCGCCGCCACCACCAACGTGGCGCCGCCGGGCCGCCGCAGCTCGGCGAAGTGCACGCGGCCGAAGCAGCCCGAGCCGATCTCGTGCAGCAGCCGCACGGCCGCGCGGTCCACCAGGAACGCGCCCAGCAGCGAGGCGGCGCGGCGCCGCTGCCGCTCCAGGCGCGTGCGCCACGCCCGCTCGCGCCGCCGCAGCCGCGCGCGCCGCACACGCCAAGCCGCCAGCAGCGCCAGCGTCGCCAGCAGCAGGAACGCGGCGCTCGCGAACACGGGCACGTCCTGGCAGCGCGGCGCGAAGGCGTCGCCCGTGCTGACGGTGCGGCACGCGGGCCGGTCGGGCGCGGGCGCGGCGCACGCGGCGGCGCCGGCCGGCCACAGCTGGCGCACGGCGCCGGGCGCGAGGCGCCACGCGGCGACCACGCGGCCGCGCTCCTCGGACCAGTCCTCCACGTACGCGTCGGCGGGCTCCGGGGCGGAGTTGTCGCCGTCCGGACTTGCGACGCCTGTCACGTTGTCGAGGTATTTTTCCAACACTCTGCCAACGATAGCGTATATTAGAAAAGGTTCTGCACGAGGCTCCAATAACTAGCGCGTGTCCTTCTTAAATTTTAACAGTTGTAGTGTGTAGCCATACCTACAGGTATGTTAACAGCCTTATTCAAAGTGCTGCTTCAGAACTGCTGTAACTAATTATACCTTTTCACAATAAATCGAGCCTTCAAACTAAATGGACGTATCATTTCAACTCTTGTAATCTGTCGTGAGCTGACCGCGCATTCAATAATCATATTATTGGACGCTCTACCGCTGCACGTCGACGCGACCGCGCGGGCCGGGTACTCACAGCGCGCTGTGGCGGAAGTCGATCGAGTGCGAGGGATGCTCCGACAGGAACGCGTCGAAGCCGAGCGTGAGCTGCGCCAGCGCTTCCACCAGCGCCGCGCCGTGCGCCGGGCCCGGCGCGCCGGTCCGGCCGCCCAGCTCCTCGCCCAGCGCCAGCCGCGCCACCCAGCCGCGGGCCGGCGCGCCCCCGCCGCGCCACGCCGCGCCCAGCGACAGCACGCGCAGGCCGGCGGCGCACGCGGGCCGCGCGCGCACCTCGCGCACCAGCCACACGGTGCGCGCGCCCAGGCGCAGCCGCGCGGCGCCGCACAGCACGCGCTCGGCCGCGGCCCAGTCCGCGTTCACGACCACCACGCGCGCGTCGGCCTGCCGCAGCTCGGCCAGCGCGCTCGCCACGGCGGCGGCCGAGTCCACGGCCAGCTCGCGGGCCACCAGCGGCGGCGCGCCCGCCAGCAGCGCGTCGGCCAGCTCGCGCGAGTACGCGGCGCGGTCGGACAGCACGGCCACGCGCGCCCAGCCGCACAGCGCCAGCAGCCGCCGCAGCGCGCGCGCCCGCGCCGCCGCCGCGCCGCCCAGCAGCCGCAGCGGCAGCCCCGCGCCGCGCGCCTCCGCCGCCGCCGCGCGCGCGCCCGCCGCCGCCGCCCACGCCACCAGCGCGCACACGGCCGGCCGCGCCGCCGCCTCGCCCACGGCGCGCCGCAGCGCCTCCTCGCTCGAGCAGTCCACGCCGCGGAACTCGTACTGCACGCCGCGCCGGGTGCGGCCGCGCAGCGCGTCGCGCAGCCGGCCCGCGGCGGCCCGCAGCGCCGCCAGGTCGGGGTCGTCGCTGCACGGCAGCACGCGGACGACGTACTCGCGCCGCCGCTTCTTCTGCCAGTCGAACAGCTCGACGACGGCGCGCACGTGGTCGCGCGCCCAGCGGCACGCCGCCGCCGTCATGTTGCCCGACGCCTGCTCGTCGGCCAGCACGGCGCGCAGGTCGGCGGGCGACAGCGGCAGCCGTGCCACGTCGGCGACGGGCGGCGCGTACGTGCGCATGAAGGCGCCGGTGCCGACGCGCACGGCGCCGTGCTCCAGCAGCGCGGCCGGGCACGCGGCGTGCGCGGCGGCGGCGGCGCACGGCGGCGGCTGCACGCGCACCACGTGCGCGTCCCCGACCCAGATGTCCTCGTCGACGAACAGGAAAGCCCTGTTCGCCTGCCGGAGTTCAGCAATCCTCTTCCGCAGCTCGAAGTCCGTGGCGACGCGCTGCACGGCCACGGGCAGCGCGCGCACGCGCAGGCGCAGCCGCTCCGCCACGCGCTCGTCGTAGGCGGAGGCGCCGCCCACCAGCGCCGTGAAGCGCTCCCTGCGGCGCGGGCGGCTGTATGTCTCCTCCAATAGCAGTGCACTTTTGTTTCGGGGTTTGTATGTGATACGTACAGAGGTGTGTCCCCTTTCTCATAGATATAGTAAATTTAGGCGCAGGGCCTGCGCTGTCGCATTATAAAGTTGGAGGTCCTGGTTTCGATTCCCGGCTCGAGTCCGGCCTGGTGGGAGGCTTCGGCCGTACCTAGTTACCACCCTACCGACAAAGACGTGACGCCAAACGATTTAGCGTTCCGGCACGATGTCACGTAGAAACCAATTAGGAGCGTGGCGAGCGTTTACCACACTCGTAACAGGTTAGCCCGCTAGCATCCTAGACTGGTCCCTTACCACCAGGCGAGATAGCCATCAAAGGCTAACTTGTAGTGTATAAAAAAATACAGAACGCTCACCCTTCGCCCGCGGCATTGGCCGGGGTCATCGAGAAGTTGCACGCCCTGGCTTCGGCGCTGACGTTGGAGTAGAAGCCCCAGCGTGCGGCGCGCTGCGCGCACTCTGCACTGGGGGCGTGCAGCAGCAGCAGCGGCTCCGCGGGCACGGCGGGCTCGCGCAGCGCCGTCAGCTCGTCCAGCGCCCAGGCGGGCCCCGGGCCGCAGCCGCCGCGCGCCAGCGCCGCTGCCGGCGCCACCACCGCCAACCTGCGCCGGGCGCCCGTCAGCCGCGCCCTCGCGCCCCGCGCCCGCCGCGCCGCGCGCTACTCACTCGAGCGGGCGGCCGGTGCGGCGCCGCAGCAGGCGGCACACGTCGGCGCGCTCGGGCCGCGCCTGCGCCGCGTAGCCCAGCAGCTCGCGCAGCACGGCCAGCAGCACGGCGGCCGCCGCGCGCCCCGCGCCGCCCGCGCCCCACACCTGCAGCACGGCGGCCTCGCCCTCCGCGCGCAGCGTGCGCTCTGCAACACGCACGCGTCAGCCCGGCGCCGCGCAGCGCGCTCGCCGCGCTTTCCACTTTATATTACCGATAATATTCAGTTTGATTTTCCGCTCGTGCAAGCGGCGCAGGAACGCGTCGCGCAACTCCGCGCAACTGTCGCCTTGCGCCGGCCGCAGCAGCGGCAGCGGCAGCAGCAGCAGCAGCAGCACTGGCGGCGTCATCGCTGCGCGCTCGGAGGCCGGCAGCCGCGAGCGCCTCGCGCGTCGGACTGCTCCCGACGTGGTTCGTTATCGCCGCGTTATTTTCCTGTCGGCCGGCGACTCCGCTTTAATATATCGCTGCACTTTGCGGTGGCGGGCTGCGGCGGCATCCGAAGACGAGATCGTGCCCGGCTGGCGACGGTGGCGCAGCGTTTCATCGGAGAGCTGTCCTAGTAGCCTACGGTCTGACCGGCGGCTTAAAGTGACTACCGAGTCCGACGTGGTACTGAGAATTTAAAGTTTATAGTCCTAGTGTGACCGTGATTATCCTTTATACATTAGATACCTTAACCTAGTTAAGGTATCTAATGTATAAAGGATCGAAAGTCCCACATCGTTGGCAAAATATTTGAAGGTTGTAATAGGAGTTAATCAGGGGTCGACCCGGGCCCGCTGTAGTGACGCAGGAACCGACTGACTGACTACTCAGTACTCGGCACGTCGTGTGCGTGAGTACCTACTTATGACTGGTGACGCAACACATTTCCGGTGCCCTTACAACTAATGAAGCCACGCGCTTCATTAGTTGTTAAAGAGCTGCTATCGCTCGCCGTGCCGCGGCCGGCTCCGTTTGTACTTCATTACAATACTACCGCTTATGAAAATAAACTGCAGATAACGGGTGACGGTCGGCAATAAGAACAAATATCAAAACGATGATACTGTACACAGCAACCGTGCCCAAAAATGTTGACAGAGATGTTCAATTCGTTGGTTTATCGAAAAAAGGGTCTCCGGTCTGGCACTTCTCTTTAGCAGGAATGTCCAAAATATACCCCACGTCATTGTTCTGCTGCCTTCAGGGGCAGTCTCAATTATGCCGCGATTCGATGCTGGAACATTTTTTTTTATTTTTTTTTTATCGTGGGTAAATCCTCATGGATACCTCTGCGCCACGAGGAGGCACAGAGGTTATGTCAGACTCCTACTGACTGAAGGGGTTTACCCCACTTGTTCCTACTCACCGCTGTATGGTGGAGCCACGGGAAGGCTTTCGCATACAACCTCAACAACAACAACAACAACTAATTTACTAACAATTTTGTAATATACTCATTTGTTACAAAATTAAATAAAAATAATAAATTTTAAATTTTAAAATTTATTATTTTTATTTAATTTATTAAATATTAATTTTTGAAATCCCAATCCAGTGTATGTGTATACCAGCTTTAACTTAACTTTAACGTTTCCGTTTTCGTTCGTAAATAATAATTTCATTGTACTAAGGGGTTATGGTAGACGGAAGTAGAATATCTGTCATGAAGGTCACCATATTTTTTTACCAAATGTCATCTATGTAAAAAAGTACGGTGGTCCCCGTTGTACCGGACCAGGCTGGCTAAGCGGCCAACAAGGAGGGCAGCGTGCCGGTAAGCGGCTTACTAGGATTTTTTAAATAAAAAAAAAAAAAAACTAGGCTCGCTTACCAAGCATTTATTCAAATGTTGCAAATATGCCACGGCTAGGCTGGTAGGCACTCTGCCGGCCTGGTTGCGGTTGTGTGCGCGAGCGAAACCCGTGACCCGGCCACCAGGCGGCGGGAAAGGATATACACCGTGGGGGTTTAGTCAGTAAGAGTCTGACATAACTGCCGCGTCTCCTCGGACGCGGAGTATCCATGAGGATTACCCACGTTAAAAAAAAAAAAAAAAAAAAAAAGGCTGGTAGGCACACAAAATTTATAGGGTCGTGGTAACGGGCAATATCCGCCTGAGCTTATGCTGATATCATAGTACTCCCCGATGACTGATGTTCTCGTACCGTTCCTCTTAAATCCTTTACTATAATGTAATCTATATAATATATGACGTAATAAAATATAATGTGCTCTGCTAGTATTTTATATTTTCCTCTATGCTAACATTAATACTATTTATAATGAGCTTAATCTGTTTCCTTCTATATTCTCTACTAAAGATACATAAATTTGTTTTATTTGTTGATAGTTGGAGTTCAATCTAATTTTTTTATCGTCTTATTTAAAGCGTGTTGTAAATTAAATTCATTTAGGTAGGTAGGTAGGTAGGTAGGTAGGTAGGTAGGTAGGTAGGTTAGGTTAGGTTAGGTTAGGTTAGGTTAGGTTAGGTTAGGTTAGGTTAGGTTTGGTTAGGTTAGGTTAGGTTAGGTTAGGTTAGGTTAGGTTAGGTTAGGTTAGGTTAGGTTAGGTTAGGTTAGGTTGGTCAGAGCCTACCGCTCCATCTCGTGCGAGGCGGCCTGCGCTTTAGCGGGTTGTCCTCCGTGGGACCTGGAGGCGGAGGTGCTGGCTCACGTGTACTGGCAAAGGGTGGAAGTTCGGTCGCTGGGCGACCACCCTTCCCCGGAGATGGTGGCTGGATGGCGGCGCTCGGCGCAGACCGAGCTCTACCGCCAGTGGCAGGGCAGACTCGAGTCACCGAGTGCCGGTCTCAGGACCATAGAGGCGATTCGCCCCGTCCTCCGTCAGTGGGCGGAGAGGCGGCACGGGCAGGTGACCTTCCGCCTTGCGCAGGTGCTTTCCGGACACGGCTGTTTCGGGAGGTTCCTGTTCAAGGTGGCAGGTAGAGAGCCCACTGAAGAATGCCATGAGTGCGGCTGCGCTATCGATACAGCGCAGCACACGCTGGCTGAGTGCCCCAGTTGGTCTCAGCAGCGTGCGGCACTCACTTCTGTAGTCGGGGGGGACCTCTCCCTGCCGATCGTGGTTTCGGCCATGGCTGGCAGTGAGAGGTCTTGGCAGGCGATGGTCTCCTTCTGCGAGGACGTGATCTCGCGGAAGGAGGCGGCGGAACGGCTGAGAGAGGACGACGTGGACTCTCAGCCGATCCGTCGCAGACGTGTCGGGCGCAGGCGGCTCGCACTTCACCACCGCCTACCCCCTTGAGAGTAGCACCTCCGGGCGTTGGATACGAGGATCTGTCCAACACCCAGGAGTTAGGTCCTCGAGCTGGAAGACGCACCCTGTGGTCCTGGTGCGTCTTATGGCGTTCAATTGGGGGGCATCTGATATTGCCCCCGAGTTGGCACCGTCCTAAGGACGGACTCTGCCGGCCTGGTTGCGGTTGTGTGCGCGAGCGAAACCCGTGACCCGGCCACCAGGCGGCGGGAAAGGATATACACCGTGGGGGTTTAGTCAGTAAGAGTCTGACATTACTGCCGCGTCTCCTCGGACGCGGAGTATCCATGAGGATTACCCACGTTAAAAAAAAAAAAAAAGGTTAGGTTAGGTTAGGTTAGGTTAGGTTAGGTTAGGTTAGGTTAGGTTAGGTTAGGTTAGGTTAGGTTAGGTTTTTTTTTTTTTTTTACACACGCACCCGTCATCACAGGGCGTTGGCAGGGTGTCCTCTTTCGAGAAAAAGAGACCTTTTCGTGCTTTATTTTCAGATAATCAATACAATTATGGACAATTACAATTACAATTATGATAAAATCTAAATAAATTACATTTAAAAACAGTTAAAAAGCAATTAAAAACAATTAAATTAATTTAAAAACTACAATAATTCACAACAATAAAGCTATATTTTAAAAAGGTCGATAAATAATTTAAAAACATTAAAATCACTTATTCTATCTTATAAACTAACGAAAGTGTGGCCGAAAAAAGTGCTTCAAAGCTCCAAAGCTCGGAGTACTGAGTTCGCAGGACAGCGAATTTCTCCCGGCTTTTGCGAGCAACAGAACAACCTGATTTATATGATAGTGCCATCTGTATATGCTGACGATATAAGAGGCACTATGCATCTCTATCGGTTGCTCTGTTCCTCGCAATAGCAATTTTCGCTATCCTGCTCGCGTACTCTAGGAACGCATCTCTGCCAGAGGCCTCACCCAGAATTGTGGGTACGGAGCTCCTGCACAGCTTCATCCGCAGTACCTGTTGTAGGTCTTCCCGGGCCGCTTCGTGCTGGGGGCAGTCCATCAGAAGATGCAAGATCGATTCTGATGCACCGCTCCCGCACACGCAACCCGGGTTGTCACTGCGTTTGAATCTGTGCAGGTACTCCGCAAACCCACCATGACCAGTCAAGACCTGAGTGAGCACCATACTGCGGTCTATGTGCTTGACCACACGATGTGCGAACCGCACATCCGGCAAGAAGACCTTCGTGGTGCCCGCAGTCTCTTCGGACGTATACCTCCGGTTCCATTCGTCAAGCGATCCCTCGCGGAGCAGTCGCTTGACAAACGAAACCGGGCATCGGTCATAGTCCGGTTTTCTCCTTAAGCCTAGAGCTGCCTCTTTCGCGAGCTCATCGGCTCTTTCATTTCCCTCCAACCCTGCATGCGCTTTCACCCAGAACAAGGATACTTCCTTGTTCCGGGTGCGACATATCTCCAGATTGTCGATAATGCCTGCTACCAGGGGATGGAGGGATTTGCGCCCGACCACCGACTCAAGGGATGATCTTGAGTCGGTGTATATGCCGATGGAGCTTTCGGGGCGGCTCGTCGCGAGAGAGGCAGCCCTATCTAGGGCAAGGAGCTCAGCCTGGTAGACCGAGCAGTGCGCACCCAACTTTAGCTTGACGGCTTTGGTTTCGGCCTCGTGATTCCATATGGAAAGCGAGGCCCCCACCTTGCCGTCAATTTTACTGCCATCGGTAAAGATGCGCACTGCTTGAGTGTTGTTGTTCTCAAGGTCTTCTCGGTCCACGAGGCTGGTAAACTGCAGGCACGTCCTCTCCGCCGGGTGTGGTCGCCCACAGTACGGCACCCTCACTTCCATCTCCCTGTCCCCGAGTACTCGCTGGGACACTCCCCTCTTGGCCTCGTACAATGCCGAGGCCTCTTGGATCCTAAGATCCAAGGGGAGTATCCCAGCCAGCACCATGGCCGAGTTCAGGGAGACGGTCCGGTACGACTTGGTCATTTTCTGCGCAAAGCCCCTTTGGAGAGCTCCCAAACGCTTCCGCACTCCGAGCTTTGAAGCGGCAGGCGCCCAGGCACAGGCAGCGTACAGGACTATTGGCTCCACCACTGCAGTATAAATAGTCTTTATGATTTGGGGATGGAGGCCCCAGCTTACCCTGGCGGCTCTCGACAGCTGCTTGTAGAGACCTTGACCTCTCATGCAAGTATTACTTACATGAGAGTTGAAGGTTAGCTTGCTGTCGATAGTGAGCCCCAGGATCTTTATTTCGCTGGACAGACCAATGTCGATCCCCCCCATGGTCAGGAGCGGAGAGTCGTACTTTAGCTTGTTGGTTAGCACCATCGCCTTGGTTTTGTGCGGTGCGAACCTCAGCTTATTACGAACTCCCCACTCCCGGACATAGGCGAGAGCGGCATTGGCCCGTCTCGAGACCTCCAGCCCCGTATCGCCGTCGAAGACGAGGATAACATCGTCGGCAAAAGCCTGACAATACTCTCCCCGCCCTCCCAGGCCCTGCAGTAGTGGATCCAACAAGAGGTTCCACAGGACGGGACCCCCGATGGAGCCTTGAACACAGCCTTTGGTGGTGTTGCGCATGTGTTCGGCTCCCGCATACCTCACTGTGACCTTTCGCTCGCGAAGATAGCTGTCAATCACCCTGCGGACGTTCACGGGACACTTTTCCTCAGCCAGTCTGACTCTGATGGCCGGCCACCAGGCGCTATCGAAGGCCCCCTCTATGTCCAGCGAAACCACTGTTACAAGTCTCTTCGCTTTGAGATTCTTGTAAACGTGGTCCATCAGGGCGTAGAGGGCGTCTTCGGTGCTTCTCTGGGGCATAAAGCCGTACTGGCGAGTACTGATCCCGGGCAGGATGTGCCATTTGACGCGATTGACAACCATCTTCTCGAAGATCTTGCCCAGAACGGGCAACAAACCGATCGGACGATAGGCCTTGGGGTTGGTGTAGTCCTCCTTTCCGGGTTTTCGGAGGACTATCACGGTGGCCTCCTTCCATATGATCGGAAAGTAACCCAGTTCTAGGCATTTATTGGTCAGAGCGAGGAACGCGCCGGGGTTTAGCGATATGGCACGCTGGCATATGTCGGCGGTAAGACCGTCCGACCCGGGGGCCTTCTTGGGGTTGAAGCTCGAGGCGGCATCGCTCAGTTCGACAGAGGTAAACGGTGGGTCCAAATATTCATTTGGAGTCCACACGTTTACTTGTTCAGCGACGCGCCTCGTACGCTTGTGTTCCGCGTTATCTTCCTCCCCAAGATCCCCGGGGTAGAAAATCCCCGCCAACAGTGCCGCCGATTCGCTGGGGTCATAGGTTTTACCGTTTTGAACGAGTGGGAGATCTTCTCTCCTCACTGCGGTTCTACCTATGACCCTGTATATCCCGTCCCATAGTCCCTCCTTGTCCTGACGCTCACAGAAAGCCTTCCAGCTGGCTATCTGTGCTGCTACAGCATGCGACTCGTAGTTCTCCTTGGCTTGCAGGTACTCACGCACAACCCTGTCGCGACGGACCGGAGCGGCGCAACGAATGCGCCGCTTTTTGGTGTTGACCCCACGTTTCATCGCGGCGAGCTCGTCATTCCACCAAGGTAGACTAAGACGCTCTGTACCCTTCCTGATCGGCATGCTTGCTTCGCATGCCGCCACGACTGTTTTGTTATATGATTCAACACTCTTTTCGAGGTCGACTACGTTGTCGATCTTCTCTATATCACCGATTTTGATGAGATTTGACTCTTGCAACTGGGTGAGCTTCGATTGAAACTCATCCCAGTTTGCCTTTTTAGTGTTGAATCGCCGCGTGGTCGTAGTTACTATTACTTCTCTGTCTTTTTTCAGGTTGATACGGAACGTAATAGTGTTGTGGTCTGAGCTCGTCACGCCGTCATCCACCATCCAGTCAGCCACCAACAGGAGCGCGTCCGGGGAGCACGCCGTAACATCGACGCAACTAGAGTACCGTTTGAGTCCTCTAATCACGTCGAAGGTAGGGACGTTACCCCGATTGAGCACCTGCAAGTCAAGCTCTTCAAGAGCCCCAAAGAATGCCTCCCCTCTGCTGTCCGTTTTCGTGCTGCCCCACCAGGTGTTCCAGGCGTTCGCGTCGCCACCCACCACCACGTAACGGGAGCCCACGCTCGTGACCACTGCCACCAGCTGATCCAGGTATGGCTCCATTGGCTGATCCGGCTCGAAGTAGAACGAGACCGCGCACATCTCCCAGGCACCCGTTCCGATTCTCACCACCACAATATTGTTGGTGGTAAGACCGGAGTCCAGGGTTACGGCCATGTCATCGTCGAACACAACGATTCGGCTTTGACATGTCCGTCCCCCCGGTTGGCACACTGGAATACGCGCGCGCCCGCGTAGTCTCGCATCGAGCCGGACCTTCCAACATATGGCTCCTGGACCAACGCCAGGGCTACCTTTCTGCTGGTGGCCTCGAGCAAGAGCTCCTGTGTGGCGAGTTGCTTGCGTTGCAAATTCGCCTGGAACACTCGGTAGGACCTCACAGTAGTTCCGGTCTCGCCTAGGGCAACTTTAGCAGTAAGCTACCGTTGCCCTGGCCAAGGCCTCCCACTTACGGCGCACCGTGCACTCCGGAGCGAACGCGTTGTGAGCCGCGTCCAGCCCGGTCTGTGCACAGTTACAGCAAGAGGGTAGGGTTCCTGCCTGCCACTTTGGGCAGTTCACCTTTAGGTGCTCCTCCCCGCAGTGGCTGCACCTCGTTTGGGGCTCCTTGCAGAACCGCCTGCTATGCCCGTACCCGAGGCACGCGGAGCATTGGGTGAGCGGGGACTGATCGGCCACTCTCACCCTCTGCAGATCCACGCGCACCGTGCCCGCCTCTGTTAGGGCCGACCACACCTTCGGGGACACCCTGAGAATGATGTGGCACAAGAGGGGGTTCTTTAGCTTTTTTCTATACTTTACTTCTATGCGGACCTCCTCCTTTTGAATATGTTTAAGAAGATTGGAATTTTGTGTTTGTAGTGCCTGAAGGACGTCCTCATCAGTGTTATACTGGAGGACGTCCTTCAGGATCACCAGTGGGTCCCTATTTTTCATATCTTCGACCCGGAGGTCCGCCTTTTTTAATCTTTGCACCACTCTTTCTTTCTCCTCTCTTGTGCCACATCCCACGATAACCCTCCTGTCCTTGGCTTTTCTTATTCTGTCTACTTGTACCCCCGTTTCTTTTGCGTTTATGGCTACCCTAATTTTCTGTAAAACTTCCTCCCCGGACTCCTCCTGATCGTTCGAAGCGACGGCGACTGAGTGCAGCGTGACCCGCTCCACTGGGCGTTTCCTTGTTTCACCCGCGGTCACGCTTGCATACGTCAGCCGCCGTCGCTCCTGTTTTTCATCCTCTTGATTTTGGACTATTTGTTTAAGTGTCTCGGAATTTAATTCTAGGAGCTTTTTGTGCTCCTCCAGTCTCTCCAGCACAATACTGTTGGAGAGACTGGACGGGCACTCTCCTTTTGGCTTGGGAGTTGAGGGCAGACCGGTAAACGTTATGTTTAACGGTCTGTCCGGACCTCCCTTGCCCTTTCCTTCTTTGGGAGTCCGGGGGTGGTCCACTTCGGCCTCCTTCACCAATGCCAAGAGCCTCTCCGCAGCTTTTTTCACCTCTTCCTTAATCTCATTTTTTGTGTTTCTGGACCTATTCAACTGAAGTTTTATATTAACGACGCAGGCTTTCGCCTCCGCCACTCTCCCCTTTGGCATAGGATTCGCCGGGGGGGTTTCGGGAGCCCCAGGCTGCGCGCTCGCTTTAGGAGCTGCCGCACCACCTTTTTGTGGCTGCGGCTGCTCGCTTAGCGCACGCGAGGGCCCAGCCTGCGGCTCCCGGGCGGCGGGTGAGGCCGATTCTCTCCCTGCGTCGTTTCCTTTCATGGAGGTCCCGCTGAGGCTCCTGCGCACTTTCAAAGGCGTTCGGAGGCCGAGCATCCTGGGGGTGTGGGGACAGAAGGGTTATCGCGTTTGCTGATAGGTGTATAGGGCCTATCAGCTATAATAAACAATATAACTATATGAATAACTTAACGAATATTATAAATTAGTTAGGAGGTGTAAAGGGCCCCCCAACAGTCAGACAGCACAAAAATAAATAATTTAAAAACTTACACTAAGTTAAAACTTTTTGTTGGGAGGTGTAAAGAGCCTCCCAGCAGTCAAAGTTTAGTACTATATACAATTAAAATCTAAACATATGAATATAACTTAAAAATTTTACCGCTTAACCTAGTTTAAAATTGTTGGAGGGTGTAAATAACCCCCAACAGTCAATAAATCAAATATATTAGTCAGTTAAAACCTTAACCTATCAATAAATAATTTATAAACTTATACTAGGTTAAAACTTTTTGTTGGGAGGTGTAAAGAGCCTCCCAGCAGTCAAAATTTAGTACTATATATACAATTAAAACCTAAACCTATGAATATAACTCAAAAATTTTAGCTTAACCTAGTTTAAAATTGTTGGAGGGTGTAAATAACCCCCAACAGTCGATAAATCAAATATATTGGTCACAGTTAAAACCTTAACCTATCAATATAAATATAGTTAAAATTGTTGGAGGGTGTAAAAAACCTCCAACAGTCAAAAAAAAAAAAATATTCTAAGTAGTTAAACCTAATAATAAAAATAGAATTTTTGTCAGGAGGTGTAGAGAGCCTCCCAACAGTCAACGTCACTTATATTTAAAATATTAATGTCCCTAAATGTCTGTCCAGCCAGCCACAAAACTCGATACAATTTCCACCTCAGTTCTTTTGATGGGGGGGGTCTCTTAGGGTATTCCCTTGGTTCCGCGGTTATAAGATATTGTTTTAGGAATTTTACGTTTTCCGCGGAACCGTTGACTGGAAAAATTTGAATTTTTCAGGGAATATTCCTTGGGTCAGAGCCCCCCTTTTACTACTAAAAAATCCGGGTGTCGCCGATCTGGTTTGGGCGCTATGATTTTTTGAAGATCGGGCGATTTTTCCAAATGGTTTTTTTCGGGAACCACTCGACGGCTCCCGATGCGGGTTTTGTGGACTTACTGTGGTTCTAGTGGAGCTTTTGGTCCCGTTGCCCAATTTCTTCGTACACCTCCAGGAACGAAGTTAGCCGCCACGTGGTTTCGGGTTTTTCGCTGTTTTCTCCGCTCCTGTGGACCGGAAAAATCCTTTGGTGGTGTCCGGAGGTGGGGCTCGATGGTGGGCAACCAGAACACCCAAAAAAAGTAGGGATCGCCGCGACCAATCGTGCAGCGTAATTTTTGGAAGATATTTATTTTTCCCACTTTCCACTTTTTTCCACTTTTTTCGCCACTGGTAACTCCGATTGGGATATCACTTTCGCAATTAGGTGCGCCGTTTTATTGCGCGTGTATTGATATGCAACACTCTAGGCGCCACTTAAGATTTTCACAATTTACGATTTATTTTCGTGGTTATATTTGCGCTTTTAAGAGCGTGACGCGGTGTAAACGTGTTATATGGAGCTCACAGCGCTGCCGACTGGTTAGGTTAGGTTAGGTTAGGTTAGGTTAGGTTAGGTTAGGTTAGGTTAGGTTAGGTTAGGTTAGGTTAGGTTTTTTTTTTTTTTACACACGCACCCGTCATCACAGGGCGTTGGCAGGGTGTCCTCTTTCGTAAAAAGAGACCTTATTAGCTTTATTTATATAAAATCAGTACAATTAAACAATTACAAACAATATAAACAATTAAATTAATTTAAAACTACAATAAAATTACAATTTAAAACTGAATAAAATACAATTAAGAATTAATACAAATTTAACATAATACACATAAAGCTAATTTTTGAAAGGTCTAATAATTAATTAAAAACATTAAAATCACTTAGTCTATCTTAAAACTAAACGAAGGTGTGGTCTAAGTGCTTCAAAGCTCGCAGCCCGGAGTTCGCAGGACAGCGATTTTCTCTTGGCTATTGCGAGGAACAGAACAACACGACTTATATGATAGTGCCATCTATATATGCTAACGATACTAGAGGCACTATGCATCTCTATCGGCTGTTCTGTTCCTGGCAATAGCAATTCTCGCTATCCTGCATGCGTACTCCAGGAATGCGTCTCTGCCAGAGGCCTCGCCCAGAATGGTGGGCACGGAACCCCTGCACAGCCTCATCCGCAGTACCTGTTGTAGGTCTTCCCGGGCCGCTTCGTGTTGGGGGCAGTCCATCAGAAGATGCAGGATCGATTCTGATGCACCGCTCCCGCACACGCAACCCGGGTTGTCACTGCGTTTGAATCTGTGCAGGTACTCCGCAAACCCACCATGACCAGTCAAGACCTGAGTGAGCACCATACTGCGGTCTATGTGCTTGACCACACGATGTGCGAACCGCACATCCGGCAAGAAGACCTTCGTGGTGCCCGCAGTCTCTTCGGACGTATACCTCCGGTTCCATTCGTCAAGCGATCGGTTAGGTTAGGTTAGGTTAGGTTAGGTTAGGTTACGTTAGGTTAGGTTAGGTTAGGTTAGGTTAGGTTAGGTTAGGTTAGGTTAGGTTAGGTTAGGTTAGGTTAGGTTAGGTTAGGTTAGGTTAGGTTAGGTTAGGTTAGGTTAGGTTAGGTTAGGTTAGGTTAGGTTAGGTTGGGGGTCGCAGTCGGGCGCGCTGCGAGAACAGACGTGTTGTTGCTGCGTAAATCATTTTTAATTTTTACAGGCAATTAATTCGTTTTCAAATATCCTACGGAGTTTAGTTTGGTTGTTCTTTTGGTTTGTCTTTGGTTTTTTGGAAGTTTAAAGTTTATCTAAAGTGTTGTTGCGTATCTGTAATTGGGAAGGTTTTTTTTTTTTTGAGCTTGTAGTGGTCACAGGTGGTTCTTGCCCGTGGCCCACGTGCCCTGCAGGTGTCTAAACCACTGGCGCCCTTTCACTTTCAGACTGTTCGATTTCTGGGTGCTTAGGGTTACCTTGGCTAGGTTTTTTTTTTTTTTTTGTGTGGGTATTTTTTCTTCATTTTGGTTGGATTGGTTTGTTTGTGAGAATTTCATTGGTGTTTTTGTTGGCTGTTATTGTTTTTGCTGTAATTGTATTTGTGGGTTGTTGTCTTGTTACTTTGTCGTTATTGTTGTGAGTAAAAAAAAAAGGAAAAAAAAAAAAAACTTTTTTTTTTTTTTTTTTCTTAGTGGCTGGCTAGCATATTAGCCTTGGGTTCCTGAATGGCGACCCGTCTGGAGCTCCAGACGGGGAGACCACCACAGGACGATATGGGGGGGTCACCCACGGGGGAAGACTCGACGGCGCGGGTGTCTCGTCGACGTTCGGTGGTTACTGCGAAGGAAAACCCTCGAACCCGAAGCCCGATTATCACTCGGAGCTCACGCGTGGTGCGCTCGGCTTCACCGAGCTCGAGGGAATCCTCGATGTCGAGGTCGTCGACTCCGGTCCCGGTGGGGAAAACTGGGATAGCCGGAGCGAGAGCCGAACTGAGGGCTGCTCGGGAGGAGAGGAATGACGCCGCTTTCGACCAATTCCTTAGGGACCGCATTGTCCGGAGAGAGGTAATGGGCGCGGTCCTAGACCCTGAGGAGGGGATTTTCAGCGAGGTACCCGTTGAGGAGGACCCAGCGCTGCTCAGCCCGGAGGAGCTACGGGCCGCCGCTGGTAAAACTGCGACGGAAATTATATTGCTTGCGACCAAGTCCGGCAATCTGAAGGGAACGTTCGTGAAGCGATTCAAGGACGCGGCTGCCAGGATGCAGGGCATGGTCGAGGCTCTGGCGTCGAGGTCGGAGGCGGAAGAGACGCGCCGGCTACGAGCTGATAATGCCCGCCTCCGTAGCGAGGTGGACAACCTTAGGGCGGAGGTAAAAGCCCACCGGCGGGAGTTTGCGGGGATGCGGACGGAGATGGCAGCCGCGAGGGGTGCAGCGGCGAGTAACGCTGCGGGCACTGGTCTCAGTGTGGACGCAATGGAAGAGCTCAAAGACTCCATTGTTTCTTCCGTCGGGCGGATACTGGATGCTCGTTTCGCGGGCATCGAAGGGCGCCTTCTGCCGGAGAGGGTCTTACGCCCGCCGTTAGCGTCGGACAAGAGAAAATCTCAAGCCAAGGTTGCGGAGGCGCCTCAGGTGGCCCAGCCTGTAAAGGCACCCCAGGGTGATAGTGTTGCAACTGCCTCCCCCGGCGCACCGGCGGCGACGCCGGGATCAAGCAATATGGCCCCCGTCGGAGAAACTTGGTCGTCCGTAGTCCGGCGCAAAAGGAAAGACCAGGGCAAGAAGACTCCTGCAAGCACTCCCTCGGTGACCCTTCCAAGAGCTGCCCCTGCGTCGGCACCTAGACCGACTCTGGCTCCCCCTAAGACGGCGGCGGTCATTATTACCTTGGCCCCGGAGGCGGAGAAAAAAGGGGTAACGTACGCGCAGGTACTCGAGAGGGCGGAGAGCCGTGTCAACCTGCAGGAGCTGGGTATTGGAGCGGGAATGAGGATCCGCCGCGCAGCAACGGGGGCCCGGCTTCTGGAACTCCCAAGCGAGCAGACGCAAGAGCAGGCAGACGTTCTGGCCGACCGCCTGCGTTCGGCGCTGCTAGGGCTGGCGGAGGTCACTCGCCCCACAAAGACGGTTACCCTCAGGGTCACCAGCCTCGATGACTCCGCCACGCCGGAAAAGGTGGCGGCAGCGATTGCTCGCGCTGGGAACTGCCCCCTGGCAGCAGTCAGAGTCGGGGACTTACAGTTGGGTCCCCGTGATATGGGCTCAGCCACTGTCCATTGCCCGGTGGATGCCGCGAAGAAAGTTTGTGACGCCGGTAGGCTGCTTGTTGGGTGGAGCTCTGCAGATGTCCGTGCGCTCGAGCAGCGCCCTCTACGCTGTTACGGGTGCATGGGCATGGGACATACGCGTGCCCTATGTCCCTCTAGGATCGACCGTAGTACGCTGTGCTACCGATGCGGTGTCGAAGGACATAAGCAAGTGGTCTGCATGGACGCTGTCCGCTGTGTCGTCTGCGCTGACGCGGGGCTCCCGTCAGACCATATTATGGGAGGCAGGACATGTCGCCCTCCCTCCACCAAAGGTGGAATAGTGTCCCAGCCACGGGTCGTTGGTGGGAGAGGTCAATCGCGGGAGGATTCTGATATGTCGTCATGAGTTCGCAACATATCGGCATCCTCCAGGCGAATATAAACCACTGCGCAGGGGCTCAGGATCTCCTGATGCAGTCCTTCGCGCAGTGGCAGGTCGACCTGGCGGTGGTGGGGGAGCCATATTATGTTCCCCAGAGTTGCCCAAACTGGGTGGGGGACAGTAGTGGTCTGGTGGCAATCGTTTCTGCGAATGGCGCTAGCCACTCTCTGACTGTCGCTGAGAGGGGACTAGGGTATGCCGTGGCGAAATGGGAGGAATATACAATCATCGGAGTGTACTTCTCACCGAATCGCCCACTGGCGGACTTCGAGGTTTTCCTCGACTCAGTCGGCGAGGCCTTTCGCAGGCACAATGAGGGGCGTACCTTGGTTCTTGGTGACTTCAACGCCAAGAGCCAGGCATGGGGTAATCGCATCCAGGACGTCAGAGGTATTGCTGTAGAGGTTTGGGCTGTACAGCTGGGGCTCACGCTACTTAACAGGGGCACGGCCTACACCTGTGTTCGCGCGGGGGGGGGATCGAGGGTCGACCTGTCATTTGCGACGTCGCTGGTCGCTGACAAAGTTGCCAACTGGTGGGTGGAGGAGGATGTGGAGACCTTGTCGGACCACAACTACATAAGGATCGAGATATCCGCCCCTACTGCCGTTGTTGTGGTTCCCTCCCGAGGCCCGCACCACTTCCCACGTTGGTGTCTGGGACAGTTGGACCGGGAGATCGTGAGAGAGGCCGCCATCGTTCAGCGATGGTCGTCTCCCAGCGCCCGTGTAGGCGCCAGTGTCGGAGAACTGGCGGAACGACTGCGGCTGAGCCTGACGGAGGTGTGCGACTCCTCGATGCCAAGGGCTCGCGGATGGCGCCGCAGAAGGCGGGTGTACTGGTGGTCGGTGGAGATTGCGGCCCTCCGCGCCGCCAGTAACAGAGCCCGCAGGGCCTATGTCCGATGCCGAAGGCGGAACGGCTTGGACATCTCTCTGGAGGAGCAGCTGCGAGAAACCTATCGCCAGGCCAAGAAGGCCCTAAAACGGGCGATATGCGACGCCAAAGAACGGGCCCGAGAGGAACTGCTAGAGAGTCTGGATAGGGACCCCTGGGGACGCCCTTATCGCACGGCACGGAGAAAACTGCGCAGCCAGGGTCCTCCGGTGACCCAAACTCTCCAGCCAGAGTCCCTGCGCCGAATAGTTGAGGAACTCTTTCCGGACTCACAGGGTCACATCCCTCCGACGATGGCCCCCTCGGTGAACGTAACTGACCGCGGTTCTGTCCCGCTGGTCACTGGGGAGGAGATGGACGTGGCGCTGGACCGCCTCCGGTGCAGGAAAACGGCGCCTGGGCCTGATGGCATTCCGGGGCGGGTCATACACATGACCCGAGAGCTCTTTGAGGGAAAACTTCGGGAGCTGTTCAACCATTGTCTCCAGGCTGAACAGTTCCCTGAATCTTGGAAGGAGGGGCTGCTGTGCCTCATCAGAAAGGAGGGGAGGCCGCTGGATGCTTCCTCGGCGTACAGGCCGATAGTCTTGCTCAGCGAAGTCGGAAAGCTGTTTGAGAAGATTTTGGCTGATCGGCTCGTTAGGCACTTGGAGACTGTTGGTCCAGGGCTCTCAGCAGCGCAGTACGGCTTCAGGGCGGGTCGTTCGACCATTGACGCCCTGGAGTCATTAAAGACCTTAACAGATGAGGCAGTGGCCCGGGGCGACGTTGTCATCGCCGTCTCTTTGGACGTTACGAACGCCTTCAACAGCCTCCCTTTTGAGACTTTGCTAGAGGCGCTCCGGTTCCATGGAGTGCCAACGTATCTCAGGAGACTGTTGGAGGCTTACCTGCGGGATAGGTGGATATCCTGGGTGGGAACAGACGGACGAAGGGAGAGGCGACAGGTGCTCAGGGGTGTTCCGCAGGGTTCGGTTTTGGGGCCGGTGCTTTGGAACATCGGCTTCGACTGGCTTCTGCGGACACCTTTGCTCCCCGGGATGGGGTTGTTGTGCTATGCGGATGACACCCTCATCACGGCGCGAGCAGGCACCTTTGAAGAGGCGGCACTTTTGGCCAGGATCGGGACCACCTTGGTGGTCAGAAGAATCCATATGCTGGGTCTGAGGGTCTCGGAATCCAAAACCGAGGCCCTCCTGTTTCACGGTCCGCGTAGGGGTCCTCCTCGGGGTGCAAGCATTACCGTTCAGGGTGTAGCGGTGGAGGTCAAGACCCATATGAAATATCTGGGCCTCACCCTGGACGGTAGGTGGAAATTCAGGAGACACTTTGAGCTCCTTGCTCCCAGGCTCGTCAGTGCAGCTGCCGCACTGGGAAGGCTTTTGCCGAACGTCGGGGGGCCGTCCTCGGCCTGCAGACGTCTATACGCAGGGATTGTCAGGAGTATGGCACTGTACGGTGCTCCCATCTGGATCCACGCACTGTCTCAGCGGAATGTGTCCCTTTTGCGGAGACCGCAGCGTATTATTGCGGTACGTGCAATTCGGGGTTACCGTACGGTGTCTTGGACGGCGTCCACACTCCTGGCGGGTGACCCGCCTTGGGATTTGCAGGCAGAGGTACTCGCTCAGGTGCACCAGTATCGGTCAAGGATGAGGGCTCGAGGGGAACGACCAGGGCTTGAGGAGATAAGAAGGTTGAGATCGTTAGGAAGTCAGGCCCTGGTCCAAAGATGGCGGGATGATCTGGAGTCCCCGGTTGCCGGCATCTGGACGGTGGAGGGAATCCGGTCCCACCTGGAGCGGTGGTTGAAGCGGAGACATGGCGCACTGACGTATCGTCTCGTGCAGGTACTTACCGGGCATGGGTGCTTCGGCAGGTATCTGTACGGAATCGCGAGACGGGAGGCATCACCGATCTGCCATGAGTGTGGGGCGGCGGAGGACACGGCTCACCACACTCTGGCAGAGTGTGCATCATGGGCTCCGCAGAGACATTCACTGGTGTCACTCCTTGACGGGGACCTCTCGCTGCCAAGCGTTATTAATTTAATGCTTGGTAGCGAGGAGGGCTGGTTAATTGTCGCCTCCTTCTGCGAAACCGTAATGGATTTGAAGGAGGCCGCGGAGAGGGAGAGAGAGCAGGCGGCTGATGCTCCCCCTCTCCGCAGAAGGAGTTACCACCCCCGTAAGCACTAACAAGTGCACTGATGAGTGCGTCGGGGTGTCAAAGTGCATGTTATCGCGATCCTTTGGCACTCCATCTGGGATGCAGGAGGCTGCGCTGGGTTTTAGTGGGTAGTGTGGCTTCACCGCTTTGGCGGTCGGCCTTGAGTCCCACATACCCGTCTGGTGTCTTATTCTGGACGGGATGCGTAAATGCATTTCCCAGCAGATAAAAAAAAAATAAAAAAAAAAAAAAAAAGGTTAGGTTAGGTTAGGTTAGGTTAGGTTAGGTTTTTTTTTTTTTTTTACACGCACCCGTCATCACAGGGCGTTGGCAGGGTGTCCTCTTCCGAGAAAAAGAGACCTTTTCGTGCTTTATTTTCAGATAAGTCAATACAGTATGATACAATCAGTTAACAGTTAAAACAAATAAAGACTATTATAAATAAATTACAATTAAAAACAGTTAAAAATCAATTAAAAACAATTAAATTAATTTAAAAAACTACAATGATTCACAATAATAAAGCATATTTTAAAAAGGTCAATAAATAATTTAAAAACATTAAAATCACTTATTCTATCTTATAAACTAACGAAAGCGTGGTCGATAAAGTGCTTCAAAGCTCCAAGGCTCGGAGTACGGAGTTCGCAGGACAGCGAATTTCTCCCGGCTTTTGCGAGCAACAGAACAACCTGATTTATATGATAGTGCCATCTGTATATGCTGACGATATAAGAGGCACTATGCAGGTTAGGTTAGGTTAGGTTAGGTTAGGTTAGGTTAGGTTAGGTTAGGTTAGGTTAGGTTAGGTTAGGTTAGGTTAGGTTAGGTTAGGTTAGGTTAGGTTAGGTTAGGTTAGGTTTTTTTTTTTTTTTTTACACGCACCCGTCATCACAGGGCGTTGGCAGGGTGTCCTCTTTCATAAAAAGAGACCTTATTTGCTTTATTTATAGAAAATCAATACAATTAACAATTTAAAACAATATAAACAATTAAATTAATTTAAAACTACAATAAAATTACAATTTAAAACCGGATAAAATACAATTAAAAATTTTTACAAAATTACCATAACACACATAAGCAAATTTTTACAAGGTCTAATAATTAATTAAAAAACATTAAAATCACTTAGTCTATCTTAAAACTAAACGAAGGTGTGGTCTAAGTGCTTCAAAGCTCGCAGCCCGGAGTTCGCAGGACAGCGATTTCCTCTTGGCTATTGCGAGGAACAGAACAACACGACTTATATGATAGTGCCATCTATATATGCTAACGATACTAGAGGCACTATGCATCTCTATCGGTTGTTCTGTTCCTGGCAATAGCAATTCTCGCTATCCTGCATGCGTACTCCAGGAATGCGTCTCGGCCAGAGGCCTCGCCCAGAATGGTGGGCACGGAACCCCTGCACAGCCTCATCCGCAGTACCTGTTGTAGGTCTTCCCGGGCCGCTTCGTGCTGAGGGCAGTCCATCAGAAGATGCAGGATCGATTCTGATGCACCGCTCCCGCACACGCAACCCGGGTCGTCACTGCGTTTGAATCTGTGCAGGTACTCCGCAAAACCACCATGACCAGTCAAGACCTGGGTAAGCACCATACTGCGGTCAATGTGTTTGACCACACTATGTGCGAACCTCACATCCGGCAAGAAGACTTTCGTGGTACCCGCGGTGTCTCCGGACGTGTACCTCCGGTTCCACTCGTCAAGCGACTCCTCGCGGAGCAGTCGCTTGACGAATGAAACCGGACATCGGTCATAGTCCGGTTTTCTCCTTAAGCCTAGAGCTGCCTCTTTCGCGAGCTCATCGGCTCTTTCGTTTCCCTCCAACCCTGCATGCGCTTTCACCCAGAACAAGGATACTTCCTTGTTCTGGGTGCGACATATGTCTATATTGTCGACAATGCTTACTACCAGGGGGTGGAGGGATCTGCGCCCGACCACCGACTCAAGGGATGATCTTGAGTCGGTGTATATGCCGATGGAAGCTTCCGGGCGCTTCGTCGCGAGAGAGGCAGCCCTATCTAAGGCAAGGAGCTCAGCCTGGTAGACCGAGCAGTGCGCACCCAACTTTAGCTTGACGGCTTTGGTTTCAGCCTCGTGATTCCATATGGAAAGCGAGGCCCCCACCTTGCCGTCAATTTTACTGCCATCGGTAAAGATGCGCACTGCTTGAGTGTTGTTGTTCTCAAGGTCTTCTCGATCCACCAGGCTGGTAAACCGTAGGCACGTCCTCTCCGCCGGATGCGGTCGCCCACAGTACGGCACCTTCCCCTCCATCTCCCTGTCTCGGAGTACTCGCTGGGACACTCCCCTCTTGGCCTCGTACAATGCCGAGGCCTCTTGGATCCTAAGATCCAAGGGGAGTATCCCAGCCAGCACCATGGCCGAGTTCAGGGAGACGGTCCGGTACGACTTGGTCATCTTCTGCGCAAAGCCCCTTTGGAGAGCTCCCAAACGCTTCCGCACTCCGAGCTTTGAAGCGGCAGGCGCCCAGGCACAGGCAGCGTACAGGACTATTGGCTCCACTACTGCAGTATAAATAGTCTTTATGATTTGGGGATGGAGGCCCCAGCTTACCCTGGCGGCTCTCGACAGCTGCTTGTAGAGACCTTGAACTCTCATGCAAGTATTACTTACATGAGAGTTGAAGGTTAGCTTGCTGTCGATAGTGAGCCCCAGGATCTTTATTTCGCTGGACAGACCAATGTCGATCCCCCCCATGGTCAGGAGCGGAGAGTCGTACTTTAGCTTGTTGGTTAGCACCATCGCCTTGGTTTTGTGCGGTGCGAACCTCAGCTTATTACGAACTCCCCACTCCCGGACATAGGCGAGAGCGGCATTGGCCCGTCTCGAGACCTCCAGCCCCGTATCGCCGTCGAAGACGAGGACAACATCGTCGGCAAAAGCCTGACAATATTCTCCCCGCCCTCCCAGGCCCTGCAGTAGTGGATCCAACAAGAGGTTCCACAGGACGGGACCCCCGATGGAGCCTTGAACACAGCCTTTGGTGGTGTTACGCTTGTGTTCGGCTCCCGCATACCTCACGGTGACCTTTCTCTCGCGAAGATAGCTGTCAATCACCCTGCGGATGTTAACGGGACACTTTTCCTCAGCCAGTCTGACTCTAATGGCCGGCCACCAGGCGCTATCGAAGGCCCCCTCTATGTCCAGCGAGACCACAGTTACAAGTTTCCTCTCTTGGAGTTTCTTGTAAATGCGGTCCGTCAGGGCGTAGAGGGCGTCCTCGGTGCTTCTCTGGGGCATAAAGCCGTACTGGCGAGTACTAATCCCGGGCAGGATGTGCCATTTGACACGATTGACAACCATCTTCTCGAGGATCTTGCCTAGAACGGGCAACAAACCGATCGGACGATAGGCCTTGGGGTTGGTGTAGTCCTCCTTTCCTGGTTTTCGGAGGACTATCACGGTGGCCTCCTTCCATATGATCGGAAAGTAACCCAGTTCCAGGCACTTATTGGTCAGAGCGAGGAATGCGCCGGGGTTCAGCGATATGGCTCGCTGGCATATGTCGGCGGTAAGACCGTCCGACCCGGGGGCCTTCTTGGGGTTAAAGCTCGAGGCGGCGTCGCTCAATTCGACAGCGGTAAACGGCGGATCCAAACTTTCGTTTGGAATCCACTCGTTTACTTGTTCAGCGACGCGCCTCGTACGCTTATGTTCCGCGTTATCTTCAACCCCAAGATCCTCCGGGTAGAAAATCCCCGCCAACAGTGCCGCCGATTCGCTGGGGTCATAGGTTTTACCGTTAAGAACGAGTGGGAGATCTTCTCTCCTCACTGCGGTTCTACCTATGACCCTGTATATCCCGTCCCATAGTCCCTCCTTGTCCTGACGCTCACAGAAAGCCTTCCAGCTGGCTATCTGTGCTGCTATAGCATGCGATTCGTAGCTCTCCTTGGCTTGCAGGTACTCACGCACAACCCTGTCGCGACGGACCGGAGCGGCGCAACGGATGCGCCGCTTTTTGGTGTTGACCCCACGTTTCATCGCAGCGAGCTCGTCATTCCACCAGGGTAGACTAAGAGGTTAGGTTAGGTTAGGTTAGGTTAGGTTAGGTTAGGTTAGGTTAGGTTAGGTTAGGTTAGGTTAGGTTAGGTTAGGTTAGGTTAGGTTAGGTTAGGTTAGGTTAGGTTAGGTTAGGTTTTTTTTTTTTTTTTTATTTTTTTTTTTAACACGCACCCGTCATCACAGGGCGTTGGCAGGGTGTCCTCTTTCGAGAAAAAGAGACCTTGTTTTCCTTTATTTAAGATAAAATCAATTCAATAAAGCAATTAAAACAAAATAAACAATTAAATTAATTTAAACTACAATAAAATTACAATTTAAAACTGGATAAAATACAATTAAAATTTTTTACAAAATTACCATAACACACAGCACATTTTTACAAGGTCTAATAATTAATTAAAAACATTAAAATCTCTTGAGTCTATCTTAAAACTAAACGAAGGTGTGGTCTAAGTGCTTCAAAGCTCGCAGCCCGGAGTTCGCAGGACAGCGATTTCCTCTTGGCTATTGCGAGGAACAGAACAACACGACTTATATGATAGTGCCATCTATATATGCTAACGATACTAGAGGCACTATGCATCTCTATCGGTTGTTCTGTTCCTGGCAATAGCAATTCTCGCTATCCTGCATGCGTACTCCAGGAATGCGTCTCGGCCAGAGGCCTCGCCCAGAATGGTGGGCACGGAACCCCTGCACAGCCTCATCCGCAGTACCTGTTGTAGGTCTTCCCGGGCCGCTTCGTGCTGAGGGCAGTCCATCAGAAGATGCAGGATCGATTCTGATGCACCGCTCCCGCACACGCAACCCGGGTTGTCACTGCGTTTGAATCTGTGCAGGTACTCCGCAAACCCACCATGACCAGTCAAGACCTGAGTGAGCACCATACTGCGGTCTATGTGCTTGACCACACGATGTGCGAACCGCACGTCCGGCAAGAAGACCTTCGTGGTGCCCGCAGTCTCTTCGGACGTATACCTCCGGTTCCATTCGTCAAGCGACCCCTCGCGGAGTAGTCGCTTGACAAACGAAACCGGGCATCGGTCATAGTCCGGTTTTCTCTTTAAGCCTAGAGCCGCCTCTTTCGCGAGCTCATCGGCTCTTTCATTTCCCTCCAACCCTGCATGCGCTTTCACCCAGAACAGGGATACTTCCTTGTTCCGGGTGCGACATATCTCCAGATTGTCGATAATGCCTGCTACCAGGGGATGGAGGGATTTGCGCCCGACCACCGACTCAAGGGATGATCTTGAGTCGGTGTATATGCCGATGGAGCTTTCGGGGCGGCTCGTCGCGAGAGAGGCAGCCCTATCTAGGGCAAGGAGCTCAGCCTGGTAGACCGAGCAGTGCGCACCCAACTTTAGCTTGACGGCTTTGGTTTCGGCCTCGTGATTCCATATGGAAAGCGAGGCCCCCACCTTGCCGTCAATTTTACTGCCATCGGTAAAGATGCGCACTGCTTGAGTGTTGTTGTTCTCAAGGTCTTCTCGGTCCACCAGGCTGGTAAACTGCAGGCACGTCCTCTCTGCCGGGTGTGGTCGCCCACAGTACGGCACCCTCACTTCCATCTCCCTGTCCCCGAGTACTCGCCGGGACACTCCCCTCTTGGCCTCGTATAATGCCGAGGCCTCTTGGATCCTAAGATCCAAGGGGAGTATCCCAGCCAGCACCATGGCCGAGTTCAGGGAGACGGTCCGGTACGACTTGGTCATTTTCTGCGCAAAGCCCCTTTGGAGAGCTCCCAAACGCTTCCGCACTCCGAGCTTTGAAGCGGCCGGCGCCCAGGCACAGGCAGCGTACAGGACTATTGGCTCCACCACTGCAGTATAAATTGTCTTTATGATTTGGGGATGGAGGCCCCAGCTTACCCTGGCGGCTCTCGACAGCTGCTTATAGAGACCTTGAACTCTCATGCAAGTATTACTTACATGAGAGTTGAAGGTTAGCTTGCTGTCGATAGTGAGCCCCAGGATCTTTAGGTTAGGTTAGGTTAGGTTAGGTTAGGTTAGGTTAGGTTAGGTTAGGTTAGGTTAGGTTAGGTTAGGTTAGGTTAGGTTAGGTTAGGTTAGGTTAGGTTAGGTTAGGTTAGGTTAGGTTAGGTTAGGTTAGGTTAGGTTAGGTTAGGTTAGGTTAGGTTAGGTTAGGTTAGGTTAGGTTAGGTTAGGTTAGGTTAGGTTAGGTTAGGTTAGGTTAGGTTAGGTTAGGTTAGGTTAGGTTAGGTTAGGTTAGGTTAGGTTAGGTTAGGTTAGGTTAGGTTAGGTTAGGTTAGGTTAGGTTAGGTTAGGTTAGGTTAGGTTAGGTTAGGTTAGGTTAGGTTAGGTTAGGTTAGGTTAGGTTAGGTTAGGTTAGGTTAGGTTAGGTTAGGTTAGGTTAGGTTAGGTTAGGTTAGGTTAGGTTAGGTTAGGTTAGGTTAGGTTAGGTTAGGTTAGGTTAGGTTAGGTTAGGTTAGGTTAGGTTAGGTTAGGTTAGGTTAGGTTAGGTTAGGTTAGGTTAGGTTAGGTTAGGTTAGGTTAGGTTAGGTTAGGTTAGGTTAGGTTAGGTTAGGTTAGGTTAGGTTAGGTTAGGTTAGGTTAGGTTAGGTTAGGTTAGGTTAGGTTAGGTTAGGTTAGGTTAGGTTAGGTTAGGTTAGGTTAGGTTAGGTTAGGTTAGGTTAGGTTAGGTTAGGTTAGGTTAGGTTAGGTTAGGTTAGGTTAGGTTAGGTTAGGTTAGGTTAGGTTAGGTTAGGTTAGGTTAGGTTAGGTTAGGTTAGGTTAGGTTAGGTTAGGTTAGGTTAGGTTAGGTTAGGTTAGGTTAGGTTAGGTTAGGTTAGGTTAGGTTAGGTTAGGTTAGGTTAGGTTAGGTTAGGTTAGGTTAGGTTAGGTTAGGTTAGGTTAGGTTAGGTTAGGTTAGGTTAGGTTAGGTTAGGTTAGGTTAGGTTAGGTTAGGTTAGGTTAGGTTAGGTTAGGTTAGGTTAGGTTAGGTTAGGTTAGGTTAGGTTAGGTTAGGTTAGGTTAGGTTAGGTTAGGTTAGGTTAGGTTAGGTTAGGTTAGGTTAGGTTAGGTTAGGTTAGGTTAGGTTAGGTTAGGTTAGGTTTTTTTTTTTTTTTTTTTTTTTTTTTTTTTTTTTTTTTTTTTTTTTTTTTTTTTTTTTTTTTTTTTTTTACACGCACCCGTCATCACAGGGCGTTGGCAGGGTGTCCTCTTTCATAAAAAGAGACCTTATTTGCTTTATTTATAGAAAATCAATACAATTAACAATTTAAAACAATATAAACAATTAAATTAATTTAAAACTACAATAAAATTACAATTTAAAACCGGATAAAATACAATTAAAATTTTTTACAAAATTACCATAACACACATAAGCAAATTTTTACAAGGTCTAATAATTAATTAAAAAACATTAAAATCACTTAGTCTATCTTAAAACTAAACGAAGGTGTGGTCTAAGTGCTTCAAAGCTCGGAGTACGGAGTTCGCAGGACAGCGAATTTCTCCCGGCTTTTGCGAGCAACAGAACAACCTGATTTATATGATAGTGCCATCTGTATATGCTGACGATATAAGAGGCACTATGCATCTCTATCGGTTGTTCTGTTCCTCGCAATAGCAATTTTCGCTATCCTGCTCGCGTACTCTAGGAACGCATCTCTGTCAGAGGCCTCACCCAGAATTGTGGGTACGGTGCCCCTGCACAGCTTCATCCGCAGTACCTGTTGTAGGTCTTCCCGGGCCGCTTCGTGCTGGGGGCAGTCCATCAGAAGATGCAAGATCGATTCTGATGCACCGCTCCCGCACACGCAACCCGGGTTGTCACTGCGTTTGAATCTGTGCAGGTACTCCGCAAACCCACCATGACCAGTCAAGACCTGAGTGAGCACCATACTGCGGTCTATGTGCTTGACCACACGATGTGCGAACCGCACATCCGGCAAGAAGACCTTCGTGGTGCCCGCAGTCTCTTCGGACGTATACCTCCGGTTCCATTCGTCAAGCGATCCCTCGCGGAGCAGTCGCTTGACAAACGAAACCGGGCATCGGTCATAGTCCGGTTTTCTCCTTAAGCCTAGAGCTGCCTCTTTCGCGAGCTCATCGGCTCTTTCATTTCCCTCCAACCCTGCATGCGCTTTCACCCAGAACAAGGATACTTCCTTGTTCCGGGTGCGACATATCTCCAGATTGTCGATAATGCCTGCTACCAGGGGATGGAGGGATTTGCGCCCGACCACCGACTCAAGGGATGATCTTGAGTCGGTGTATATGCCGATGGAGCTTTCGGGGCGGCTCGTCGCGAGAGAGGCAGCCCTATCTAGGGCAAGGAGCTCAGCCTGGTAGACCGAGCAGTGCGCACCCAACTTTAGCTTGACGGCTTTGGTTTCGGCCTCGTGATTCCATATGGAAAGCGAGGCCCCCACCTTGCCGTCAATTTTACTGCCATCGGTAAAGATGCGCACTGCTTGAGTGTTGTTGTTCTCAAGGTCTTCTCGGTCCACCAGGCTGGTAAACCGCAGGCACGTCCTCTCCGCCGGGTGTGGTCGCCCACAGTACGGCACCCTCACTTCCATCTCCCTGTCCCCGAGTACTCGCTGGGACACTCCCCTCTTGGCCTCGTACAATGCCGAGGCCTCTTGGATCCTAAGATCCAAGGGGAGTATCCCAGCCAGCACCATGGCCGAGTTCAGGGAGACGGTCCGGTACGACTTGGTCATCTTCTGCGCAAAGCCCCTTTGGAGAGCTCCCAAACGCTTCCGCACTCCGAGCTTTGAAGCGGCAAGCGCCCAGGCACAGGCAGCGTACAGGACTATTGGCTCCACCACTGCAGTATAAATAGTCTTTATGATTTGGGGATGGAGGCCCCAGCTTACCCTGGCGGCTCTCGACAGCTGCTTGTAGAGACCTTGAACTCTCATGCAAGTATTACTTACATGAGAGTTGAAGGTTAGCTTGCTGTCGATAGTGAGCCCCAGGATCTTTATTTCGCTGGACAGACCAATGTCGATCCCCCCCATGGTCAGGAGCGGAGAGTCGTACTTTAGCTTGTTGGTTAGCACCATCGCCTTGGTTTTGTGCGGTGCGAACCTCAGCTTATTACGAACTCCCCACTCCCGGACATAGGCGAGAGCGGCATTGGCCCGTCTCGAGACCTCCAGCCCCGTATCGCCGTCGAAGACGAGGACAACATCGTCGGCAAAAGCCTGACAATATTCTCCCCGCCCTCCCAGGCCCTGCAGTAGTGGATCCAACAAGAGGTTCCACAGGACGGGACCCCCGATGGAGCCTTGAACACAGCCTTTGGTGGTGTTACGCTTGTGTTCGGCTCCCGCATACCTCACGGTGACCTTTCTCTCGCGAAGATAGCTGTCAATCACCCTGCGGATGTTAACGGGACACTTTTCCTCAGCCAGTCTGACTCTAATGGCCGGCCACCAGGCGCTATCGAAGGCCCCCTCTATGTCCAGCGAGACCACAGTTACAAGTTTCCTCTCTTGGAGTTTCTTGTAAATGCGGTCCGTCAGGGCGTAGAGGGCGTCCTCGGTGCTTCTCTGGGGCATAAAGCCGTACTGGCGAGTACTAATCCCGGGCAGGATGTGCCATTTGACACGATTGACAACCATCTTCTCGAGGATCTTGCCCAGAACGGGCAACAAACCGATCGGACGATAGGCCTTGGGGTTGGTGTAGTCCTCCTTTCCTGGTTTTCGGAGGACTATCACGGTGGCCTCCTTCCATATGATCGGAAAGTAACCCAGTTCTAGGCATTTATTGGTCAGAGCGAGGAACGCGCCGGGGTTTAGCGATATGGCACGCTGGCATATGTCGGCGGTAAGACCGTCCGACCCGGGGGCCTTCTTGGGGTTGAAGCTCGAGGCGGCGTCGCTCAGTTCGACAGAGGTAAACGGTGGGTCCAAATATTCATTTGGAGTCCACACGTTTACTTGTTCAGCGACGCGCCTCGTACGCTTGTGTTCCGCGTTATCTTCCTCCCCAAGATCCCCGGGGTAGAAAATCCCCGCCAACAGTGCCGCCGATTCGCTGGGGTCATAGGTTTTACCGTTAAGAACGAGTGGGTGATCTTCTCTCCTCACTGCGGTTCTACCTATGACCCTGTATATCCCGTCCCATAGTCCCTCCTTGTCCTGACGCTCACAGAAAGCCTTCCAGCTGGCTATCTGTGCTGCTACAGCATGCGACTCGTAGTTCTCCTTGGCTTGCAGGTACTCACGCACAACCCTGTCGCGACGGACCGGAGCGGCGCAACGAATGCGCCGCTTTTTGGTGTTGACCCCACGTTTCATCGCGGCGAGCTCGTCATTCCACCAAGGTAGACTAAGACGCTCCGTACCCTTCCTGATCGGCATGCTTGCTTCGCATGCCGCCACGACTGTTTTGTTATATGATTCAACACTCTTTTCGAGGTCGACTACGTTATCGATCTTCTCTATATCACCGATTTTGATGAGATTTGACTCTTGCAACTGGGTGAGCTTCGATTGAAACTCATCCCAGTTTGCCTTTTTAGTGTTGAATCGCCGCGTGGTCCTAGTTACTATTGCTTCTCTGTCTTTTTTCAGGTTGATACGGAACGTAATAGTGTTGTGGTCTGAGCTCGTCACGCCGTCATCCACCATCCAGTCAGCCACCAACAGGAGCGCGTCCGGGGAGCACGCCGTAACATCGACGCAACTAGAGTACCGTTTGAGTCCTCTAATCACGTCGAAGGTAGGGACGTTACCCCGATTGAGCACCTGCAAGTCAAGCTCTTCAAGAGCCCCAAAGAATGCCTCCCCTCTGCTGTCCGTTTTCGTGCTGCCCCACCAGGTGTTCCAGGCGTTCGCGTCGCCACCCACCACCACGTAACGGGAGCCCACGCTCGTGACCACTGCCACCAGCTGATCCAGGTATGGCTCCATTGGCTGATCCGGCTCGAAGTAGAACGAGACCGCGCACATCTCCCAGGCACCCGTTCCGATTCTCACCACCACAATATTGTTGGTGGTAAGACCGGAGTCCAGGGTTACGGCCATGTCATCGTCGAAAACAACGATTGCGGCTTTGACATGTCCGTCCCCCCGGTTAGCACACTGGAAAACGCGCGCGCCCGCGTAGTCTCGCATCGAGCCGGACCTTCCAACATATGGCTCCTGGACCAACGCCAGGGCTACCTTTCTGCTGGTGGCCTCGAGCAAGAGCTCCTGTGTGGCGAGTTGCTTGCGTTGCAAATTCGCCTGGAACACTCGGTAGGACCTCACGGTGGTTCCGGTCTCGCCCAGGGCAACTTTAGCAGTAAGCTACCGTTGCCCTGGCCAAGGCCTCCCACTTACGGCGTACCGTGCACTCCGGAGCGAACGCGTTGTGAGCCGCGTCCAGCCCGGTCTGTGCACAGTTACAGCAAGAGGGTAGGGTTCCTGCCTGCCACTTTGGGCAGTTCACCTTTAGGTGCTCCTCCCCGCAGTGGCTGCACCTCGTTTGGGGCTCCTTGCAGAACCGCCTGCTATGCCCGTACCCGAGGCACGCGGAGCATTGGGTGAGCGGGGACTGATCGGCCACTCTCACCCTCTGCAGATCCACACGCACCGTGCCCGCCTCTGTTAGGGGGTTAGGTTAGGTTAGGTTAGGTTAGGTTAGGTTAGGTTAGGTTAGGTTAGGTTAGGTTAGGTTAGGTTAGGTTAGGTTAGGTTAGGTTAGGTTAGGTTAGGTTAGGTTAGGTTAGGTTAGGTTAGGTTAGGTTAGGTTAGGTTAGGTTAGGTTAGGTTAGGTTAGGTTAGGTTAGGTTAGGTTAGGTTAGGTTAGGTTAGGTTAGGTTAGGTTAGGTTAGGTTAGGTTAGGTTAGGTTAGGTTAGGTTAGGTTAGGTTAGGTTAGGTTAGGTTAGGTTAGGTTAGGTTAGGTTAGGTTAGGTTAGGTTAGGTTAGGTTAGGTTAGGTTAGGTTAGGTTAGGTTAGGTTAGGTTAGGTTAGGTTAGGTTAGGTTAGGTTAGGTTAGGTTAGGTTAGGTTAGGTTAGGTTAGGTTAGGTTAGGTTAGGTTAGGTTAGGTTAGGTTAGGTTAGGTTAGGTTAGGTTAGGTTAGGTTAGGTTAGGTTAGGTTAGGTTAGGTTAGGTTAGGTTAGGTTAGGTTAGGTTAGGTTAGGTTAGGTTAGGTTAGGTTAGGTTAGGTTAGGTTAGGTTAGGTTAGGTTTTTTTTTTTTTTTTTTTTGTTTTTTTTTTTTTTTAACACGCACCCGTCATCACAGGGCGTTGCAGGGTGTCCTCTTTCGAGAAAAAGAGACCTTTTCATGCTTTATTTCAAATAAATCATTAACATTTTGATACAATTACAATTATGATTATGACTATTATAGATAAATTACAAATAAATTACAGTTAAAAAGCAATTAAAAACAATTAAATTAATTAAAAAAAAAAAACTACAATAAATAATTTACAATAACAAAGCAATATTAAAAGGTCAATAAATAATTAAATAAAACATTAAAATCACTTATGTGTAACTTATAAACTAACGAAGGTGCGGTCGATAAAAGTGCTTCAAAGCTCCAAAGCTCGGAGTACGGAGTTCGCAGGACAGCGAATTTCTCCCGGCTTTTGCGAGCAACAGAACAACCTGATTTATATGATAGTGCCATCTGTATATGCTGACGATATAAGAGGCACTATGCATCTCTATCGGTTGTTCTGTTCCTCGCAATAGCAATTTTCGCTATCCTGCTCGCGTACTCTAGGAACGCATCTCTGTCAGAGGCCTCACCCAGAATTGTGGGTACGGTGCCCCTGCACAGCTTCATCCGCAGTACCTGTTGTAGGTCTTCCCGGGCCGCTTCGTGCTGGGGGCAGTCCATCAGAAGATGCAAGATCGATTCTGATGCACCGCTCCCGCACACGCAACCCGGGTTGTCACTGCGTTTGAATCTGTGCAGGTACTCCGCAAACCCACCATGACCAGTCAAGACCTGAGTGAGCACCATACTGCGGTCTATGTGCTTGACCACACGATGTGCGAACCGCACATCCGGCAAGAAGACCTTCGTGGTGCCCGCAGTCTCTTCGGACGTATACCTCCGGTTCCATTCGTCAAGCGATCCCTCGCGGAGCAGTCGCTTGACAAACGAAACCGGGCATCGGTCATAGTCCGGTTTTCTCCTTAAGCCTAGAGCTGCCTCTTTCGCGAGCTCATCGGCTCTTTCATTTCCCTCCAACCCTGCATGCGCTTTCACCCAGAACAAGGATACTTCCTTGTTCCGGGTGCGACATATCTCCAGATTGTCGATAATGCCTGCTACCAGGGGATGGAGGGATTTGCGCCCGACCACCGACTCAAGGGATGATCTTGAGTCGGTGTATATGCCGATGGAGCTTTCGGGGCGGCTCGTCGCGAGAGAGGCAGCCCTATCTAGGGCAAGGAGCTCAGCCTGGTAGACCGAGCAGTGCGCACCCAACTTTAGCTTGACGGCTTTGGTTTCGGCCTCGTGATTCCATATGGAAAGCGAGGCCCCCACCTTGCCGTCAATTTTACTGCCATCGGTAAAGATGCGCACCGCTTGAGTGTTGTTGTTCTCAAGGTCTTCTCGGTCCACCAGGCTGGTAAACTGCAGGCACGTCCTCTCCGCCGGGTGTGGTCGCCCACAGTACGGCACCCTCACTTCCATCTCCCTGTCCCCGAGTACTCGCTGGGACACTCCCCTCTTGGCCTCGTACAATGCCGAGGCCTCTTGGATCCTAAGATCCAAGGGGAGTATCCCAGCCAGCACCATGGCCGAGTTCAGGGAGACGGTCCGGTACGACTTGGTCATCTTCTGCGCAAAGCCCCTTTGGAGAGCTCCCAAACGCTTCCGCACTCCGAGCTTTGAAGCGGCAGGCGCCCAGGCACAGGCAGCGTACAGGACTATTGGCTCCACCACTGCAGTATAAATAGTCTTTATGATTTGGGGATGGAGGCCCCAGCTTACCCTGGCGGCTCTCGACAGCTGCTTGTAGAGACCTTGAACTCTCATGCAAGTATTACTTACATGAGAGTTGAAGGTTAGCTTGCTGTCGATAGTGAGCCCCAGGATCTTTATTTCGCTGGACAGACCAATGTCGATCCCCCCCATGGTCAGGAGCGGAGAGTCGTACTTTAGCTTGTTGGTTAGCACCATCGCCTTGGTTTTGTGCGGTGCGAACCTCAGCTTATTACGAACTCCCCACTCCCGGACATAGGCGAGAGCGGCATTGGCCCGTCTCGAGACCTCCAGCCCCGTATCGCCGTCGAAGACGAGGACAACATCGTCGGCAAAAGCCTGACAATATTCTCCCCGCCCTCCCAGGCCCTGCAGTAGTGGATCCAACAAGAGGTTCCACAGGACGGGACCCCCGATGGAGCCTTGAACACAGCCTTTGGTGGTGTTACGCTTGTGTTCGGCTCCCGCATACCTCACGGTGACCTTTCTCTCGCGAAGATAGCTGTCAATCACCCTGCGGATGTTAACGGGACACTTTTCCTCAGCCAGTCTGACTCTAATGGCTGGCCACCAGGCGCTATCGAAGGCCCCCTCTATGTCCAGCGAGACCACAGTTACAAGTTTCCTCTCTTGGAGTTTCTTGTAAATGCGGTCCGTCAGGGCGTAGAGGGCGTCCTCGGTGCTTCTCTGGGGCATAAAGCCGTACTGGCGAGTACTAATCCCGGGCAGGATGTGCCATTTGACACGATTGACAACCATCTTCTCGAGGATCTTGCCTAGAACGGGCAACAAACCGATCGGACGATAGGCCTTGGGGTTGGTGTAGTCCTCCTTTCCTGGTTTTCGGAGGACTATCACGGTGGCCTCCTTCCATATGATCGGAAAGTAACCCAGTTCTAGGCATTTATTGGTCAGAGCGAGGAACGCGCCGGGGTTTAGCGATATGGCACGCTGGCATATGTCGGCGGTAAGACCGTCCGACCCGGGGGCCTTCTTGGGGTTGAAGCTCGAGGCGGCGTCGCTCAGTTCGACAGAGGTAAACGGTGGGTCCAAATATTCATTTGGAGTCCACACGTTTACTTGTTCAGCGACGCGCCTCGTACGCTTGTGTTCCGCGTTATCTTCCTCCCCAAGATCCCCGGGGTAGAAAATCCCCCCCAACAGTGCCGCCGATTCGCTGGGGTCATAGGTTTTACCGTTAAGAACGAGTGGGAGATCTTCTCTCCTCACTGCGGTTCTACCTATGACCCTGTATATCCCGTCCCATAGTCCCTCCTTGTCCTGACGCTCACAGAAAGCCTTCCAGCTGGCTATCTGTGCTGCTACAGCATGCGACTCGTAGTTCTCCTTGGCTTGCAGGTACTCACGCACAACCCTGTCGCGACGGACCGGAGCGGCGCAACGAATGCGCCGCTTTTTGGTGTTGACCCCACGTTTCATCGCGGCGAGCTCGTCATTCCACCAAGGTAGACTAAGAGGTTAGGTTAGGTTAGGTTAGGTTAGGTTAGGTTAGGTTAGGTTAGGTTAGGTTAGGTTAGGTTAGGTTAGGTTAGGTTAGGTTAGGTTAGGTTAGGTTAGGTTAGGTTAGGTTAGGTTAGGTTAGGTTAGGTTAGGTTAGGTTAGGTTAGGTTAGGTTAGGTTAGGTTAGGTTAGGTTAGGTTAGGTTAGGTTAGGTTAGGTTAGGTTAGGTTAGGTTAGGTTAGGTTAGGTTAGGTTAGGTTAGGTTAGGTTAGGTTAGGTTAGGTTAGGTTAGGTTAGGTTAGGTTAGGTTAGGTTAGGTTAGGTTAGGTTAGGTTAGGTTAGGTTAGGTTAGGTTAGGTTAGGTTAGGTTAGGTTAGGTTAGGTTAGGTTAGGTTAGGTTAGGTTAGGTTAGGTTAGGTTAGGTTAGGTTAGGTTAGGTTAGGTTAGGTTAGGTTAGGTTAGGTTAGGTTAGGTTAGGTTAGGTTAGGTTAGGTTAGGTTAGGTTAGGTTAGGTTAGGTTAGGTTAGGTTAGGTTAGGTTAGGTTAGGTTAGGTTAGGTTAGGTTAGGTTAGGTTAGGTTAGGTTAGGTTAGGTTAGGTTAGGTTAGGTTTTTTTTTTTTTTTTTACACGCACCCGTCATCACAGGGCGTTAGCAGGGTGTCCTCTTTCGAGAAAAAGAGACCTTGTTTGCCTTTATTTAAGATAAAATCAATACAATAGAACAATTAAAACAAAATAAACAATTAAATTAATTTAAAACTACAATAAAATTACAATTTAAAACTGGATAAAATACAATTAAAAATTTATACAAAATTACCATAACACACATAAGCAAATTTTTTACAAGGTCTAATAATTAATTAAAAACATTAAAATCACTTATGGCTAACTTATAAACTAACGAAGGTGTGGTCGATAAAGTGCTTCAAAGCTCCAAAGCTCGGAGTACGGAGTTCGCAGGACAGCGAATTTCTCCCGGCTTTTGCGAGCAACAGAACAACCTGATTTATATGATAGTGCCATCTGTATATGCTGACGATATAAGAGGCACTATGCATCTCTATCGGTTGTTCTGTTCCTCGCAATAGCAATTTTCGCTATCCTGCCCGCGTACTCTAGGAACGCATCTCTTCCAGAGGCCTCACCCAGAATTGTGGGTACGGAGCTCCTGCACAGCTTCATCCGCAGTACCTGTTGTAGGTCTTCCCGGGCCGCTTCGTGCTGGGGGCAGTCCATCAGAAGATGCAGGATCGATTCTGATGCACCGCTCCCGCACACGCAACCCGGGTTGTCGCTGCGTTTGAATCTGTGCAGGTACTCCGCAAACCCACCATGACCAGTCAAGACCTGAGTGAGCACCATACTGCGGTCTATGTGCTTGACCACACGATGTGCGAACCGCACATCCGGCAAGAAGACCTTCGTGGTGCCCGCAGTCTCTTCGGACGTATACCTCCGGTTCCATTCGTCAAGCGATCCCTCGCGGAGCAGTCGCTTGACAAACGAAACCGGGCATCGGTCATAGTCCGGTTTTCTCTTTAAGCCCAGAGCTGCCTCTTTCGCGAGCTCATCGGCTCTTTCATTTCCCTGGTTAGGTTAGGTTAGGTTAGGTTAGGTTAGGTTAGGTTAGGTTAGGTTAGGTTAGGTTAGGTTAGGTTAGGTTAGGTTAGGTTAGGTTAGGTTAGGTTAGGTTAGGTTAGGTTAGGTTAGGTTAGGTTAGGTTAGGTTAGGTTAGGTTAGGTTAGGTTAGGTTAGGTTAGGTTAGGTTAGGTTAGGTTAGGTTAGGTTAGGTTAGGTTAGGTTAGGTTAGGTTAGGTTAGGTTAGGTTAGGTTAGGTTAGGTTAGGTTAGGTTAGGTTAGGTTAGGTTAGGTTAGGTTAGGTTAGGTTAGGTTAGGTTAGGTTAGGTTAGGTTAGGTTAGGTTAGGTTAGGTTAGGTTAGGTTAGGTTAGGTTAGGTTAGGTTAGGTTAGGTTAGGTTAGGTTAGGTTAGGTTAGGTTAGGTTAGGTTAGGTTAGGTTAGGTTAGGTTAGGTTAGGTTAGGTTAGGTTAGGTTAGGTTAGGTTAGGTTAGGTTAGGTTAGGTTAGGTTAGGTTAGGTTAGGTTAGGTTAGGTTAGGTTAGGTTAGGTTAGGTTAGGTTAGGTTAGGTTAGGTTAGGTTAGGTTAGGTTAGGTTAGGTTAGGTTAGGTTAGGTTAGGTTAGGTTAGGTTAGGTTAGGTTAGGTTAGGTTAGGTTAGGTTAGGTTAGGTTAGGTTAGGTTAGGTTAGGTTAGGTTAGGTTAGGTTAGGTTCCCGTGTGGGGTTGCTAGTCCCCCATCGTGGCGCGTCTCCCTGGGTGGTGGATAGGGGCACGCCTTCCAGATATGGAAGGTACCGGTTTATCCGGCGTGAACCAAAACTAGCACTGGGGTGGGGCGAGCGCTTCTTAGCGCTGCTCCTGGGGTTGCCGTCCTGCCTTAGCGACAGGACAGCGACTCCAGGGCGGGTAGGCGTGGCTTTCGAGCCTAGAGGAAGAAAACCTCGTTAAAAAATTACGTGAGCGCGGCGGGCTCGCCGGCTTCACGGCCGGTGGGCGCTGGTTTCGGCCACCGTCGGGCAACCCGTAGTCCGCACTGAGCGGGATCGGGGGCTCCTCTCACTGAGCGGGGAGTCGCGAGGAAGACAACCTCTCTAAAAAATAACTCCAATCCCAAGGTCTGGCACCTGCCGATGGGATGTATGGCTGGTGGGGATCCAGTCCCGAGGGTGCCCAACCATGGGGCCGTTACCCCTAAAAATAACAACAAAATGACAGGTCGGATTATTAATATATCTACCCGGGCGGGTCCCCGAGAGGGGGAATCCCGTGGTGCGCCGGAGACGGCGCATCGGCCCCAAGTATACGGGGGGGCCATAATCCGCGATGAGGGAGAGGAGATAGTAGTTGAGGAAGTAGAGGAGGAGAACATGAAGCTGCTGCAGAGCAGGGCCGTTGTCGTGCTGGAGAGGTGCGACACGGCGGTGGCCGGAAGACGGAGCCGTGCTTCGTCTCTCAAGCGAGAGACGTCGGATGGCTCTGCTTCCGACTGCAGTGGGGTGGTGCCCATGGAGAGCTGCAGATCCAGGTCAGGGTCTGAGTCCTCCGTGGCCGCAAGCGTCGCAGGGCGCTTGTGGAGGGGGGCGAAGAGGCCGCGTCTCACGGAGGGCAATACGTTGTCCTCCGATGAAGAGATGCCGGCCTTATCTTCGCCCATTATCCTCGGCAGCGTCAAGCCGTCGAGGAAGGACATTGCGGCCGATAAAAAGGCCAGGAAGGAGGAGCTCCGCACCCAGGCGGAGCAAGACCTTGTAAGGTCCTCCTTAGCGGCGGTATATCGCCGCGAAGCCCACCTCGCCGCTGAACGGGAGCTTGGGTCGTCGACAAACGAGATGTCGGCGGCCCAACTTCAGAGGCGAGTGTTCGACGAAGTGGCGACAATTAAAACTGTCGCCACGAAATCGTCGAACCTGAAGGGTACGCTGGTGCGCACTCTCAAGGACTCTGCGGCGTCTATTATAGATGCCGTGGAGACCTTGGGCTCACGCACAGTCTCGGACGAGACTAAAAAGCTTCAGGCGGTTATTAACCGCCTTGAGGCTGAGAACGCACGGCAGCAGGCCGAAACGGCCAGTCTCCGCAAGGAGCTGGCCTCGCTGAGAGCCGTCGTGGAGCGATCCGCTCCCGCGACGACGAAGGAGGCCGACAACCAGGCAGTGTTGCGGCAAGTCAGGGAAATCCTGAATGCCCACCTCGCTGGCCTGGAGGATAGGCTCCTCCCGGCGAAGAGCCTCAGGCCCCCACTGGCGGCCGACAAGAAGGGGCAGCCCGGGCAGCCGGCATCGTATGCCGATGCTGCTCGCGCCGCTGGCCCTCGGCGAAGCCAAGGGAAGGGAAAATCCACCCAACGGACGCCCGCTGCTGAGCCTGCAAAAAAGGCTGCGGCGGGGAAGCGTCCAGCTGAGCCTAAGGGGAAGGCTCCAGTGGTGGAGAATCCTGCCAGCCCTGCTGCACCCAAAGAGGGGCAGTGGCAGACGGTCGGCAGGAAGAAGAGGGGGAAGAAGGGCAGGAAGGCGGCCGGTCCGCGGCCCCAGCCGCAGCCGAAGAAATCGGCAGCGGCAGGGTCTGCGAAGCCGCCCCTTCCTAAGCTCCGTCCTCCGCGGTCTTCGGCTGTAGTATTAACCCTACGGCCGGAGGCTGAGGAGGGGGGGGCTACCTATGCCCGTGTAATAGCCGAGGCCAGGCAGAAAATAAGTCTGACTGACCTCGGCATAGCGGGCCTGCGGGTCAGAAATGCGGCCACGGGAGGCCGCATCTTTGAACTGCCAGGCGCCGCAAGCGCCGAAAAGGCGGACGCTCTCGCCAATCGGCTGAGAGAAGTTGTAGGGGAGAAGGTGGCCCGAGTCTCCAGGCCCGTAAAGTGCGCGGATATGCGCATAACGGGCCTGGACGATTCCGTCACAAAAGAGGACGTCGCGGCTGCCGTCGCAAAGGTCGGCGGCTGTGACGTCGACCAGGTGCGGGCCGGAGATATCCGGCGCAACGCAGGAGGCCCCGGAACGGTCTGGCTGCGCTGCCCCGTCTCAGCCGCCAAGAAGGTGGTGGACGGTGGCAGATTGTTGGTGGGGTGGGTGTCGGCCCAGGTCAAGGCACTGGGTGAGCGTCCTCAGAGATGCTACCGGTGCCTGGGCTTCGGGCACATGAAGGCCCTCTGCTCGGCGGAGATCGACCGCAGCGACACGTGCTATCGCTGCGGTAAATCTGGCCACAAAGCCCGGGGGTGCTCTGCCGCGCCACACTGCAGCCTCTGTGCTGCAGCGGGTAGACCGGCGGATCACCGCGGGGGTAGCGGCGCGTGCAAGACGCGCAGCGCCTCCAAAAACAAAGGGAAGAAGGGTAGGACTGGCGATGGCCCCCGGGTCTCCTCGCAGTCTGCCCGGCCATCCACGAGCTCCGAGGCTCGTGGGGGGTCCAAGGAGGTTCCCATGGTAGTGGGGTAGTTTTATGGCTCTCCACTTTCTGCAGGCGAACCTCAACCACTGCGCTGGGGCTCAGGACCTATTGGTCCAGAGCATGGCGGAGTGGTCGATCAACGTCGGCGTGGTGGCTGAGCCATACTACGTCCCCTCGGGGGGCGAATGGGTCGGGGATAGGGACGGCCTGGTGGCCATCACGTCCCGATCCGCGACGAGTTCCCCGCCATTCCAGCGTGTCGTGAAGGGCAGGGGATTCGTTGCGGCTTGGGTGGGGGACGTCCTGGTCATCGGGACGTATTTCTCGCCGAACAGGCCCCTCATCGAGTTCGAGCAGTTCCTGCTCGAGGTCGGGGCCCTGATCGGTCGCAGTCGCCCGTGTAGGGTGCTGGTCGCCGGAGATCTCAATGCAAAGTCCACTGCGTGGGGATCCCCGGCGACCGACGCCCGCGGCGCGGCGCTCGAGGATTGGGTGGTCTCGACCGGCCTACAGGTGATGAACCGTGGGTCGGTTCAGACTTGCGTGCGGTGGCAGGGGGGATCGATCGTGGACGTCACGTTCGCCGATCCCACCCTGGCGTGCCGCGTTCGGGGATGGGAGGTTCTGCAGGATGAGGAGACGCTCTCGGATCACCGGTATATCCGGTTCGAGGTCTCCTCCCTCCCGGCCACGATCCGCAGATCGAGCGGGGCCACGTGGGGGTGTGGCCCTCGCTGGGCCCTCAAGAGCCTGGACCGCGAGGCCCTGTTGGAGGCAGCGGAAGTCCAGGCGTGGTTGCCGGCGCCAGCCGGCAACTCGGTAGAGGAGGAAGCCGAGTGGCTCGGCGGGGCCATGTCGCAAGTGTGCGACGCGGCCATGCCGAGAGTCACTCGTCAACCTCTCAGGTGTGCGGTGTACTGGTGGTCTCGCGAGATTGCACTGTTGCGCAAGGCTTGCGTGGCCGCCAGACGCCGGTACGCCCGGAGTCGGAGACGGCGCCAGCGAGACAGGGACGCGGAAGCGCTCCTGTACGTCGCCTATAGGGACGCCGCGTGGGCGCTGAAGGTGGCCATCAGGGCGGCGAAGGAGCTCGCGCAGCAGGAGATGCTGGCGAGCCTCGACGCCGATCCCTGGGGGCGACCTTACAAAATGGTGAGGCGCAAGCTGCGACCGAGGGCCCCGCCGCTGACCGAGTCGCTCCAGCCGGAGCGGCTGGAGTCGGTGGTGGGAGCTCTCTTCCCGAGGAGGGCCGCGGTGGAGCCGCCGAGCATGGCGCCGCCCGCCACCGGTGCTGGGGGTGCGTCATCCGAGGACGCGCCCGCAATCACCGAGGGTGAATTGAGGGCGGCTCTGCTGCGGCTCCGGGCGAAGAACGTCGCGCCGGGTCCTGATGGAGTTCCCGGTCGGGCCTTGGTTCTGGCCCTTGGCCCGCTGGAGACTCGCGTCAGGGCGCTCTTCGACGCCTGTCTGCGGCAGGGCCGGTTTCCAGTCGCATGGAAGACTGGCAAGCTGGTCCTTCTGCAGAAGGAGGGGCGCCCGGCTGACTCACCCTCGGCCTATCGGCCTATAGTGCTTTTAGACGAGGTGAGTAAGCTGTTCGAGCGGGTCATCGCCGCTCGTATCGTAGGGCACCTCGAGCAGGTGGGGCCGGATCTCAGCGACGTACAGTTTGGGTTCCGGCGGGGCAGGTCCACAGTCGACGCGATAGCGCGGGTGAGGGACCTTGCGGAGGATGCGGTCGCCAGCGGCGGGGTGAGCTTGGCGGTGTCTCTAGACATCGCCAACGCGTTCAACACCCTGCCATGGCCGTGCATTGTGGAAGCGCTTCGCTACCACGCGATGCCCGGCTATCTGCGGCGTATCGTAGCGGCTTACCTCTCAGAGAGGGCCGTGAGCTTCCCGGCCGGCGGCCAGTTGGTCCGCTGGGAAGTGTCGTGCGGTGTCCCACAGGGATCGGTCCTCGGACCGCTCCTGTGGAACATCGGCTACGACTGGGTGCTGCGGGGCGGTAATCCGAGGGGCGTCGACGTAACTTGTTACGCAGACGACACCCTCGTTACGGCCAGGGGCCGCACGTTCAGGGAGGCGCGCGTCAGAGCCACTGCTGGGGTGGCCCAAGTAGTGGCGCGCATACGCCGGCTGGGGTTGGAGGTTGCCCTCGAAAAGTCCGAGGCCCTGTGTTTTCACGGGCCGCGGATGGCACCTGCCGCCGGAGCCGACCTAGTGGTCGGAGGGGTTTCCATCGCGGTCAAATCGTCGATGAAGTACTTGGGACTCATCCTCGACGCGCGGTGGAATTTCGAGGAGCACTTCCGGCGCCTGGCCCCCAAACTGATTGGGGCTGCCGGCGCGCTGAGTCGCTTGCTCCCGAACTCGGGTGGGCCCGGAGTGGGCTGCCGTCGACTGTACACCGGGGCGGTGAAGTCGATGGCCCTGTATGGGGCGCCCATATGGGCGGACGATCTGTCCGCTCGTAGTAGGAGACTGCTGCGGAGACCGCAGCGAGTCATGGCGGCCAGAGTGGTCAGAGCCTACCGCTCCATCTCGTGCGAGGCGGCCTGCGCTTTAGCGGGTTGTCCTCCGTGGGATCTGGAGGCGGAGGTGCTGGCTCACGTGTACTGGCAAAGGGTGGAAGTTCGGTCGCTGGGCGACCACCCTTCCCCGGATATGGTGGCTGGATGGCGGCGCTCGGCGCAGACCGAGCTCTACCGCCAGTGGCAGGTCAGACTCGAGTCACCGAGTGCCGGTCTCAGGACCATAGAGGCGATTCGCCCCGTCCTCCGTCAGTGGGCGGAGAGGCGGCACGGGCAGGTGACCTTCCGCCTTGCGCAGGTGCTTTCCGGACACGGCTGTTTCGGGAGGTTCCTGTTCAAGGTGGCAGGTAGAGAGCCCACTGAAGAATGCCATGAGTGCGGCTGCGCTATCGATACAGCGCAGCACACGCTGGCTGAGTGCCCCAGTTGGTCTCAGCAGCGTGCGGCACTCACTTCTGTAGTCGGGGGGGACCTCTCCCTGCCGATCGTGGTTTCGGCCATGGCTGGCAGTGAGAGGTCTTGGCAGGCGATGGTCTCCTTCTGCGAGGACGTGATCTCGCGGAAGGAGGCGGCGGAACGGCTGAGAGAGGACGACGTGGACTCTCAGCCGATCCGTCGCAGACGTGTCGGGCGCAGGCGGCTCGCGCTTCACCACCGCCTACCCCCTTGAGAGTAGCACCTCCGGGCGTTGGATACGAGGATCTGTCCAACACCCAGGAGTTAGGTCCTCGAGCTGGAAGACGCACCCTGTGGTCCTGGTGCGTCTTATGGCGTTCAATTGGGGGGCATCTGATATTGCCCCCGAGTTGGCACCGTCCTAAGGACGGATTCTGCCGGCCTGGTTGCGGTTGTGTGCGCGAGCGAAACCCGTGACCCGGCCACCAGGCGGCGGGAAAGGATATACACCGTGGGGGTTTAGTCAGTAAGAGTCTGACATAACTGCCGCGTCTCCTCGGACGCGGAGTATCCATGAGGATTACCCACGTTAAAAAAAAAAAAAAAATGTTAGGTTAGGTTAGGTTAGGTTAGGTTAGGTTAGGTTAGGTTAGGTTAGGTTAGGTTAGGTTAGGTTAGGTTAGGTTAGGTTAGGTTAGGTTAGGTTAGGTTAGGTTAGGTTAGGTTAGGTTAGGTTAGGTTAGGTTAGGTTAGGTTAGGTTAGGTTAGGTTAGGTTAGGTTAGGTTAGGTTAGGTTAGGTTAGGTTAGGTTAGGTTAGGTTAGGTTAGGTTAGGTTAGGTTAGGTTAGGTTAGGTTAGGTTAGGTAAGGTTAGGTTAGGTTAGGTTAGGTTAGGTTAGGTTAGGTTTTTTTTTTTTTTTTTTTTTAACACGCACCCGTCATCACAGGGCGTTGGCAGGGTGTCCTCTTTCGTAAAAAGAGACCTTATTAGCTTTATTTATATAAAATCAGTACAATTAAACAATTACAAACAATATAAACAATTAAATTAATTTAAAACTACAATAAAATTACAATTTAAAACTGAATAAAATACAATTAAGAATTAATACAAATTTAACATAATACACATAAAGCTAATTTTTGAAAGGTCTAATAATTAATTAAAAACATTAAAATCACTTAGTCTATCTTAAAACTAAACGAAGGTGTGGTCTAAGTGCTTCAAAGCTCGCAGCCCGGAGTTCGCAGGACAGCGAATTTCTCCCGGCTTTTGCGAGCAACAGAACAACCTAATTTATATGATAGTGCCATCTGTATATGCTGACGATATAAGAGGCACTATGCATCTCTATCGGTTGCTCTGTTCCTCGCAATAGCAATTTTCGCTATCCTGCTCGCGTACTCTAGGAACGCATCTCTGCCAGAGGCCTCACCCAGAATTGTGGGTACGGAGCTCCTGCACAGCTTCATCCGCAGTACCTGTTGTAGGTCTTCCCGGGCCGCTTCGTGCTGGGGGCAGTCCATCAGAAGATGCAAGATCGATTCTGATGCACCGCTCCCGCACACGCAACCCGGGTTGTCACTGCGTTTGAATCTGTGCAGGTACTCCGCAAACCCACCATGACCAGTCAAGACCTGAGTGAGCACCATACTGCGGTCTATGTGCTTGACCACACGATGTGCGAACCGCACATCCGGCAAGAAGACCTTCGTGGTGCCCGCAGTCTCTTCGGACGTATACCTCCGGTTCCATTCGTCAAGCGATCCCTCGCGGAGCAGTCGCTTGACAAACGAAACCGGGCATCGGTCATAGTCCGGTTTTCTCTTTAAGCCCAGAGCTGCCTCTTTCGCGAGCTCATCGGCTCTTTCATTTCCCTCCAACCCTGCATGCGCTTTCACCCAGAACAAGGATACTTCCTTGTTCCGGGTGCGACATATCTCCAGATTGTCGATAATGCCTGCTACCAGGGGATGGAGGGATTTGCGCCCGACCACCGACTCAAGGGATGATCTTGAGTCGGTGTATATGCCGATGGAGCTTTCGGGGCGGCTCGTCGCGAGAGAGGCAGCCCTATCTAGGGCAAGGAGCTCAGCCTGGTAGACCGAGCAGTGCGCACCCAACTTTAGCTTGACGGCTTTGGTTTCGGCCTCGTGATTCCATATGGAAAGCGAGGCCCCCACCTTGCCGTCAATTTTACTGCCATCGGTAAAGATGCGCACTGCTTGAGTGTTGTTGTTCTCAAGGTCTTCTCGGTCCACCAGGCTGGTAAACTGCAGGCACGTCCTCTCTGCCGGGTGTGGTCGCCCACAGTACGGCACCCTCACTTCCATCTCCCTGTCCCCGAGTACTCGCCGGGACACTCCCCTCTTGGCCTCGTACAATGCCGAGGCCTCTTGGATCCTAAGATCCAAGGGGAGTATCCCAGCCAGCACCATGGCCGAGTTCAGGGAGACGGTCCGGTACGACTTGGTCATTTTCTGCGCAAAGCCCCTTTGGAGAGCTCCCAAACGCTTCCGCACTCCGAGCTTTGAAGCGGCCGGCGCCCAGGCACAGGCAGCGTACAGGACTATTGGCTCCACCACTGCAGTATAAATTGTCTTTATGATTTGGGGATGGAGGCCCCAGCTTACCCTGGCGGCTCTCGACAGCTGCTTATAGAGACCTTGAACTCTCATGCAAGTATTACTTACATGAGAGTTGAAGGTTAGCTTGCTGTCGATAGTGAGCCCCAGGATCTTTATTTCGCTGGACAGACCAATGTCGATCCCCCCCATGGTCAGGAGCGGAGAGTCGTACTTTAGCTTATTGGTTAGCACCATCGCCTTGGTTTTGTGCGGTGCGAACCTCAGCTTATTACGAACTCCCCACTCCCGGACATAGGCGAGAGCGGCATTGGCCCGTCTCGAGACCTCCAACCCCGTATCGCCGTCGAAGACGAGGATAACATCGTCGGCAAAAGCCTGACAATACTCTCCCCGCCCTCCCAGGCCCTGCAGTAGTGGATCCAATAAGAGGTTCCACAGAACGGGACCCCCGATGGAGCCTTGAACACAGCCTTTGGTGGTGTTGCGCATGTGTTCGGCTCCCGCATACCTCACTGTGACCTTTCGCTCGCGAAGATAGCTGTCAATCACCCTGCGGACGTTCACGGGACACTTTTCCTCAGCCAGTCTGACTCTGATGGCCGGCCACCAGGCGCTATCGAAGGCCCCCTCTATGTCCAGCGAAACCACGGTTACAAGTCTCTTCGCTTTGAGATTCTTGTAAACGTGGTCCATCAAGGCGTAGAGGGCGTCTTCGGTGCTTCTCTGGGGCATAAAGCCGTACTGGCGAGTACTGATCCCGGGCAGGATGTGCCATTTGACGCGATTGACAACCATCTTCTCGAAGATCTTGCCCAGAACGGGCAACAAACCGATCGGACGATAGGCCTTGGGGTTGGTGTAGTCCTCCTTTGCTGGTTTTCGGAGGACTATCACAACGGCCTCCTTCCATATGATCGGAAAGTAACCCAGTTCTAGGCATTTATTGGTCAGAGCGAGGAACGCGCCGGGGTTTAGCGATATGGCACGCTGGCATATGTCGGCGGTAAGACCGTCCGACCCGGGGGCCTTCTTGGGGTTGAAGCTCGAGGCGGCGTCGCTCAGTTCGACAGAGGTAAACGGTGGGTCCAAATATTCATTTGGAGTCCACACGTTTACTTGTTCAGCGACGCGCCTCGTACGCTTGTGTTCCGCGTTATCTTCCTCCCCAAGATCCCCGGGGTAGAAAATCCCCGCCAACAGTGCCGCCGATTCGCTGGGGTCATAGGTTTTACCGTTAAGAACGAGTGGGAGATCTTCTCTCCTCACTGCGGTTCTACCTATGACCCTGTATATCCCGTCCCATAGTCCCTCCTTGTCCTGACGCTCACAGAAAGCCTTCCAGCTGGCTATCTGTGCTGCTACAGCATGCGACTCGTAATTTTCCTTGGCTTGCAGGTACTCACGCACAACCCTGTCGCGACGGACCGGAGCGGCGCAACGAATGCGCCGCTTTTTGGTGTTGACCCCACGTTTCATCGCGGCGAGCTCGTCATTCCACCAAGGTAGACTAAGACGCTCCGTACCCTTCCTGATCGGCATGCTTGCTTCGCATGCCGCCACGACTGTTTTGTTATATGATTCAACACTCTTTTCGAGGTCGACTACGTTATCGATCTTCTCTATATCACCGATTTTGATGAGATTTGACTCTTGCAACTGGGTGAGCTTCGATTGAAACTCATCCCAGTTTGCCTTTTTAGTGTTGAATCGCCGCGTGGTCCTAGTTACTATTGCTTCTCTGTCTTTTTTCAGGTTGATACGGAACGTAATAGTGTTGTGGTCTGAGCTCGTCACGCCGTCATCCACCATCCAGTCAGCCACCAACAGGAGCGCGTCCGGGGAGCACGCCGTAACATCGACGCAACTAGAGTACCGTTTGAGTCCTCTAATCACGTCGAAGGTAGGGACGTTACCCCGATTGAGCACCTGCAAGTCAAGCTCTTCAAGAGCCCCAAAGAATGCCTCCCCTCTGCTGTCCGTTTTCGTGCTGCCCCACCAGGTGTTCCAGGCGTTCGCGTCGCCACCCACCACCACGTAACGGGAGCCCACGCTCGTGACCACTGCCACCAGCTGATCCAGGTATGGCTCCATTGGCTGATCCGGCTCGAAGTAGAACGAGACCGCGCACATCTCCCAGGCACCCGTTCCGATTCTCACCACCACGATATTGTTGGTGGTAAGGCTGGAGTCCAGGGTCACGGCCATGTCATCGTCGAACACAACGATTGCGGCTTTGACATGTCCGCCCCCCCGGTTGGCACTCTGGAATACGCGCGCGCCCGCGTAGTCTCGCATCGAGCCGGACCTTCCAACATACGGCTCCTGGACCAACGCTAGGGCTACCTTTCTGCTGGTGGCCTCGAGCAAGAGCTCCTGTGTGGCGAGTTGTTTGCGTTGCAGATTCGCCTGGAACACTCGGTAGGACCTCACGGTGGTTCCGGTCTCGCCCAGGGCAACTTTAGCAATAAGCTACCGTTGCCCTGGCCAAGGCCTCCCACTTACGGCGCACCGTGCACTCCGGGGCGAACGCGTTGTGGGTTAGGTTAGGTTAGGTTAGGTTAGGTTAGGTTAGGTTAGGTTAGGTTAGGTTAGGTTAGGTTAGGTTAGGTTAGGTTAGGTTAGGTTAGGTTAGGTTAGGTTAGGTTAGGTTAGGTTAGGTTAGGTTAGGTTAGGTTAGGTTAGGTTAGGTTAGGTTAGGTTAGGTTAGGTTAGGTTAGGTTAGGTTAGGTTAGGTTAGGTTAGGTTAGGTTAGGTTAGGTTAGGTTAGGTTAGGTTAGGTTAGGTTAGGTTAGGTTAGGTTAGGTTAGGTTAGGTTAGGTTAGGTTAGGTTAGGTTAGGTTAGGTTAGGTTAGGTTAGGTTAGGTTAGGTTAGGTTAGGTTAGGTTAGGTTAGGTTAGGTTAGGTTAGGTTAGGTTAGGTTAGGTTAGGTTAGGTTAGGTTAGGTTAGGTTAGGTTAGGTTAGGTTAGGTTAGGTTAGGTTAGGTTTTTTTTTTTTTTTTTTTTTTTTACACGCACCCGTCATCACAGGGCGTTAGCAGGGTGTCCTCTTTCGAGAAAAAGAGACCTTGTTTGCCTTTATTTAAGATAAAATCAATACAATAGAACAATTAACACAAAATAAACAATTAAATTAATTTAAAACTACAATAAAATTACAATTTAAAACTGGATAAAATACAATTAAAAATTTATACAAAATTACCATAACACACATAAGCAAATTTTTTACAAGGTCTAATAATTAATTAAAAACATTAAAATCACTTATGGCTAACTTATAAACTAACGAAGGTGTGGTCGATAAAGTGCTTCAGAGCTCCAAAGCTCGGAGTACGGAGTTCGCAGGACAGCGAATTTCTCCCGGCTTTTGCGAGCAACAGAACAACCTGACTTATATGATAGTGCCATCTGTATATGCTGACGATATAAGAGGCACTATGCATCTCTATCGGTTGTTCTGTTCCTCGCAATAGCAATTTTCGCTATCCTGCTCGCGTACTCTAGGAACGCATCTCTGCCAGAGGCCTCACCCAGAATTGTGGGCACGGAGCTCCTGCACAGCTTCATCCGCAGTACCTGTTGTAGGTCTTCCCGGGCCGCTTCGTGCTGGGGGCAGTCCATCAGAAGATGCAAGATCGATTCTGATGCACCGCTCCCGCACACGCAACCCGGGTTGTCACTGCGTTTGAATCTGTGCAGGTACTCCGCAAACCCACCATGACCAGTCAAGACCTGAGTGAGCACCATACTGCGGTCTATGTGCTTGACCACACGATGTGCGAACCGCACGTCCGGCAAGAAGACCTTCGTGGTGCCCGCAGTCTCTTCGGACGTATACCTCCGGTTCCATTCGTCAAGCGACCCCTCGCGGAGTAGTCGCTTGACAAACGAAACCGGGCATCGGTCATAGTCCGGTTTTCTCTTTAAGCCCAGAGCTGCCTCTTTCGCGAGCTCATCGGCTCTTTCATTTCCCTCCAACCCTGCATGCGCTTTCACCCAGAACAAGGATACTTCCTTGTTCCGGGTGCGACATATCTCCAGATTGTCGATAATGCCTGCTACCAGGGGATGGAGGGATTTGCGCCCGACCACCGACTCAAGGGATGATCTTGAGTCGGTGTATATGCCGATGGAGCTTTCGGGGCGGCTCGTCGCGAGAGAGGCAGCCCTATCTAGGGCAAGGAGCTCAGCCTGGTAGACCGAGCAGTGCGCACCCAACTTTAGCTTGACGGCTTTGGTTTCGGCCTCGTGATTCCATATGGAAAGCGAGGCCCCCACCTTGCCGTCAATTTTACTGCCATCGGTAAAGATGCGCACTGCTTGAGTGTTGTTGTTCTCAAGGTCTTCTCGGTCCACCAGGCTGGTAAACTGCAGGCACGTCCTCTCTGCCGGGTGTGGTCGCCCACAGTACGGCACCCTCACTTCCATCTCCCTGTCCCCGAGTACTCGCCGGGACACTCCCCTCTTGGCCTCGTACAATGCCGAGGCCTCTTGGATCCTAAGATCCAAGGGGAGTATCCCAGCCAGCACCATGGCCGAGTTCAGGGAGACGGTCCGGTACGACTTGGTCATTTTCTGCGCAAAGCCCCTTTGGAGAGCTCCCAAACGCTTCCGCACTCCGAGCTTTGAAGCGGCAGGCGCCCAGGCACAGGCAGCGTACAGGACTATCGGCTCCACCACTGCAGTATAAATTGTCTTTATGATTTGGGGATGGAGGCCCCAGCTTACCCTGGCGGCTCTCGACAGCTGCTTATAGAGACCTTGAACTCTCATGCAAGTATTACTTACATGAGAGTTGAAGGTTAGCTTGCTGTCGATAGTGAGCCCCAGGATCTTTATTTCGCTGGACAGACCAATGTCGATCCCCCCCATGGTCAGGAGCGGAGAGTCGTACTTTAGCTTATTGGTTAGCACCATCGCCTTGGTTTTGTGCGGTGCGAACCTCAGCTTATTACGAACTCCCCACTCCCGGACATAGGCGAGAGCGGCATTGGCCCGTCTCGAGACCTCCAACCCCGTATCGCCGTCGAAGACGAGGATAACATCGTCGGCAAAAGCCTGACAATACTCTCCCCGCCCTCCCAGGCCCTGCAGTAGTGGATCCAATAAGAGGTTCCACAGAACGGGACCCCCGATGGAGCCTTGAACACAGCCTTTGGTGGTGTTGCGCATGTGTTCGGCTCCCGCATACCTCACTGTGACCTTTCGCTCGCGAAGATAGCTGTCAATCACCCTGCGGACGTTCACGGGACACTTTTCCTCAGCCAGTCTGACTCTGATGGCCGGCCACCAGGCGCTATCGAAGGCCCCCTCTATGTCCAGCGAAACCACGGTTACAAGTCTCTTCGCTTTGAGATTCTTGTAAACGTGGTCCATCAAGGCGTAGAGGGCGTCTTCGGTGCTTCTCTGGGGCATAAAGCCGTACTGGCGAGTACTGATCCCGGGCAGGATGTGCCATTTGACGCGATTGACAACCATCTTCTCGAAGATCTTGCCCAGAACGGGCAACAAACCGATCGGACGATAGGCCTTGGGGTTGGTGTAGTCCTCCTTTGCTGGTTTTCGGAGGACTATCACAACGGCCTCCTTCCATATGATCGGAAAGTAACCCAGTTCTAGGCATTTATTGGTCAGAGCGAGGAACGCGCCGGGGTTTAGCGATATGGCACGCTGGCATATGTCGGCGGTAAGACCGTCCGACCCGGGGGCCTTCTTGGGGTTGAAGCTCGAGGCGGCATCGCTCAGTTCGACAGAGGTAAACGGTGGGTCCAAATATTCATTTGGAGTCCACACGTTTACTTGTTCAGCGACGCGCCTCGTACGCTTGTGTTCCGCGTTATCTTCCTCCCCAAGATCCCCGGGGTAGAAAATCCCCGCCAACAGTGCCGCCGATTCGCTGGGGTCATAGGTTTTACCGTTTTGAACGAGTGGGAGATCTTCTCTCCTCACTGCGGTTCTACCTATGACCCTGTATATCCCGTCCCATAGTCCCTCCTTGTCCTGACGCTCACAGAAAGCCTTCCAGCTGGCTATCTGTGCTGCTACAGCATGCGACTCGTAGTTCTCCTTGGCTTGCAGGTACTCACGCACAACCCTGTCGCGACGGACCGGAGCGGCGCAACGGATGCGCCGCTTTTTGGTGTTGACCCCACGTTTCATCGCGGCGAGCTCGTCATTCCACCAAGGTAGACTAAGACGCTCCGTACCCTTCCTGATCGGCATGCTTGCTTCGCATGCCGCCACGACTGTTTTGTTATATGATTCAACACTCTTTTCGAGGTCGACTACGTTATCGATCTTCTCTATATCACCGATTTTGATGAGATTTGACTCTTGCAGCTGGGTGAGCTTCGACTGAAACTCATCCCAGTTTGCCTTTTTAGTGTTGAATCGCCGCGTGGTCCTAGTTACTATTGCTTCTCTGTCTTTTTTCAGGTTGATACGGAACGTAATAGTGTTGTGGTCTGAGCTCGTCACGCCGTCATCCACCATCCAGTCAGCCACCAACAGGAGCGCGTCCGGGGAGCACGCCGTAACATCGACGCAACTAGAGTACCGTTTGAGTCCTCTAATCACGTCGAAGGTAGGGACGTTACCCCGATTGAGCACCTGCAAGTCAAGCTCTTCAAGAGCCCCAAAGAATGCCTCCCCTCTGCTGTCCGTTTTCGTGCTGCCCCACCAGGTGTTCCAGGCGTTCGCGTCGCCACCCACCACCACGTAACGGGAGCCCACGCTCGTGACCACTGCCACCAGCTGATCCAGGTATGGCTCCATTGGCTGATCCGGCTCGAAGTAGAACGAGACCGCGCACATCTCCCAGGCACCTGTTCCGATTCTCACCACCACGATATTGTTGGTGGTAAGGCTGGAGTCCAGGGTCACGGCCATGTCATCGTCGAACACAACGATTGCTGCTTTGACATGTCCGCCCCCCCGGTTGGCACTCTGGAATACGCGCGCGCCCGCGTAGTCTCGCATCGAGCCGGACCTTCCAACATACGGCTCCTGGACCAACGCTAGGGCTACCTTTCTGCTGGTGGCCTCGAGCAAGAGCTCCTGTGTGGCGAGTTGTTTGCGTTGCAGATTCGCCTGGAACACTCGGTAGGACCTCACGGTGGTTCCGGTCTCGCCCAGGGCAACTTTAGCAATAAGCTACCGTTGCCCTGGCCAAGGCCTCCCACTTACGGCGCACCGTGCACTCCGGGGCGAACGCGTTGTGAGCCGCGTCCAGCCCGGTCTGTGCACAGTTGCAGCAGGAGGGCAGGGTTCCTGCCTGCCACTTTGGGCAGTCCACCTTTAGGTGATCCTCCCCGCAGTGGCTGCACCTCGTTTGGGGCTCCTTGCAGAACCGCCTGCTGTGCCCGTACCCGAGGCACGCTGAGCACTGGGTGAGCGGGGACTGGTCAGCCACTTTTACTCGCTGTAGGTCCACGCGCACCGTGCCCGCCTCCACTAGTACCGACCACACCTTCGGGGACACCCTGAGAATGATGTGGCACAAGAGAGGGTTTTTTACTTTTTTTCTATACCTGACTTCTATGCGGACCTCCTCCTTTTGAATATGTTTAAGAAGATTGGAATTTTGTGTTTGTAGTGCCTGAAGGACGTCCTCATCAGTGTTATACTGGAGGACGTCCTTCAGGATCACCAGTGGGTCCCTATTTTTCATATCTTCGACCCGGAGGTCCGCCTTTTTTAATCTTTGCACCACTCTTTCCTTCTCCTCTCTTGTGCCACATCCCACGATAACCCTCCTGTCCTTGGCTTTTCTTATTCTGTCTACTTGTACCCCCGTTTCTTTTGCGTTTATGGCTACCCTAATTTTCTGTAAAACTTCCTCCCCGGACTCCTCCTGATCGTTCGAAGCGACGGCGACTGAGTGCAGCGTGACCCGCTCCACTGGGCGTTTCCTTGTTTCACCCGCGGTCACGCTTGCATACGTCAGCCGCCGTCGCTCCTGTTTTTCATCCTCTTGATTTTGGACTATCTGTTTAAGTGTCTCGGAATTTAATTCTAGGAGCTTTTTGTGCTCCTCCAGTCTCTCCAGCACAATACTGTTGGAGAGACTGGACGGGCACTCTCCTTTTGGCTTGGGAGTTGAGGGCAGACCGGTAAACGTTATGTTTAACGGTCTGTCCGGACCTCCCTTGCCCTTTCCTTCTTTGGGAGTCCGGGGGTGGTCCACTTCGGCCTCCTTCACCAATGCGAAGAGCCTCTCCGCAGCTTTTTTCACCTCTTCCTTAATCTCATTTTTTGTGTTTCTGGACCTATTCAACTGAAGTTTTATATTAACGACGCAGGCTTTCGCCTCCGCCACTCTCCCCTTTGGCATAGGATTCGCCGGGGGGGTTTCGGGAGCCCCAGGCTGCGCGCTCGCTTTAGGAGCTGCCGCACCACCTTTTTGTGGCTGCGGCTGCTCGCTTAGCGCACGCGAGGGCCCAGCCTGCGGCTCCCGGGCGGCGGGTGAGGCCGATTCTCTCCCTGCGTCGTTTCCTTTCATGGAGGTCCCGCTGAGGCTCCTGCGCACTTTCAAAGGCGTTCGGAGGCCGAGCATCCTGGGGGTGTGGGGACAGAAGGGTTATCGCGTTTGCTGATAGGTGTATAGGGCCTATCAGCTATAATAAACAATATAACTATATGAATAACTTAACGAATATTATAAATTAGTTAGGAGGTGTAAAGGGCCCCCCAACAGTCAGACAGCACAAAAATAAATAATTTAAAAACTTACACTAAGTTAAAACTTTTTGTTGGGAGGTGTAAAGAGCCTCCCAGCAGTCAAAGTTTAGTACTATATACAATTAAAATCTAAACATATGAATATAACTTAAAAATTTTACCGCTTAACCTAGTTTAAAATTGTTGGAGGGTGTAAATAACCCCCAACAGTCAATAAATCAAATATATAGTCAGTTAAAACCTTAACCTATCAATAAATAATTTATAAACTTATACTAAGTTAAAAATTTTTGTTGGGAGGTGTAAAGAGCCTCCCAGCAGTCAAAATTTAGTACTATATATACAATTAAAACCTAACCTATGAATATAACTCAAAAATTTTAGCTTAACCTAGTTTAAAATTGTTGGAGGGTGTAAATAACCCCCAACAGTCAATAAATCAAATATATAGTCAGTTAAAACCTTAACCTATCAATAAATAATTTATAAACTTATACTAGGTTAAAACTTTTTGTTGGGAGGTGTAAAGAGCCTCCCAGCAGTCAAAATTTAATACTATATATACAATTAAAACCTAAACCTATGAATATAACTCAAAAATTTTAGCTTAACCTAGTTTAAAATTGTTGGAGGGTGTAAATAACCCCCAACAGTCAATAAATCAATATATTAGTCAGTTAAAACCTTAACCTATCAATAAATAATTTATAAACTTATACTAGGTTAAAACTTTTTGTTGGGAGGTGTAAAGAGCCTCCCAGCAGTCAAAATTTAGTACTATATATACAATTAAAACCTAAACCTATGAATATAACTCAAAAATTTTAGCTTAACCTAGTTTAAAATATTCAAAATAGTTAAACCTAATAATAAAAATAGAATTTTTGTCAGGAGGTGTAGAGAGCCTCCCAACAGTCAACGTCACTTATATTTAAAATATTAATGTCCCTAAATGTCCTGAATGTCTGCACGACAGAATGTCTTAATTCAAGTTATCGCTCCCGCACCTTTGATGGGGGG